>CP137685.1:20800531-21218031 GCA_037976565.1 Mesocentrotus franciscanus
AGCACATCATCTGAAACCCAGGACCATTGATGGCAGCGCATGCTTATTAGCAGATGGCGCCAAAAACTGAGCATTGCCATGGCGACGGGAGTGATGCGATCATTGGAGGCTCACAGGCAACACATTAAGAGGGGATCAGGTTGATAAGAAACGAGAGAGTCTAGAGAGCAATAACCGGAGGAGAGGGTTGCCTCATTAGAATGTGGATGGGGTTGGAATCAGAAAGGAATTGTTTATATGAGATTCCATAAAGCCTCAGATTCTGTGATTAACATATAATCAAGTTTTTTCCTCTCAAAAGTAGATGTATTATACTCCACATGCAAGATTGGACTGTTTTTAAAAGATGCTATCTTTGCAGACAATGTCGTCTGCTGAGTGTCTGATGACAGTTAGTTCTGAGCTAAATGAAATGAGTCACTGCCATTTCTATCAGCAGCATAAATAATAATAATAATAATAATAAACCGAATATCTAAGAAGTTTGTATATTATCATCCTGGCTTTCGCTTCATTAACTGTAATAAATTGTACCAATCTAGTCTGCAGAGAGACGTAAGGGTGTAACTGTAACTCTATGTAACATTATTTGAGTTAAAGTGTATCAATCACCTGGAGAAATCGTTTTTGTATAGTTAGAATGTATAAAGATCATCCTCAAAAAACTTAACCTGGCATTCTATAGGTCAGAGGTTAAGGAGTATGAAGAACATAAAGGATAACATACAACCCCATGTAAAAGGCTCGCACGGAACCCAAGTCGGAACTTGGGTTCCGTGCGCGCCCTTTTCTATGCGAGTGCATAAACTTGCTTAAACTAGTCTACTAAACCAACATTTTACCATTCACTGAGAATGCATTAAAATTGCGATATCTCTTCGTAGAATAGTATTTGAAGCTCATATTTTGACTACAGTATAGCCACATGGAACCACTTACATGAAGAGCAAACATGTTTTGGTGAGTGGTACAATTTAATGCCCCTCCGACGTTCAGCCGACAATATGGAAGTCTGTCCTATTTCCAAAGATGTTATCATTCATTAACATACAGGTGGATGTTGACTGTGGGTGTAAACTGATCTACTATAATGCTACACATACAGCAAACACAATGTACAGAGGGGAACAGAAGCTGTATGTAGAGTATGTCTTTTGGAAAGATATTAATCTACATTTGCCTCACTCCACCCGGGTGAGGTAAATGGGTAAATGGTAGGAAGAAATTCCTTGAATGCTTGAGCGCCTTTCCATGGCAGCTCAGCTAAAGCCGGGTAATAATTATGATTGCAGGGCCCTCAGGGAGAACAGTATTAATACTGATGAGGCTACCCTGGGTAAACAAGACATATCATAATTATTATATTATTATTATTCATAACTGTATTTAGTTATATTTGAAATGAAAGAACATTTCAAGAGCACCCTTAAGTGACACATGGCGATTTTGAAATTCTTCCACAAGGAGACAAAAGGAATGAGAAAGCTCTCAAAGTAACTTTTTTTATTTGCCAGAATTCAGCCATCTATTTAACAACTACCTATAGGGTAGGAGCGTCCATTTAAGAGATGGTAAAAACAAATTTGTTAGTATGAATTATTGACTGTGCTCCAAATCTCCCGCAGGATGTTATTCCAAGAGGAACGTTTGTCCTGAGTGAACAGGATGGATGCTATTGAATTATACAAAATTTGACATTTCAGCCATTTTACGGTATCCTTCTTCAACTATCTTTCTTTCTCTATCTCTTTCTTTCTCTCTCTCTCTATCTCTTTCTTTCTCTCTCTCTCTCTCTCTCTCTCTATCTAACTGATTTTTTTTTTTCAATTCTTTTCTCTTCCTCCTTTTCTTCTGCTATCTCTCACATCCCAATATTCTTCCCTTCTTTCCCTCTTCTCTCTCCTCCACTCGCATTCTCTTTCTCTCCCTCTTCCTCTCTCTTCCTCTCTCTTCCTCCCTCGTCCTCCCTCTATCCCTCCCCCTTTATTCCCCATCCCCCCATCTGTATATACATAATGTTCATCCCTTGCTAATACTGCTACTAAAAATTCTCAAAACATCTCAGTCACATTGAACACAAGTTATCTTTTCCTATGGTCCAATATCTACCAAACCTATCAATTGCGTATGGGTAAAAACAACAGCGGATATTGTTTTTTTCAACATAGTCCAACCATCCAATTACAGTGACTTATGGGGCGTTGCAAGAAAGTTGCGATTGATTGCAAGTTGCAAAATTTGCAACTGATATTTGCAATCGATTGCAACTCAACTTTCTTGCAACGCCCCACTAGTCTCCTAAATTTCCTAGGATTTTGTTAGGATTAAAGTTTTAACAATTAAATTAAGTTAACTAGATCTAGCTTTTATTCCCCCTCTCTCTCTCTCTCTCTCTCTCTCTTACTAATGGGGCGTTGCAAGAAAGTTGAGTTGCTGCAAATTTGCAATTAATCGCAAGACTTACGGTCTTACGCTTGATTTTGGGGATTTGCAATTGATTGCAACTTTCTTGCAATGCCCCATTAGTATATCAGCTGTTTGGA
This sequence comes from Mesocentrotus franciscanus, assembly GCA_037976565.1. NCBI lineage: Eukaryota > Metazoa > Echinodermata > Echinoidea > Camarodonta > Strongylocentrotidae > Mesocentrotus > Mesocentrotus franciscanus. Next base: position 20,803,075 of record CP137685.1, read on the forward strand.
ACCAGAAGGGCGTTAACTCTGTGTTAAAGTATACGAGATAACGCCCTTCTGGCTCCAAGCAGGCAATATGTTCACTCTGACACTGTTCAATCTTTAGGGATTAAAATTTGATTGTGAAGGGAGGTCTGCCTTGACATCTCTCCTCCCAACGATGTTCTCTTTGATTAAAAATTCCATTAATCATTGATTCCCCTGGCCAAAAAAATCTGTGTAAGTCGATATGATAAGCGCTGCATCTCTTGCCGCCGTGTGAAGAAGTCATACAGGGACCGCCGCACAAACAATATATTCAGGACGGATATCGCTGACATTTTTTTCTCTCTGGGGAGAATAAATACGTGACCCACATGAACAGGGAGAGTGGTGTATAGTTTGTATGTGCTCATGTACATGTATATTGCAGACAATGGTAATGTGCTAGAATATATGTATACATGTAGATGACCCTGTTTACACAAGTTTACTTTATCCAGGGTTGTCGATTGATGCAAAGAGACCATCTTTTTAAATCTTGCACTTAGAATGTACACAAAGATCAACCATTTTTCACACTATTACGGTTGCGAATCCATATAATCATTCTTTCTTGTATACTTCTCCTCTACTCCCAGGCAATCAAATCCGATACAAGGATCAGCCCTCTTTACACAAGAATACTTAATCCAAGGTTGTGAATCCATGCAAGCATGTTATCTTTTTCACAATTCTTCTACTCCCACACTATCATCCCAATACAGATATAAACCCTATTCACACAAGAATACTTAATCCAAGGTTGTGAATCCATGCAAGCATGTTATCTTTTTCACAATTCTTCTACTCCCACACTATCATCCCAATACAGATATAAACCCTATTCACACAAGATTACTTAATCCAGGGTTGTGAATCCATGCAAGCAAGTTATTAATTTCATAACTCTCCATCTTCCGGCGAGTGTCTTCATTTTTAAACAAAGATTGATCCTACATCATAATTCCTGCAATCATGTTATCTTTCCCTTTCCATAGTCTCGCTCAGAACAAATTTCAAACACATTGTGTGAACTGTACTTGATTGTAAACACACATTTGTATTCAACTTGTAACAACAGTAAAGGCTTGTTCACATATGACGTGTTAAACCGCCGCCAATGCAGCCTCAGTTTTTTTATGCATAAATGAATGGCAACTGCATGCAACCAAGGATCCTACGTGTACTAACTGAGCTCTGTGTTATATGGTTCATAAATGGGAAGTGTATTGCACTTATGTCATCATTTTTTTTAAATGCTGCAGTTTTGGTGCGTCATATCTGAACGAGGCACAAGATTTAATTAATTAATGCATCATTGAGAGTCCTTTTCAAGCGACTGCCTTGGCACACATCCTATATGGCGTCATTACAGTCTAAGTCTTCTTTGTGTCATTTCAGAGAGTCAAATACAGTCTGCCTTTTATCAAGGAGAGGTATTTGCATTGATTTTCTAAATATTTTCTCTGCGTTGTTTCCATGCCTATATAGACACTTTAGTTCAACTATGATCTATCCTGGGGGTGTTTCACAAAGATTTTAAATTGAACTTATCTCTAAGTTGGACTTAACAATTATGGAAAGCCTTTAGCATAGATCTATGAAAATATGTTGTAAAAGTTATTTTAAAAGGCATAAAATGTTGATTCAAATCATTCATATTTTCTATTATCAAGGAAATTTCATGTTCTTGTTGTGGAATTTATAAAAAGTCTAAAATACTTGAATTTTTGCTTTTGAATATATTTTATTTAAAGGCTACATGTGGCTCTCCATAATGTTTAAGTCCAACTTAGAGTTAAGTTTGAATAAGGATCTTTGTGAAACACCCCCAGGTATTTTCTCCCAGCTCGGAGGTTGATTGAATCATTTTTTTCTTCGCTCATCTCTGTTTTCTGCCATCCTAGTACACTCTTGCAGTGTCATTCTACTCCATGTCTTAATGTTCCCTTCCCAATTATTTCTTGTACCTTCTACTTTTCCTTCCAATAAATCTTTCAAGAGACTCTGATTTTTGTAGTGTAGCCAAAGTAGTTCATTCAAATATCTAATGTTTTTTTTTTTCAAAAAGCTAATACTAATTCAGATGGTATTTATACTAGTTCACGGGGGGGGGGGGGGATGCAGTCATTCAATTATAAGAAGTGGTAGTAAACATATTTTCCATCACAAATTTAAAATTAAAAAAAGACAAGAAAATAATTGTTTATAGTCAACATCCATACACATAATCATCACAGGAAAAGAAAAATTTAACACAATGCGAGATTAAAATTTCCAGATTCATATTTTGTTACTTCCGGGGACAAAATCAGCGAGCCACTGTGCCTTTTGAACATTGCCAAGGAGTTCCAGGAAAGAAAATGCACAAATTTGAATATATTAATCACTGATATTAATGCACTTATCCCTTTCACAGTCTAGAAGATGAACATCCTTTTTAAATACACCATACAAATCTACCACCCACATCCCCACCTCCCCCATCTCCTTCACATGCACAAACCTCATGTCTGTTGGCTACACCATTGGCCTAAATGACATTCTCCTACATGTATATAACCTGTAAATAACTCAGCCATTTCTTCCTCTCTATAAATCTTTAAATACATTTGACACAGCCCGCAGACGTTTAAGCCAGTCCCATTTGCAACACAGGCTGATACGACCGAGTTCTAATCACATTAATCATTGATCTGATACATTAGGTGAAGTACAGTAACAAGCAATTGCTGTTCCCAGGCTATTGCTTGAAGTTTCAAATGCCTCATGTATTGAATATACAAGAAAAAAGCCCAGAAAAAGCAAGTGCTAGGCTTTGGTAGTTACTAAAACCAGGGATGATTGTAACAGGAGTAAAAATCACGAGTCATCATGCCAATCCCACTTCGGGTGAACATCCTCCCAATCCCTCTTCCTCCCACATGCCTACACCTCCGCTCCAAATCTCCTTGGAGTTGTCTTGGAGTAGAGTGATCTGAGGGCAAAAGGATAACACAATGTTCACGATCCTACAAAACAAAATTCTTCACTTCAACCCAAGATCCAACATTATACCTAACCCTAAAACACAATTGCAACCCTAACCCTAACCCTATACTTTTTACATAATCAAGCCAGGAACAATTGTAACAGGTGTAACGCAAGTCATCATGACAACCCCTCTTCGGGTGAACATCCTCCCAATCCCTTCTCCTCCCACATACCTACACCTCCGCTCCAAATCTCCTTAGAGTTGTCTTGGAGTAGAGATTGATCCGAGGCTAAACAATATCAGAATGGGCACGATCCTATAAAGCCGTTTGGAAATGAGATCTTTATGTGTTTTCGTGGGACGTATTTATAGATGCCATTGACCTGGTTCGTTTCTTTGTTCAATTGCATCATTCGTCATGCCCTCGATTGGAAAATCTCCTCATGCTGTCTGTGCTTTTGTCTTTGAGAGGAAAGAGCTGATACAGACATTAAAGTCATGGCTGTTTTGTCCTGACTACCTCTTTATAATGATGAACAATTCTCTCTTCTGCTCTCCCCATCTCTGTCTCTATCTCTGTCTCTCTTTCTTTCACTGTCTCACAATCTAACTATATATCAGAATTCAGATGCTATGGACAATGGACCTACAATGAATATTTGACAAAAACAGCTCTACACAAAATTCCATCATTTTCTAATCAATGTAAAGTACAATTATTGTATGAAAAGAAGTGGACAACGATTCAAGCAAAATTCCAAGAAACAAACTGCACATTATTCTAATTCACATCACATTCACATCTTCAACCTAATCACATCATATCGATGTGCGTAACAGAATATGCTTGGAAACAGTAAAATGCTGAAAAGGCTGCCAAAAATCTCCATTTCTATCATATCGCATCTCCACATGAGGAGTATCGACCTGAGACTGGGGCTGAAATCTCATGTCTATTTATTCAAGCTCTGAACACATGACTCATGGCCAACCGAGCGCCTAACAAAGAGAGATCGGCCACGAAACTTGTAAGGAGACGTGCGATCCAACAGTTTTCAGGAGAGAGTTCTCAACGAAGCACGGAATTACCCCCGGGGGCACTGATGGGAGAATATGACCCGGCGCACTCGGTGGTTGCTTAAAATGCAGCCATTATTAGCATCGTCAAAATGAGATCACACAGATACGTATGGGTGGGACTGGGGAATTAGTCATAGCTGGCTGGAGCACAAAAGGATCATTTCTGAAGGTTGATTGTGGGAAATTTGAGGGTAATGTGATGATTTATGACAGTGAGGGGATAAATATCAGTGCATAAGAGATGATTACACTTCTAGATGAAGGTACCATACAAACTGTTGATAAGGAGAGGCATCTTTTTTTTACCAAATAAAAAAAAATGTATGCAGCTTGCATATCAACAAATGAGTCATCGTCTAGCATATGCCAGCTTGTTCACATCACATTATACATCTTACATCACATTCAATACATGTACCTCAAGAGGATGAGCAATCTTGAACTACCTGTTCCTTTCATTCACCAAAAAAAAAAACTTTATTAAATACAGCATATATTTAGAAAGTAATTCAAAATTGATTTGCAAATGTGTTCAAAATGTACATTATTATATTTTGTTGCACATTATTTTGATGAAGGTTATTTTCTACAAATAATAAGCCGATTCTTTAATATCTACTTAAGATCTTCCATGCCTTCCTTTTCAGTTCTGCATCTCAAGATCTTCGTTACTGTCCCTGCCTGTGTCTTTTTTAGTCAGTATTTACTTTCCTCTCTTTCTCCCCCCCCCCCTCTTTCTTTCTTTCTTTCTCTTTCTCTCTCTCTCTCTCTCCCTCTTTCTCTCTCTCTCTCCCTCTATCTCTTCCCTCCACTTTGACATGTTTTGTTCATTCACTCTGTATGTATATTTCTATTTAAATACAATAGTGCTCAGTCATGTACATTTTTTCTCTCTTTCTCTCTCTCTCTCCCTCTCTATCTCTATCTATTTATCTATCTATCTATCTTAACCCTCTTTCTCCACTATATGTCTCCCCCTCCCCTTCTTTCTCTCTCTCTCTCTCTCTCCCTCTCTCTCTCTATCTATTTGTCTATCTATCTATTTATCTATCTATCTATCTTAACCCTCTTTCTGCACTATATTTCTCCCTCCCCCTCTTCTCTCTCTCTCTCTCTCTCTCTCTCTCTCAAATATTCTCTTTCTCCCTTGCTAATTCAATCAACACACAATCACACAAACACAAACATACATTCTCTCATTTTCTCTCTGTCTCACAAGCTCCCTTTCTACCAAGTACCTACTCATGCATATTTACCCCTAACTCTTCAACCCTTTTTCTTTCCTTTCCCATTCCCCTCCTCCTTTCCAATCCTCTCTTCATTTTCCCTCCCTCTCCCTTTTCCCCTCTCGTGTCTTCTCTCTATCACAAACACACACACACATCTCCCCCGCAGCCCCTGAGACTTAAAGAATTGCAGCTTAACTCTGCCAAAGCTCCACAATCTGGACCGTTTCTTAAGGGGGCAAAGAAATAAAATCTCTAACACTTGGCCATTAGCTTTCGTCCTAAAGTACTTTACAGAATTGAAGTTACTTGACAATGAACACTTATACATGTACCTCAATCACACAGCTAAACCGACTCCTAGCCGACTCCAAAGCAACCGACCCTTGGCCATTTGGGGGAATGAATTTTAATTTTTGTCTATTATCTTTCTGGCTTCAGTCTCGTTGTTGTGACTGAAGTATTAACACAGAAGAAGCTATAAAAAGAAATTATCTTTGCAGAATTGATCCTCTCTGTTTTTTTTTTTTACAAGAACATCAAATTCTTTGAGATATGCCATACATTATTAAATATCAAGCAATGATCAAAACAGGCACCTTGAGTAAATGTAGGACACCACTTACAATATTTTCTATAAACTGAGCTGCAGAGTATTTTGCACGAACATGAACTGATTCACATATACTCCACGAAATAAATTCCCTTTTCTCTATATACTTAAAAAAATATAAAATCGCTAAACATGATAAATGATTTATGTTTTGGTGAAAGTTTTGAGGAAATAACATTTAATTACAAAAATAAATAAACATGAAACTTCTATGTCTCACTAGAAATAAACCAGCAGTGTACTTTTCAAATCTCCCTTTTCAGCAGATTTTGAGCAAAATTTTTTGAAAGGGACAAGAAAATGCTACCTTTCATTGCATTAAGAAAGGCAAATTTATAAATGAATTGTATAATAAATGAGGATTTGTGGATTTTATCTTCCATTCAGCTTAGGACCATTCCACCAATCTAATGAATCATTCTCATGTACCCCTTATATTGTTCTCAAACGGAAAGTACTTTGGCCCCCACATATCTTTGAAATCGTTGGGGCAAGGTTTAATTGTCAAATCACTTGATTGAGCGGGAATAAATTGCAATGTTTTGATATCACGTTGTTGCGCCAATGAGGGCCATGAACCTGCTCCCAAATGTCTCAGTAGATCTTCTTCAAACACAGGGCTTTACCATGTTTGCAGTGCAGAAGTGAGAGCAGTTAAAGGAGACTGAGGTTTAAAGGGGGCAAATGGCCACCAAAAAAAAATATATCAGGCTCTGTAATTCCTCCTAAGATGAACAATCCCGATTAAATTGTTCAAATTTTTTGGCTTAGAATGCATAAGGATCCATATCATATACTGCATTCAATTCATGAGCTTAAAGTATTACTTCCTTAAATAGATATTGTAAGTTCAAATTCACTCTACATAAGTAATTAAAGCAATTTGTGAGTATACTAGTGACACACCTGTATACACACACATAGTTGAGGCATAGCATTTAACTTCCTTCCTGTGAATTAATTGATTTCCTTTCATAATAATAATGATCATAGTGCCTAATACTAATACTAATGTTTCTAAGCGCTGTTCTATTATTACCCCCCGCATTAGCCGAGCGGCCCTGATGAGGCATTTCTCGCATTTCTTCCTACCGGGTACCCATTTACATCACCTGGGTGGAGAGTAGCAAATGCAGATTAATGTCTTGCCAAAGGACATAAGTGCCGCGGCAGGAATCGAATCGTGAACCGCTTTATTCACAGTCCAACGACATACACACTAGACCATGTCAACTCTTATGGTATATATATTCCTATACTGCTGTGCTGATGCATTAGAATTCCCTTAGGTGGGTGGTAAAGGGACTCGGGCATATAATAAAACAGGAAAACTAGGTGGTTGCCATGGCAACTGAAGACTTTCCTTAGAGTGAACATTTACTCCCACTACAAACACTCTACAAATAATATAGCGGCATGCATTATGTAGCTGTTGACCTTTTTAATTCGATCCTGTAGACTGCTAAGTATACTTTCCCCCCTTCAAGGCTTATGATAATATCACAAACAATATCAATAATATGAATGATATTGACATTTAGTTAGCATTCTTACTGGAAATGCAGTTACTACACACCGTGAAATTTACAGGCAAAAATTGAACTAGAAACTTTCAATGAAGCTTCCATGTTTCTTATACATTGACCACTTTTGCAGCAGTGTGCACAAAAATGGCAGTATTTTGAAACTTGTGACTATTTGTTTCATGGCATGAAACTTTCAAATCGTGAACGTACACAACATTTTTATTTAAAAAAAAAATAGGCCTACATACATAGGAGGGACACTCTAAAATATGTCAATAAATACTATTTCTTTCTAAATTTCTTTATCTATTGTCTCTTTGGAGCCAGAAGGGCGTTAACTCATATACTTTAAGTAAAACGGGGCGTTGTGGCGTGCGCCTGAAATCCAGCTAACAATGGAAGTTACAAACTGATTCAACCGAGGACGCAGGTTCGAAGCCGAGTCACGTCTTTCGGATGGTGACGTTAAAGGTCGGTCCTCAGACGTATCTGATTGATGCACATCTGTAAAAACCCAAATACACACACACACACTCATCCTTCTGCCTCTGCACAGACAATATGGAACACATCCATTTTTTAAGAATTGACTACCCTATATATCAAAGCTAATCTTGAGCTCTGGTATGGGCATCGTATGTCGAGAGAAAATGGCTATAATTCATTCTGGATTGTCTATCCTGCAGTAGATTGATTGTTTGAACCAGTAACATAAAAACAAACTCACAAAAACTTGCTGGAAATCATCTTCAATAAAAACTTCAACTCTCATTTGCACATGAGGACCTGTGTTAAGCACATGGTGTCGGGCCTACTTACCTTGATTTCCTTGTCTTTCTATGCTCATTACTCAGCCCCTATACATTTTCTACCAAAATCGTTTGGCACAAATGTCATTTATTTGTAATCTTGAACATTCAGTGTAAGTTTTGTTGGATTCTGTGAGAATTTATTTTCTATCACTACCAGAACTCAAGCCTATCTTTAAATAGAATGTAAAGTCTTTTTAAAAATCTACTTGATAGTATTTATATGACTAATAGATTTCTATCTCAATACCTCTTTATATTTTGAAAAGATCTCAACTCCCAAGAGATAAACATGTTCACATCAACACATGGCAAGATTTCATGTTAGTTCTCGAACAAATCATCAGATAATAAAAATCTTCATGACTCATCCCCCATCAAATTGGCAATCAACTGCTCCATCCCAAAAGAAAACAGCTTCTATATTCTGCGTCAAACATATGTGGTTCGATACTAAATGCCTTGACAGATAACCTAATTTAGCGCCAATAACATTCGTCTGCACCTCAAATCGTCGATCGGGATGCTACATGAAATGGGATATGTCTCGAAAAACAGAAGAGATGGTGAGACATGATGGGATAGATCTTCTCAAGATTGGACAAAATATGTATGATTGGGGGCAGAGCCAGAAGTGTAATAGCCACACCCCCCCCCCCTTTTTTTTTGTTTTCCTTACTTTTATGTTGTTGATATTTTGGGAAGTTGGTTCCCTTGAAATCACCTTTTTCTCATTTGTTTTTGTCACAGATTGGGGAAATTTGAACATATTTGCTTGTCTAAACTCTTTCTTGGTGCTTGTAAGAATTGCATTTTGATAGTATTTCGGTTTGTTAAAACTTTGGGGGATTAGAGCCCCCCTTGAACAGAATACTGGCACTGCCCTGAGGATACAAGAAGCTCTCTGGTTAAAGTCCTTCTTGGTTTGAGTAACGACTGAAATCCCGAGGATGAATGGATTTTAGATCTGATTCAAGATGGTGAATAGCTAATGAATCCGGCACGTGACGTTACCCAATTTGAAAACAATTACTGAAAATTGTCCGTTAATGAGTTTTTCAAGACACCTTCATCCCCTTTTCTCAATCAACCTAACCTAACATATACAGCAGATCCCCTTTATCATCAATGCTCCCCTAGAAATACTAGTTTAAACTCCTGAATAATAAGTGCTCTCCATTTCCTTTATGGTCCTACGTACAAAAAAAATCTTCTTAATTAAACCATAGCCAAGTCTTGCCTTTGTGGCACAAAGTTTAAGAAAGAATATTAATAATTTTGCAGTCTTTATTCAAAGTTTTGATAAACATTCTGTTTTGATCATTCAATACTTAATTCAACATAAACATCTGCCATGTCATAGAAAGTAAAATTCTGCTTTCCTCAACTCTCATTTAGATATGACGCAGCACTGCTGCAAAACCCTGCCAGCTGCACTCAACAAAGGTGCCGCGTGTATGTTACAAGATACAAGAATGTGAAGAGCGTTATACTTTATCATAAAATCATTTTTTTAATGCAGCAGTTTTGCAGAGTGATATTTGAATGAGGCTTTAGTCTAATGCCTTAGTCACACCTTTGCGTATTTGGCTTGCGTATTGCTGCGTTTCTATGGCAAGCCGTTTTAACATTTAGTCCTATTTCTTGATATCAAGAAATCAAATTCTTGATATCAAGAATTACCATTGCTTTACAACAGAAAATCATTTCTAGATATCAAGAAATAGAAATAAATATTAAAACGGCTTGCCATAGAAACGCAGCAATACGCAAGCCAAATACGCAAAGGTGTGACTAAGGCATAAGAACAACATCCAAATTCTTAGGCAGAATTATAGCCATTCTAAGTGCATCATTACCCCCAAAGTGTACGAAAATGTTTTTAAAAAACAAGCCGAACTGCAAGAAATTGGCACAATTGTTGTTCGTCTATGTTGAGAAAAATATTGATCGCCCTCTCTCCTGAAGAGAGGCACTACGAGGGAGTTGATCTGTAGACCCACGTATAGTATTTCATTTCGTGTTAAGTGTGAAAGCTAATCTGTAGTCCCATACATGATATTTTATGTAGTGACAGGATGTTGACCTCTAGTCCTGCGCATAGTATTTCATGTCATGGTAGACATCGATCTTTAGTCCCATACATGATATTTTATGTGATGTCAGGATGTTGACCTCTAGTCCCATACATCGCATTAATGTCATGATGAAAGTTGATCTGTAATCCCACACATGACATTTAATGTTGTATGCACAAGAACCTGAACTGAAGTCCCATACTTAAATTGTTTAGTTATGTATTGAAGTTAATCTCTCATATTAAGTCATGTCTTGTTTTTATGACAGCTCACTGACTTTCTAAAGCACTCATTCTAAACTCAACATAATTTTACTTTTTTCAACTCAACTCCAACGGTCATCACTCCAAAAATGTGATTCAAAATGAATAACCATAATTGCAAAAGCCACCAGCAATAATCCATCTAAAACCAACTGTAAATTCAGAAACTATTGCAACATGAAAAGTTTGCCAATTGTTGAGGATGGCCATTTTCACAGCAAGAAACTTTCTCAAATTGTAAAAATGCTAAATTTGTATTCAATTATTTTGCAGCATGAAACATTCTCCAATGTGAAACACTTGCACAAAATAAAAAATTTCATGCACACGAATGTTTCTGGTTTTGCAGAATTTGAACTGAAATAGGTTTCCAAATAGCTGACTATATGAAAAACTTTATATCGTAAACCAATCAACTAAATATAGAGGAGAAACTGCAAACTGCATATGATTTCTTGCTCCACTATCGAAGATGTACACTATTGTGTGAAAGTTGATCCTCAGTCCCACACCTGCCTTTTCTTGTTATTAAATCATCCCACACCCACTCTTGTTCCAACAGAGGATACTGCTATTGGCATATCAAATGAAATGTCATGCCTGATAAAAACATAGAAAAAATGTGAACAATACTTCTCTAAGGAAATAGGTTAATAGCTTCTTAAATAAGAATGATAATAGTTCAAACACAGAAAACAAAGTACCGACTCCTACTTTGAATTATTTAAAGGGGTAAGTTACAGTAGATTTCCATGCAGCCATGTCTTTAAAGTAGGTTCTGTTAAATAACTTGAATATATTCAATCAATATGCTCTTAAATAGCCAATCAATACACTCCTGAAATTGAAGAAACAAAGAATGGTTGATAATGATTCAAAAGCTTTGAAATTTAACAGAAGACACAAATTTTAACCATCATTATTAAAGAGATTTAAGCAGAATCCATTCCCCTGTTCTTAAAATGACCCTCTTGTATGATAAGGCTCTAAAGTTCAGAAGAAAACCCAAATTTTACCCGTCATTCTAAATGAGAGAAAGCAGAATTTATTATTTTTATTAGCCTTAAAATGACCCCCTTACATAAAAGTCAGTGTAGAGACCTGTATTACAGCCTCTATACTAATTAACATGCTAGACCATTGGGTAAAGTTTATGCCTAAGTAATGAACATATTACATTACGAGATTTTAAAAAAGAGCATTGCCATGGTAACCATTAACTTCAGCTCCATCTCAACTCCAGCAAAACTCTAATCTGATTTTAGAGGCCTTATACCGATATATCTAGCCTGTCGATGGGGATTTAATCAAGTCTGACATCATGAAAACATTACATGTACTTTATGAGATGAGCAAAGACAATCACCATGGCAACCATTACCTTGCGCTTCATCCTAACACGAGCAAACTTTGACCTGATCTTCAGCATGCGCACCCCGGAATAGTGATCGACAAGATCGTACAGTGTCCCTCGTCATCGAGAGGTGAAAAAAGGTTGTTGCAAACGAGGGTGAGCGGCGACAAATCACAACAGTGCTCTAAGTTTCCTGAAACAAAGCTGATAAGATGGTTAAGTAAACATTGACGATCGTCTGAAGATATGCGATGATCAATGCAGTAAGATTTCAATCAAAGACACATCGAACCGATTTAGAAACAGATGGTTGTGAATAAACGAAGCGGGTGTTCCTCGAACACACCTCAAGTACAGTTGAGGTTCAGGCGCTTTAATAAACGTTGATGATGAGATGAGTGAAGAAGACTGGGTGGGACTCTAAGAAAAGTGGTTAAAACCTTGCTTGATCTATTCAACAGCGCTCTGTAAACAAGGAGGGAGGTTGGGAAGTCGTCAGTTGGATGGTCGGAGGAGAGGACACGGAGTGAGCATCGCTGTATTACAATCTGGCCTGGATACGGAAGAGAACTCGTCTCAAGGATGTTTGCTCATCAGGTTTCCATCGCTTGTCCTTACAATAGAGCTCCCCTCCCTCGACATTCTCCTATCCTCCTCCCTACCCTATCTTTGGTATTATCCATCTTCCTTCTTAATCTCTCTTGCCCTACTTACAAATTCTTCATGAGGTCCTAGATATTGCTTACCCTTCGGCACTCCAATCAATTTCTCTACTGCTCTTTAAATCCAGACTTGTCTTAATTAACCTTTTCTTGGCTTTTTTCTGTATACATCTGTTTTGTTTGTTCCCCCCCCCCTCTCTCTCTCTCTCTCTAACTCTCTCTCTCTCTCTTCCTGTACCTTCTGCATCTTCTATTTCTCCTACTCCTACTCTTCTTCTTTTTCTTCTTTTCTTCATCTTCTTCCTCCTGCTTTTCCTCCTACTCCTCCTCATCTATGGTTAACCAGCACATTTCCCTTCATCATTGCATCACATTTCATCCTCATCTTGCTTATCAATCTCCCTGCAACCTTGTCACTTTCTTTCCTGAAATTCTAAATTCTTTTTCTGTCGATACATGGTATATAGCATAAAGTTGTTTCCCAGGTTTCTCATTTGATCCTTGTTTGTATGTTTTTCTTTCAACACCTGCCTATCAGGAGCATCCTCCGAAATCGAAATCAATCCGTTCAACTTCCTTGGATTCTGCTAACAATGCATCTTGAAAAATGTTCTTTCAGCCCTCATCCAAATTCAAATCTTTCTCGCGTATAAAAGAAATATATCCCTTTCTCGCTCTCTCTATCTCCCTCTTCATCTCTTCTTCTAACTCCTTCTCCGGCCCCATCCGACCCCAACGGCATTTCTCTACTTCGTGCAATGTAGTTGCATTTCATCAAATATTAACTATCAATCTATATGAATATTTTAGACATTCACACCCCTTTGGTCTCTCTCCTTGTATAAAACCATCTTGACTCCATCCAACTTTACTGGTACATTCTGTTCTGCATTCAATTATCTATTCCCTCTCTATTTCAAACCTGACTACCTGTTAAGTCATCAACACAAATATCCTCTTCCTCTTCTCCTACTTCTACTCTTCCTATTCCTCCTCCTCCTCCTCCTCCTCCTGGTATCTCCCTCTCTCTATTTCTCTCTCTCTCTCTCTCTCCCTCTCTCTCTCTCTCTCTCTCTCTCTCTCTCTCCATCCTTTCCTCTGCAAGTCATCAACATCCCCCTCCACATGTTAAATTCAACAGTGCTCAAAAGGTCTATAATCTTTATCCTCTTCCTCTTCTACTTCTACTCTTCCTCTTCCTGGTATCTCTCTCTCTCTCTCCCTCCCTCTTCCTGGTATCTCTCTCTCTCTCTCCCTCCCTCTTCCTGGTATCTCTCTCTCTCTCTCTCCCTCCCTCCTCCCCCTCCTCCCTCCTCCCTCCCTCCCTCCCTCCCTCCCTCTCTCCCTCCCTCCCTCCCTCCCTCTCTCTCCATCCTTTCCTCTGTAAGTCATCAACATCCCCCTCCACGTGTTAAATTCAACAGTGCTCAAAAGGTCTATAATCTTTTCCCCCTCCCTCCCTCCCTCCCCATCCTCCTCCGCCTCCTCCTCCCATTTTTAATTTCCCTTGGATCGCATCTTCCTCCAGGGTTAGGGGATGGATGAGTCTCATCCAGATGAAGAAATGCTCATGGACATTAGAGATAGGATTTATGGATTGGATTTTTCATTACAGCCAGCGGTGTAGCATGAAAGGGAGAAAAAATAAACATCAGCTTGACATTACTAGGGACACTGATTTTCCGCGATCACGGAAAACGGACGGAATTCACGGAAATGACCTTTTGAAACGGAAAATGCAATTCCGAACGGAAAATCGCGGAAAACCCTTTTTTCAAGGAGAAAATCGTAAAACTTACACTATTTTGTGATTCGTCATTCGTTATGCAGTGAAAAAATATCGGGCCTATATGGCCTATATATCATGGTTAATAACTCCGAATATTTAGCGATATTCGTCAGATTCTTTGGAGACAGGGCGCTGCCATTTTGTTTGACACAAAACTTGATCCCATTATGCCAGCTAGGCGCGCATGCGGCCGCGAAGTGTAAGGCGAGATTGCCGTACACATGCACAGTTCAGCACAATATTACGTAGACGTAATACTAGGCACATACACGCCAGCAGCGAGTGGTAGGTGCAGCGAGATTGTACACACGCTGATGTACAGTTCGAAAAAGGGGCTGGCATGTGCGCCTAAAATCGATCGATCGCTGACGTGACAAGTGACAACCAAGACTGAAATGTTTGTCTAGATCTCTGGCATGTTTGTATGCAAATCTGATGTAAACGGAATTTCAGTTTTTTCATGTGTACAAAGTCCATGGCAAAACGGAATTTCCACTTTTCAGCCCATCTGAAACGGAATTCCTGATTTTCTGAAACGGAAAAGGCCTTTTTTTGAAACGGAAAATCAGTGTCCCTACATTACCAGTAAGCGTCACGGACATCGAGCCAGAAAGCCAACAGATCATTGTGTACATAGTTAATCTCAAGTTCTCGTAATGAGAAAAAAAGAAATTCACACAGTATAATTAATAATAATCAAAATGTTTTTTTTGTACAGCACATATCACATTATGCTATAACAATGCTCTTCAAAAGGACTTTGGATATTATTACCCTGGCTTTAGCTCTGTAGCACTCAGTGCATTCGAGGAACAATGAACTATCAAAAATGTAAATTCTGTAGATTTGTGACGTCCCTTGAGAGACCAATGGTGAGAGCAACCAGTGGCATGAATGGCCTGTCATAGTTCAAGACCAACTTAAGTTGATCTTAGTCTTTGTGAAACACCCCCCTGGGTCGATTGTGGAAAATGTTGATTAGTGTCTTGCCGAATGATGTTTAGTGCTGTGGCAAAGATTGGAACCCGGTACCTTGTGGTCCTGAGACTTATCCAGTAGACCACAACACCTCTACACAATATTATAATAACTTCCACTGAATGTCCACTACAACATGAAAATAACCTGTCTACACAATAAATGATTGACAACTACTTTCAGCCACTTTTTTAATGAAGTGCTATTTGATTATCACCAGAACTTGAGTAGTCACATGGGCATCTTATGATTTCCATACAATCACACATAAATTATAATCAAGAGGGTTATGATTCGCGAGATAAATTTGTTTGTCATTGAAGGTATAAGAGAATGAGAGATACAATTGCATACGTATAATACAAAATATAAAAGTCCAAATTTAGTACCCCACTTTAGTTTGGTATTTTGTTACCGCCATCGACCTCGAGCAACTCATGATGGCGGTCTCCTGCCTTCACATATTCTGTTAATTGTAAAATGTTAATTTGCCATATCTGTACTTTCTTTATGTGTTTAAAAGTAATTTGTTAATGTCTGAAAATCTTCTTTTTTATTACTGTAATTAATACTAAATTATTTTGTATAACGTTATTGAACACAGAAATAAAGTTCAATCAAACAAACAAACAAGCAAACAATAAACCTCATAGTGCTAAACCACATGTTTTTCTTTTTCAATCAAAATATTCTCTACTTTGAATAATAATAATAATAATCTGGATTTATATAGCGCTTAATACGAAATATTATTACACCGGTCATCGGATTCATTCATGCACAATGTGCACCATCTCCACTCCCTGGGGGGTATTCCTATCATATGGCCACTGTGAGGGCATACGGAAATTACTAACACAAAGACTTTTGTCATCATACCTGGTCCCCATTTTAATGCCTTGCCAAAGAACATTAGTGCCATGTCAGGGATCGAGCCCATGACCTTTGTATTTCAAGTCAAGTGCTTAAACCACTCGACGAAAACACCTCTACTTTGAAGTAACTCCTCTCTCTCTGTCTGTCTCTCTCTCTCTTTTTTCTTTCTTCTTCGTTTTTTTTATAAAGCTCATTGCAGTATAATAAGAGGAAGGTTAGAAAGGTCATAACGTTCATTCACGTAGTAGTCTTGTTTGAAGTGTCTGGCGCATTCATTAGCAGAGATGCTACTAAAGAGGGAGGGTAAACAAACGTGATTTTCAATGGATGGGACTAATGCTGGGCATGGGCTGGCTCGCAGGAGTGCAAATTACTGCAGCCCCTTCCAGTTTACACAATCGCATGTTAAACCTTCACTTGCGAGTCTATAAATAAGAGAGGAAGTGCGTGCCGGCCCCGGGCAGCGCAGAATTCAGTCCAGAACTCTGGAATAATTTCACCCTTGATAATACTGCTGATGGAGTAAGGCTGTCCGACATATCGTCTGCTCAGAGCCAAAAGAGCATTAACTCTGTGTAAAAGTATATAAATCAATGCCTTTCTGGTGACGAAGAGACTTTGCATCTCATCAGGTTGAATTTCCTTATATTTTATTTTTGCTTAGCCTTACTTTTGGTAATCCAATCATTTTGTTTTCCGTCTGCAGAACATGCAAAGCAATTGCTACCTTTCTTCTCCCATTGAGTATTTGGTTTCTTTCTTTCATACTAGCATCTAAGCACCTTCCGACCCCCCACACCTTCCCTAACCATACCTTCTCTTCCTCTTTATCACTCTTATCTCTAAATCATTGCTCTCATTCTCTCTCTCTCTCTCTATTTCTATATTTGTCTGTTGGCCCTCTCTCTCTCTCTCTCTCTCTCTCTCTCTCTCTCTCTCTCTCTCTCTCCCTTTCTTTCTTTCTTTCTTTCTTTCCCTCCCTCCCTCCCTCCCTACTCTCTTACAGAGCTTCTTCTCTTTTTCTCTCCTATCCATTTACTAATCATGGTTATTTTCAATCTGCTACAATCACTTGTAAATGCAAAAGTAGGAATCTCATTAAAAATGGAAGTGCAACATTTTCAAATGGCTGGCTCAATTGTATCACTCACATCAAATAATGTAGGGGTTTAATTAGTCTGTTTTTCCTAATCAAAACCTTTCCATAGGCCATGCACCCCCTCTTTTTTGGTTTACAGATTGATGAAAACTGAATTAGTTTTCACTCCACTTAATTCACTGTGCTCTAATTACAGCTCGAGATTTTTTTTTAATTGAAAATTTTGAAGCATCCTTCTGTATGGACAAAATCCATTACGGTAGTACATTATAAATGCAAATCGGTGCCACAGTTGTCAATTAACTTAACATAGCAACAATTTACATTTAAGGACCTCATTCTCAATTCAACAAGCCTGAACATAACCATAGTAGGACAATCTAAAAAAACTCATTAACCATTTAGCAACTAAACCGCCTGAAACCGTTTCATATTGTTCAGAACAATGTCAAAATGAGAGCAATATTGCAACATCTTCCAGTGAGTAATAGGCCATTTTTACAAAATCTCTAGTTGCTAATGGGTTAAAAATCTGTCTCTAGTATAGTATGATATATTCTCATGAGCTCTTTTCAACTTTTTGTTGCCATTATAAAATTGTAAATGTATTTATCTTCTATTTTCAGGGCCTTTTTTTTTTTTTTGGTGTGTTTTACAGCTCCTTTTGAATTTGACCAATCCATATCGCTCTTCGCTTTTATATATTCTTTTCACTTCCAAGTTCCTATCTAATAATAATGGTAAGTTTGATGCAGCAATTTTAATACCAAAATTAGTCATTCTGAATAATTATCCTTACCAACTTAAAAAGACTTTCATTTATGTGCTTCTATTATCATGAATGACACATGAATATTATAATTTAAAAAGGTTATTTTGATGAAGCAATGGTAATACAAAAATGAGTAATTCTGAATATCCTTACAAACTTGAAAAAGAAAATTACAGACATGTGCATCTATTATCATGAATATTCTGATAAAATAATAACACATTAATATTCTCTAAGCCAGCATCGTGACACCAAAACAACGAAACCAGAAACAAGCTGTCAACTAAAGGACTATATAGTGATCAATATACACTTGAAATACATTCAAGTGCACTTAGACAAGCCCAAAGACTTTCTAAGTTTAAAACCTCATTCATACATAAACATGGATTGCATAGAAACAAGCCCACTGCATGTGTACTTGTGAAATTACCAATTTGATACCTGGGGGTGTTTCACAAAGACTAAGATCGACTTTAAGTTGGACTTAACTATGGCAGGCCATTCATGCCACTGTTTGCTCTCACCATTATGATCTTTAGATAATATTTTTTCCTTCAATAATGAATTATCAAAAAATGTAAATTCTGTAGATTTGTGACCATGATTTATATGTCCCTTGAGAGATCATGGCCAATGCCAGTAAATGGTGAGAGTGGCATGAACAGCCTGCCATAGTTAAGTCCAACTTAAAGTCGATCTTAGTCTTTGTGAAACACTCCTCTGGTGTATTTTATCATCTTCTTGTTTTACAAGACAGATTGATTCTAAACTAAAATTCAAGGAGTGTGCAATTTTGCCTCACTGATATACAGAAATCTAACAGCCATTTTTATTTTTGGAACTTCCAAACAAATGTTTTTCATAGGAATATTTGTAAAAGTATCTTTACAAAAGAAGGGCTGTCATTAACAAGTTGCACAATTTTAACACTTTTCCCCCTCAAAATATGTTGCTTCTTTATAAGATATATTAAGTATCCCTTGTGTGTGTTCCTTTTCCTATACTTAGGTCCTTGAGCAAGCCATTTTATTTACATTGCCCCTCTCCACCCAGGTGTTGGGTTAATTGGGTACCCAGTGGTTGGATTAGCATGTTTGCATCCGTAAAAAGGTGACTAGCTGGAATGCTCCCCAGGGAGTGGAGAAAATGCACTACAATGTGCAGAATAGTAATTGAATCCAGTGATCAGGATGATAATAATATTGTAAGCACTTTGTTCAGTTAATGGTAAAGCGCTATATTATAAGAAATGGTATTATGATTATTATACAAGCATCAAGTGTTCTTCATATAAATTCCTGTTGTGTGAAAGGCTCTAGCTGGTGCTTCATCCCCCCCCCCACATAGAGGGGAAAGAACTTACACCAGACAGAAATTCATTCATTTGATGAGTTACGACAGATAACTGATCATCTATCTACGGTTGAATTGAAGATAAATCAAGAACAAACCTTCCGAAATCATGGAAAAGGTCACTGTGTACTGTGATAATATAGCTATCCATAATGAACCGAATGGGTTAAGCTTCAAGTGGATAAAATCCTATATTTATACCATTTCATGTGCTTGGTCATCGTTTCCATAATATCTATTTCCAACAAAGAGGGAGCTAAACCATATCCTTCAACGATTAATTAATGCCTTTATGGCACTCAGCAGACGTTTAAGTCAGGAAAACGTCCTCGTGAAATGTGTCACGTTTCTCACGAGTTTCTTCAACTCTCCCTGCTTGCCTCTACATACCGGTAATGCATTCTAGCTCCGGGCAATGAATGCATCATGAAGGTATGGAGGAAAAAAACGCTTCCTCTCTCTGCAAACGGCTCATGATTTTTAATGTTGCCCAGGTCGCACATAGTTTGCAGGCACAAACCCTTGTCAGGCGTTGTGCGTAACATTGTCTGAACGGTGAGACTACCAGGTAAGGAGAATACATGGTCTACTGCACCCCGTGGCTCTGTGCTATAGCTGCTTCAACCAGAGACTGACACAATAAGGCTCAGCTCAAGGCTTCATTGAATCATGTTCAATTGCCAAAATTAGAGTCTGTGCCTTGCAGACTAGGTCGTACACTCGGGCATGCATAAACCAAACTCCCAGGGAATCCATGCATTATCAATAGGAAATGCTCACCCCAAATTGGCACCACAACTACGAGGTACAAATGGCTGTCTGATTTGCAGAGGGTACTAATACGTCAAACGCAATTCAATTGTCGCTACTGAAATTATCAAATTCACTTATCAGAAACAAAAAAATGAAAAAATGGCAAATTTTAACTAGATTTATCACCAAGAAGAAGTGAACCTTATCCGTGCATTTAAGAAATATTTTAACTTAACTGTAGATTGAGCTCGCACCCAACACCAAGATTAAATATGGGCAGAATACAGGATGAAGAGATTTCAGGGAAAATGACATGAAAGGCATACTAAAATAAAATTGTTACACTAAACCAGAAGTTATTACTCACCTGATGAAATATGAAGAAAAAGATATATCAGCCAAGGCAACAGAATATGCAAATAAAAAGAGAGAAAGAGAATAAACAGGTTAGTCAAATACAGTAAATGTCTTGATCTCAAAATATTAATCAAAACGTGAAATAATTCAATGACATAAACATGGTATTGTGAGATCTATGTATGAATGTTGAGGTAATTGTACAGGTTTTCTATACAAAACCACATTTCTAGTTTATACACGCTTCCAAATAGAAAGATATTGTGCAATTGATGAATTAATGTTAATAAGTCAACCAAGCTGTGTTATGATTACAAGACCACTCTCATGAAACAAGAATATTGAATTCTCTTCACATCATCATTTTACATTCAGTTCCCCCAAAAAATGTTTTTTTCCTTTTCCTGAATGTCAAACTAGTTCAGTATAACTGTGCTATTCATATCACAGTGATTATGTTTATGCAACATTGCAGATAAGAAGTCAAAATATTGTGTAGGCGTAAACCAACCCCAAGAGTACAATACACCCAAGTACATAATGGCCTACGTGTTGAACGGGACAACAGAATGAGATTAAGCTGAAATTGGAACCAAATCTAGGTATTTTTTCATTAAAATATATATAATATAGGAGAGCCACATATGAGATGCACAGTCTGCATTTGCACATGGTTATTGCAGGTCCATTTCTGGGTTGTGATTTTTTTATCTGTAGTGATACTAGACTGTGTAGTTAAAGAAATTTGAAAACTACAGGTTACAGGATCGCAACGAATTTTAGAAATTAACCAAAGGAAATTTCAATGGCGTTGTCCATCATCTATTTAAATGTGCAAACACTACATCCAGGTATTAGGCCCGTTCACACTTAACAATTAGTGCGTTTTGGATCACGATGCAAAGATCAATTTATTTTTTTGCAACCGTTCACATATGTCAATTTAGTGCGATTTGGATCGCGATGTAAAGATTGATTTGGGGGGGGGCGACCATTCACATACAGGGAGAATACTCGCGCGATGGCAAGAACCTCCGAACTGCGCATGCGTGAATCTCGACGAAGTATGCGCGCTTGGAATCCTGGGATTAAATAAATTAATGTCAATTCTCACTTATTCTGTCCACACACACACACAAAACAATTTTTAATTTTTTTTTTCTGTAGGTATGAACGCCCTAATGTATAATCTAAGCATGATATCTATGGAATAAACAACAATGCACTTGATTTGATTTCTTGAAAGTATTTGTGATCACGTTAGATACATATTTTTGACTCCTTAGATTTTTTTTTTTACAAACAATGTGTATTACTTCTAACAATAGCCTACATGTACATCTATAACATTATGTTCCTCAAAAAACATTTACAATTTTGAGATACATATTTAAGTTTTTCGTTTAGCACATTCGTACATGGGCTAGGACGGAATTTACATGGAGGCTTAAAAAGTATGCAGAAAGGGCAGTACACTAGCCGTACAAACATACGTGCCGCATCATACACGCACACGGAACTCTTGTCTATTTACACAGATGCGGCCAACAAAGTGCATTCACAAGAAGGATATTCGTTGCCAACCTCTTCCCCCTCCCCATTAACTTCAGGATACAACAGAAAAATTTGAGGACAAATCAATTTGAATATAACTGCTAAAAGCCTTAATGTACCTCTGTACATCTTCATCAAACTGAATATTTATTTCCATGTTATTTTCACTACATGTAGAATTCATCAATCCTTTTTTTTTTAATTCTTTTTTTAAGGTTTGTATATTTCTAAGATTTTGTAGTTAATTTGTAAGTTTGCTTTGCATCTTTTAACATTAGTCATCTTTTTTTCCAGAATGTATACAGTTCATGAATTACGATTGTTAATATTTTTTCCTGTTAATGTTTATTAAGCCATATTCACATTGTATGTTTTTCAAGTCGTGTAAATTTGTCCTTTTATCTTCTTAATTTGCATGTATTTGATGTTTGTTTACTATTTATATTTTTACTTTTGTATATAACTGTGTTTCTCTATTTTTAATGCAAATGTGGAAATAAATTCAATTCAAATGGATTTAGTAGGTCCCCTTTAGCTTTACACCAAAATTAATCATTTCATTTCATCCCATCTCCATGCAACACAACTATATTGAAATAAATTATGTACATTTTAGTTATGATCTAGTTTTACAATACACATAATTATGTTTATTATTATTCCACTCATGATACCTTCGTACCGGTAAAAGAAATGTATTTGAAGCCAGAAGGTCTTGTGTAAGATGATTTAGGTTACCACCATTCTGGCCCCAAACAGATAATGCGTCGTGTTGGAAAAGTTGGTTTGAATCTAAATTTGAATGCACACACATGCGTATTCATGCATATAACCCATATTTTTCTAAATTTTTCTAAATTTCTCATATCAGGTATGGTGTCAAATTTCAAAAGTAAAAATGCATTGAAATGCATGGACCTTATTCTCTCTTACACATAAGTAGCTCAGGACATGAACGGATATTGCAATCTCTATGAGAGAAATAAACCTAGCAATATCATACTATCGAATTACACCCCTCACGCTCCCCTCCCGAGCAGACAGCGTGCAGCTGCCGCTTCAGATTTAGAAACGTCCTATTCACGTTCAGGGACAGTGAGCATTCAGGGACGACGGGCCAGCGAGGGAAGAAAAGTGCCGAATCTCACGCTGCCTGAACAAATTGAAAAACACACGCCCTCGGTGTACAGGGAAGAGTACAGACTCGGCAGGTAGTCTGGCCGAGGTCCATGCAGACTTATAGGTTAAGGCCGTCCATGAATAGTATTGATTAACATGTGCCATCACAATGCATCACTATAGATGGAGACTAGAAATTCTAGAATAATAATGAATGAAAACAAATCTAAACCAGAGCTTTCTTCTAATATATATGAAAAACATCATTTTTTTCCTTTTTAAGGTCCACAATACTTGTGGGTACAATGTATTGCTGTACAAGAAGAATGTAACATACATGTACATTGAGTATTAGTGGTTCATTGCCGTTTGGTCTACAACCAGTTCATCTACTACCCAGTTGGTCTATTCCCATATGGTCTACACCCAGCCCGTCTGCTATCCACATGGTCTAATAATCATTTTGTCTACTTATCATTTGGTCTAATGACCATTTAGGCTAACATTCATTTGGTCTAATTTTCATATGGTCTAATTTCCAATAAGTCTACTACTCATTATGTTTATTGTTCATTACCGGTAGGTCTAATTCCCAGTTTGTCTAATGCCCATTTTATCTACTATCCATATGGTCTAATAATCATTTAATCATAAATATTAATAATCATCAAATGACTATTAGACCTCGTGGATGGTAGACGAATCGGCAATTCAGCAATATTAGTTCATTCTGCATTTACATCTGTAATGTTGGTCTAGATATTAATCTAAGCCAACAAATTATTCTTATCATTATTTATCATAAATGTGGGATTTCTTGGAATCATGTGGGCTTTTTTTTAAAGAGCCATGGTGAAATTGGATGATCAAGGAAACAGATGCGACTATGATGACCAATTCTCTCACTTTTTTGTTTCTTCAAGCTGCCTATGCGTAAGGGTGGACCTCACTTTGTCTCACTTTGATAGGACTTTAAAATGTTATAGACCTCTGGTTTATTTTGCTTTCTCTCTGTCACTATGAATAACAAACACTCAATTAAATTTGTAATTACACCAGCACAAATTAGTGGAAAATCAGGACACCCTTCACAAACTCAGTGTGACCTTACATAAGATCACTTAAAGGGATCGTTTAACCATGTTAAATCTGAGATGCATGGCCCTACGTGTTATCAGTGTCTGTGATATGGTGTAATATTGAAGCCCTAAAAAATTGCGCTTCAAAATGACCATGAAGTGCCTCAAAAAAGTAAAAATCTTTGAGTGACCGACTTTATCATACTCATTTTCCCCACTAGACTGTAGTGTTATGAAAACCATTAGGAAAACGAATAATGAAATTTCGATTTCCAATCGTAAATATCTTGGTAATCAGACAGGCGATCAGCTTGTAAATGTCATGGGATTCCTTACTTACCTAACGGTTTATAATTATGATTGCAGCATGAGCTAAATCCATGATTTTGAATTCAGAATCTGAGGCAATGTTACCCAATCCTTTTAAATAATCCCTTCCATATCACATCCTTGTCTAATCAGACCTAATTATTTGCCCAGTTAACAGTTATACAGCTATTATATTGGCTCATTGATAATCTCTTCTTGATAGAACCCTTCCATAAGGGATTAAGAGGACAATGACCTTTCCTACTTAGTCCCAGGTCAATTCAAAGACTTCATCCAATAAGCAAATATCGGCCTCGATGATTGTGTGACTCTTGGCTTTTTTATCGTCTTTTTAGTCAATTTCTTGACTTTATACTCATATTGTAAAACAAATAATACATATTTGCCCAGTTAACAGTTATACACCTGTTATAAGCTCAATGATAATCTCTTCGTTATAGACCCTTCCAAAGGGATTAAGAGGACAATGACCTTTCCTAGTACATGTACTAAGTCCCAGGTCAGTTCAAGGGTGTTTGTGTATTTCCATTCCTTGCTGATAATAGAACCAGACCAGTACACACTTGTTGTGATTACCTATTGTGTCTAGTGCACATGCATCCCACTCCTGACACCATTAATTGACCAGCCAGGTACCAGATAATCCTATTACAGGTAGCCTGTTTAGTACCTGCCACAACCTGTATCTAATCTCTAACCATTAAATCAACCAGACAAAATTTACAGACTGTATTCCATATTAAAGGTGTTCTGTTGGTTAATTAGTAGGCTTTCCAACTGGCACTATTTTGTGATAAATTACAAATGATTTTGAAATTCTGGTAAGGAAATTGAATTTTTGTTGGAATTTATAGCGAGAAAATGTTTTCATGGACTAGGCCTGTATGTCAATTTTTCTGTGACATATTTTTCACACACGTGCTTACAGTGTATACTAGAGGAATTGTGCCCTCCTGGAATTAAGCATATCAATTTCCTTTTCATTTGTAATTGCTGATTTAAAAAAAATAAAAATCAGTCTTGCATTAATTGCATATGGGAAATCCTTCACATCAGATGAGCAACAAATGCCAAGGCCTCCATTTTCTAATATTTCATAAGCCGCACCTGAAATATGTTTTAGTCATTTATCATCTATCCCAAATATGCTAGATATAATGCTGCCCTCTATTGGAAACAATAATAAAAATTAACTAAATTGCATGTAAATCACATAAACATGGTTTCTACAAGCAAAGATGTGACCTGCGTTTCATCCTGTAATTAGACGCCAACAAGACCAGATTTTTTTTTAAAGAAACAATGCAACTTAACATGGTGTGTGAACACTCCCTGTAATAGCCGCGTGCAGGGAGGTGTTGAGAGACAGGTTGAGGGTATACCAGCACATCTACCAGCACTTCTACACCACGCATCTTCTCGCCTTTCAATTACTGTGATATGGGATGGGCGGGTGCATGTCATTTGATATTGAATGAAATGATTTGATCGGATCGGATGACAGTCCGGTATGATCTTCGTCTAGGGGCTCTTCGCTGACATGTGGAACTGACAGAATTTGATAACTTCTTGTCTCTGATAATGCTACGGTATAATAAAATGAACTTGAACTTGAACTTGAGAACAACCCATCGTAAATTACTCCCCAAATTTTGAAGATGCAATCATTAAAGGGAAATCTAACCCAAATAGACAACTACTCTAAAAGAAAGCAGAAAAAGCAGAAAAATCAGAGAAGCAAACTGATGAAAGTTTTAATTAAATCTGACTAAATATACGAAAGTTATGAATTTTTGAGAGTTGTAATCACTATACGTATGGGCACTTCAAATTGGCTAAAGCGGTAATGTCAATGTGATGTAGTGCCGGACTACTTTCCCATCTGTTTCAACATATAAAATGACTAAAAGTTAAATTTTTTCAAAAAATCATGGCTCAGGAGGGTCTATTCTTTTTGAGGACCTATAATAATATGCTATCTATAATATATTTTGAGTAGTATCCCAAGGGAGAAGGAACTTACGAGAAAAATCCACATCCTATGTCACAATCCACTGACCAAACTACCAATCTAAGGTTCACATAGACTTAGTGATCTCATATTTCAAACATTCATAACTTCCTTATTATTGGTCCGATTCATTTCTAACTTTTGCCATTCTGTTTCTGTAATTTTTTTGCTTTCATACAAATCAACTTATTACAAGGGTTGGATTGCCCTTTAAATGAAAGAGCAAGGAACCCCTCCTTTTTTTAGCAATAGTCTATTACCGGTACCTCTTATGAAGCCTGGTCATGGGTGGTGGAAATGTAATGTATCCCAACCTACTTGTCTCCGGCACTCCCATTTCTGCCCCACAGCATCCCCATAATGAAGCATTGATGTTATGTCATCCTCCTCTCATTATACAGTGAAACCTGTCTTTAAAGACTGCTCAAGGGTGGCAAGAAAAGTGGTCCTAATACACAGGTGGTCTTTGTGTACAGGTCTCTGTGATTCATTTATCAATGGCAAAGTCTATTCAAGGGAAATTTTGTTAAATGTGGTCTTTATATACAGGTGGTTGCTAAAGAAGTTTTCACTGTATTTTATCTTTTGCTTTGTTATCATAACAGGATAGCAGATCAACAAGAAAGTTTGCACACCTTAAAGTTGACTGTAGACACCCTTTAAATCATTACACCATATCGAAAATGCTACCCTGCCCCAACAACTAACCCCTTTTAAATCTAATGCATTTATCCCTTTTAAATCTAATGCATTTATCCCTTTAGACAACTCTCTTCAGTTTAATACAATCATGTAACTTAGGGGCTAGGGGCACAAGAGGTAGGGGTAGTCGTCTCAAGGACAGAGTGGTATTATCTACTATCTAGGCAAGTCATTTTCCTGGGAGCTGCATTTTTTGAGGACAGCAGTGTTCTGGAGGTTTTTGTCCTAAAATTAAAACACACAGAAATCTAACATGGATCACAGTGGTTAGCCATCTCACAAACAGCCACACTCCAACTAGGGGTAACCGAATCTTCGTTGGTCCTAATGACAGCCACTTTAAAATCTCTCAAATATCATCCTGTAAATCCAAATCCCCCAAAGTGTATTTTTACATGAGGGAAGTCACCTCCGTGACTGCAGGTTGCCATGCTATAAATACACGTTTACCGACTGCACTATAACCGAACGGATTTCAAATGCACAATGACGTTGCGATCCATCATGTTGTCTGTTTGGAGCCAGAAGGGCATTAAGTCTTGTCATTTTCCACAGAGCTAACATCCTTCTGGCTCTAAACAGATGAACATCTCTATGAAAGTACTCCTACCAAAAGGATTATAAGGACTCTACTCCATCAGCTTCATATTATGCCTTTCCTCTTCCTCTTCCTCTTCAATCAATTTTCTCACTCCTGTTTTGTTTTGGTTTTTTTCTTCAGGAAGTATATTCCGTAAATCTAGGAGAGTGTCTGAAACCCTAGAACCAAGCATAGTAGTGCAATATCAGTATTCACATTGAAAATTGAGACTTCTTTGTCACTTTTATAGAAGTATAACTTTAGAATGATTATTTGGATACTAATTATTCATTTATTTAAAATATAGTAGTGTCATGTTCACAGAGTTCTTGATATCCACTTATGGATGAACTTCACGACTAAACTCATCTGTTCTATGATTGATCACCTCATATTTTCTTTTGACCATACATGCACGTGTATGAATTGTTTACTTCACTTTTAGTTTCTCTCACAATACAACTGTTTAAAAATGAGTACAGACACAATATTCTAAACTATCAAGCTACATGAATCAAAGTATATACCCTGCATTCACATCGTATATTGAGAACATATATGTTTTTCAGTCGCTGTGTATATTTGTGAGAGTATAGGCCTCCATACATTCCAACTATATCAAAATATAGTCATGAAGTATATTGTAAGATCCTCCATTTTGTGGAAAGATTAAAATGACCTTTGACCCGGTTCGTCACTCTCACCTGATTATCACCTAGTGTGTATATATATATATATATATATAGTATTCATAATGTATGAAGCCTGGGAGATGCATTACCCTGCCCTGCTAGGAGGTTGATTAGTCAAGAGAAACATTGGTCTGACAAGAGATGGGCTAAGAGGGCTTTCTTGAATGTCGTAGCAAGCATTTGCTCACTTCATCAGTTTTTAGCTACTTAAAACCAAGTGCATTTCACACTGGAGCATAAAGCTTATGGCATAAGTTCATCACCAACAAGAGTATGATGGTTAATGGTTGATGATTGTTTTACCCAACTGCTAAGAAAGCATGTACAGTGTATATGCTTGTAGGCAAGCAACCAGGGGACCGACGGCTTAAAGTCCTCTCTGAGGGACTTGGTAATGAGGATTAATGGCTTACCAAAGGGTACGATCCCACTGACTTGGTTTCAAGTCAGGGACCTCTTGTTTACGAGACCACTAACAACCACGCCTCCTGTGAACCCCTAATGTAGCTCAATAACATGATCCATTCAAAGTGGAATGCACGCCCCTCCTGGCATAGCGTATGGACAGAGATAGTTGTGACACGCGCATCTACGCGTACACGAGGAAATATGATTTCCAAATTGCTCCCTCCCACATTCAATCTCTATGGGAGGGAACTATTTTGGAGCTTCATGGACCCATTAGAAGCAACTTCTGGTGACATAACTACAGTCTCTCTCTCAGGTAGCTATGCTGGCCTGGTGATAGTGCCCTCTTTTGTCAACTAATCCCTCTAATCCAAAAAAACAATGAGTATAAGTTCTAACTGCCCAAATTAGATCATGATGAATTAACCAATTTACTCATTTCTCTTTAGTATAGATGAGAATTGTCATCTGTCTTATGCTACATATTCCAACGTCTCTTTTCACGGTAATGAAAAGAAATTAATGATAATCATATTTCATTTAGGCAATAAAAATTTCAAGGGACTTTTTTTACTGATTGATATTCAAGTCCCTTTCTTGGACAAGTCTTAAAAATAAGAACAGTCGTGTTGGATACATCATAATTAAATCTGAACAACTCTTCACAGAATATTTCATCCTGATCCAATTTGTTCAGATATATATTGAGCATTTGAACAAGAAAAAGAAAAATTCTGTCAAATATTTAATTTTAAATAAGTTAAGTACTGAATATGAAACATCGTCATCAAATTTTCCTTGCACCATCACTTCCCTTTTTTCTCCTTCTGTTGTCTGTAAAGAGACACCATCATCCCGACCGACAGACTTCTCCCTCTAGTGTTGACAGGCAGAAAGAAGACACCATGACACGAATAAGGTTGATACAATATTGACACTTTCTTGGTTTTCTTTTTTAATTACTCCAAAGAGTTCTAGGACATCCATGATATGGAGGTACATGTACTTGAATTTCACCATTTTATTTGACTAATTTCTGTCAAAAGAGAGAGCCCTTTCTCTTCCATTTCTTCTGAAACACTGCATCACTTTAGCTTTGTATTTCTTCCTACATGTACCTCCTTCTCATCAATTTCAAGGAGGAAAGCTCTAAACTTTTCTGATATCCTAATTTGACAGATTCTTTCATTATTTGTCATTTTTGAGATTCTTTTTTTCAATGCCAACAACTATATAACCCAATGGTTCTTGTGGTGTTTTTTCTCTACAGAAAATAGATTGATGTCAAACAAAAAGAAGTGGGTTCCCTTAGATAGCTAAATAAATAGATGGATAGATATATATATAGAGAGAGAGAGAGAGAGAGAGAAAGAGAGAGAAAGATCTAAATGGATGTAACTTCAAATTGCAATGATTGCATCTTTCATCCCTACTCACGAAAATCATAATAAAAAACAAATTCAAAGATTATTGTTATGTTTTTCATAATATACACGGTAGAACAATCAAAAGTTGAGGACAGCAAATGAATTGCATCGAACTGGTGCTGATGGAGAAAAGACAGACATTTTTTTCAACAATCTAAGCACAGGCCAGCTCCCCTACAGATATTGATTGGTTATCATGCCAATACTTCAGACTCGTGTTGTGATTTAATCAACCATATTCCTTATCCCATCCCGATATTCCAGAGGATTATCTAACCAGATTGAGAAAATAGATAGAGAAAGAGATACTAGTAGGGAGAGGGATGGAGGAGAGAAGATGATTATTTAGCGGTTTCACGAATCGATGTGCATACATAAGCTAAAGCAGAGGGAAAATGTCGCTTTATAAAACCACTGACTGTTGTGAAGAGTGGTTATCAGGAAGGCTACGTACCCCTGGGCCCCGTCTTATAAAGCAGGGCTTAAATTAATCCAAGGCCACCAAGGCCATGGCCTTGGATGCCCTTTTGATTGGCCTCAATGCCCCTCTCATTGGCCTTGAGATTTTGTGCCCTTTCCAATTCTTCCTATTTGTGCTGTAATATAGGAATGTGCCCTACAGAAAAGTGGCCTTGCCCTAAAAATATTGAAATTTAAGGCCTGTAAAGAGTTGCAAATTTCGGCACGCGACTGAAAGGTACACGCATGTAATGTACACAACGAGTTATGTGCGCATGAAAGGTACTTAATCATAGAATATCTCACCATTACAGCATTTATATACAACATTCATGACATTGCATCTTTACATACATTCATTCTGCCTTCTTATGTGCATTTAACATCCATACTGCACAAGGATGCCTCCAATATAAACAGATTTCATCAACTGGATATCAAAAAGGGTGCCATTTCCTCACAGCAAATTTAGTAGCCTGTAGATGGCGCTAAACATAATTTTAATCAATCCACTTGATCGACTTAAAGGTATTACAAAGTTTTGGTACGGGGTCATGAATTTGGTTCAAATGAACATATTGGAAGCATATGCGATTTTACAATATTCAATGATTGTTGTCGCGGTTGAAATCAAGTCTAAAGTGATGAAATTGTCAATAACAAACTCGTTATGTTGTATAGCGCCCTCTCAAGACTGATATTACTTTAGATTTAAAACAATGTTTCTTGACTACAATCGACCAATTTGCTATTCCCGTTTGGAAATTATATATCAGAACTGCATATTCTGAGATTTTCATGGACGCAGCTACCATGGAATGGCCTTAGGCGCTATTTGAAATATTTGAAATTTACCAGGAGCACAGGTAAATTTTGATTATTCAATTTGCTCGAAAGCAGAAGTGTTTTAGGGGCTAAATTCTTTAGTGCTTATAATACATCCACAGGGGCATCCAAATATATCAAAAATTTAAAGAATTACTATCCATCCAATTTCAAAATTTTCCAAAACTTTGCATTACCTTTAATAAATTTAATAAATTGAATTTACATGTATATCAATCACTGAAACAGATTCGAATCAATGCAAGTCCTCTAATCAATTGCAAGATTGCAGTCCCCTATCTCTTACGTACATAGTTGCAATTGATATCAATCGCAAACGCAAATAAGTTGCGATTAATATCAGCTCTTTATAAGACGGGCCCTGGATAAACAACTCTAGAACTACATGTACCGGTAATAATTACAAATATACCACCTCGGAAACTATCCCGGGAAAACTATCCTCTAGTTGGACAATTACTACTGGACAAATATCCCAGGAAACTATCTTTTATGGCCTTTAACAAAAAATCAGGTAGCCAGATATGTACCCAGTCATTGCAGATTGATGTGAAGTGGGGGAGGTAATCTATAAAACACAAATACATATTATTTGGTAATTATTTCTCTAAATTGTCCGGTGTGCAAATAACTAAATTTATGTGTACATTTTGTCTGAGCCCTTGAAATGATGCATTCATTCCAACCTGAATACCTCATTTTTAATTTCTTTTCAATCATGGAGGAAATTAAATATACCAGAAGCCATTTCATGCTCTGTAAATGACAAATGCATACATTGGATGCCATTCCTTTGTTTGTTTATCAATTAATGACTTCATATTAGCATACTTGGAGCTAGTAACTAGTGGTGTTGAAAGATCTCCCATATTTCTATCTTGGAAAAGGAAATTCATTTTGGGCTGATATTTATATAAGGCCCTACGTGCAGGATTTTATCAAAGTACAGGTATTTGTGGGTTGGTGAAGCCTTTTCAAAAACACAATTCACTTGAAACTTCACGTAAATCATGTGTGAAAAACCACAAGTGTCCACTATTAAAAGACATAAACTTGCATGTTGACGTGCATTCTTAAAGTGACTCTGTAACATTGTCTCAGATTCTGAAACAAAATCCTGGATTTAGCTCATGCTGCAATCATAATTATAAACCTTTAGGTCAGTCAGGAATCCCATGACTTTTACAAGCTGATCGCCTGTCTGATTATCAAGATATTTATGATTGGAAATCGAAATTTTATTTTTCGTTTTTCTAACAGTTTTTAGAACTCTACAGTCTATTGGGGAAAATGAGTATGGTAAAACCGGTCACTCAAAGATTTTTACTTTTTTGAGGCACTTCATGATCACTTTGAAGCGCAATGTTTTTAGGGCTTCAATATTACACCCTATCACAGACACTGATAACACGTAGGGCCATGCATCTCAGATTTAACATTGTTAAACGATGCCTTTTATGTACACTGTACATTAAACTT
This sequence comes from Mesocentrotus franciscanus, assembly GCA_037976565.1. Lineage (NCBI taxonomy): Eukaryota > Metazoa > Echinodermata > Echinoidea > Camarodonta > Strongylocentrotidae > Mesocentrotus > Mesocentrotus franciscanus. The sequence goes on from CP137685.1 coordinate 20,836,338, forward strand.
TTGAACATTTTCAGAAACATACTACAGTCAAACCTGCTTTAGCCCCCACCTGTATAGAAAGACAACCCTTCTATAAAGACCACATTTTTTGTTTACTTGAATTTGGTTGTTTCTCATTGAAACCTTACTGAAGGAACCTGAACAGTATAAAGACCACCTGCCTATAAAGACCACTTTTCATGTTTCCCCTGAGCGGTCTTCATATACAGGTTTCACTGTATACACATACATTTCCTATATATTGCATACGGATTAGCAATACTGGGGAATTAATCTTTGGCAATCTTTTTGAAGGTCTAACCTTCATGGGCACCTCCATAATACAGCATCAACTGGCGTACATGTACATGTAGCTCCAGTAGCTCCATCAAAAGACGTAAACATGCATGTTGGAACTGACCCTTGTGGTATGTTGAAATATCATCACTTTACATTTTCAAAATGTAATATTTCATTTACATAGGAAAGAACACTTTCCATTACATCCTTATCTTCTATCACATTTTTCCTGCATAGCACCTCTATAAATCTATATCATCAGGCATACATGTAGCTCCATGCCTACATCTAAATTCTAAAGACATAAACATGCCTGTTAGGGTCCCCCTTATGGTATGTTAAATTTTCATTATTTAACATTAACATAGGAAAGAACATTAAATAGAAATTAATTGCATGGTTATTTTCTACAACATTTTTCTATATATACAGCACCATTATAATTCTATATCATCTGGCGTAGCTCCATCAAAAGACATAAACATGCATGTTGAGGTTGACCCTTGTGGTATGTTAAACTGGCGCTCAGGACAGGGGTGACGTGCCAGTGCATTAACCAGAGAGACATGTCTATTGGCATATTATGCAAATGAGATGGAGGCCCTCTATCAGGTGTACATGTGTAACTCAATCACAGCTGATATGTTGAGGGAGATATATCACAGCCATGAGCAAGCAAAGAGATGGAGTCAGATGTAAACAAATGTACATTACACATCAACATCTAGAATATAGGCCTACGGTGTATAGCATCTGTTCGGAGCCATAAGGGCATTCAAATACCTCATATATACTTTAAACACAGAGTTAATGCCCTTCTGGCTCTAAACAGATGATATATACATGTATCTATATCTGTAATGAATTATAATGTAATTTTTATTTGCCACTCTGATGATTTATTTTTGTTTTGTATAGACTAGCAAAAAAAATGAAGACAAAATGTCCATTTCCAAGGACCTGCTATATTTACCTCCTTTGCACACACATAACAAAAACAGGCAGTGTAAAATACCAAAGCTTTGTATTTAATCACAGATCATATTTTAGCCTAGATGTAGAATAGTTTGTAGCTTAAGTGTGTATTCAATAGTTATTCATATTTATTCATTACGTTCTCATTCATTGTTGTGATACTTTTGTGTGTTAGTGGTACCAGACACGATTAGCATTTAATGCTATTTTCTGGTCCCATTTATCCTTTCAATGTTAAACATTCACATTTGATTGTAATATTGATGTACTTTTTGTTTGGATAATAAAACTTCAAACTCAAAGGCTACCATGCAAGATTCTGTCCCGTTTGCAAATATGAATTTCATAAGTGTGTTCATTACAGTTTTGTAGATCTATACAAGACTGGTTAGTTTGATACTATTATGCAACCTAGAGCTTGCCAAAGGATTGTCCAACATAGTAACCAGAGCATGCATGAAGCCTGCATTGTGAATACTTAATTACTCTCTCATCATGTATATGTACATGTAAATGGAATCGTAATGGCCTTGGGATAGAAGCATTTATAGAATGATTTGAATAGATAAAATATGAAGCCATGACTAGGCTATAGTAGTTTGCAGGCACAAACCCGCGCGAGTCATTGTGTATAACAGTGTCTGTACCATGAGACTACGATACATTCTGTACATAAGCCGCTCCTGACAAGCAAGCCAGAGCCTGACATATCTACGTAGGCTCTACCCAAGGCTTTACGAATTGTGGTAAATAATAATAATAATAATAATCTGGATTTATATAGCGACTAATACGAAATACTGTCTCTAAGCGCTTTACAGATTATTGTTACCCCGGTCATCGGATTCATCCACGCACTATAAGCACCATCTCCACTCCCTGGGGAGCAAAGTGACAAATTAGAGGCTGTGCTTGCAGACTATAGGACTATAGTTACTACATTGAAAATGAATGTAGCAACAGCCTACTGTAATAACATAGAGAGACGGCCGAATACATAATGAGCAAAGGCAATCTATTCTCAGTTCCCATTCACCTTGGCCTGTTTTTCTACCATGTGAACGCACTATTCTACACATTCATAGAAATTGATAAAGCTTTAGCCAAACACGACATAGCTGACGTAACATGCACTGATATGCTAACAACATGTCAAATTCAACACACGCTCTCTCGAATAAATTTGGTGACTCACCATGCACCTCTAAGTGGTTTAATAATAACAATCACCCCCTCTTCTTCTTCCTCTATGCAAATGAATCAGATTGGAGGGTTTGGAATTGATTGGAGCTACTATAAATACTCTTGTAGGGATGTTATACCCCGTGTCCACACATAACACTTTCCGTGATTAGGGGTGATTAGTTATACCGTTTCGGGATAGTTATACGATGAAATTGTATGTGTTAACGCTTACTAACGATACGTCGTATAACGAAACATCGTATAACGAAACGCGGGTTTGGGCATCGTTTAGAACTAGAACTCAATAAAGAATCACGTCTAATCACGCCTAATCACGGAATGTGTTGTGTGTGGACGTAACTAGCAAACTAGTCGAACTAGAATGGTATAACTGAGCGGGGCTTAACGTGACCTCGCGCGAAAGGAGACCTGACCTCTCATTTCCGCTTCCATTTCATGACTGCAGTAGCAAACTGCGCACCTATACGACTTTTGCTGTAGAGTTTCGGGATTACTTTCTTGTGTGTTTGGACACCCTGGAATTTATACGATGATTCTTTATACGACGTTTCGTGTGTGGACACCCTGGAATTATACGATGATTCTTTATACGACGTTTCGTTATAGAGTCTCGGGATAAATTGTTTTGTGTGTGGACACGCTGTAAGTGTACCAATCACCAAAACATGTTTGGCTCTTGATCTTAAGGGTTTCCATGTCGCTAAACTGTATTCAAAATACGAGCTATAAATATACAAAGAAATATGGCAGTTTAACTACACCCTCAGTATACATAAGAACGACTTGTTGAGTAGATTCGTCGACGGAAGCGTACGCACTCGCGTAGAATAGGGCGCGCACAGAACCCAGGTAGGAGTTGGGTAACTATATGCACTGTTTTATGTTATCATTTATTTTCTTCATACTCCTTAACCATTTACCTATAGAATACTAGTAAAAGTTTTTTGGGTTAATTTAAATGATTTTTTTCAGGTTATTGGTACACTTGAATGAAAAGAATGTGACTTAACTATCTGTTACTGAAATCATATCATTAGCAGGGCTTTAGCCAATTAAGCTACATGTACTGTGATAAGGCGTCCAAACCTTCAAGGAATTTCTTACTACCAGGTACCCATTTACTACACCTGGGTCGAGGGTGGTAAATGTTTAGATGAATACCTTGTCAAAGGGCATTAGTGCCACAGCAGGACTCAAAACGGCAAACCATGCGATTCACAGTCCAGCAACGTATCTACTAGACCACCACAATTTGACATTTATATTTCTTCAAATGCTACATGAAGTCAGCTGGTACTACACAAATGCACATCACTTTTTACACCATTCGATACTTAAAGGTCAACTGCACTGCTGAAAGCGATGACCTTCACAGACAAAAGGAAGCACCAAAACCAGTAGCCCCCAAAGAAATAAACAGTGTACTTTAGACAATTTCTTTTGATTTATGATGGGATGAAATGAGAGCTAAATAGTTTATGACCCTTTTCACCCCCTATAAACAATACAAATCACATATTTTGGATATAAGCTGTGGCAATATACTTTGGGCTGTTCCCACAATTTATATCTGAACTTACATCGACTATCTGCTAAATGTATAGGTATATATATTTCTGCAGATCTCTTACTTTCATATCACGGAATTCATAAACACTACACGACGATTCTATATACATTGACATGTACAACACAAACTATCTAAGCTTCTTTTCCTTTAAACATTAATTATTTTAAAGCTCAGATTGAAGTCTTGTGATTGATCTGCATTTTTGAGAGAAAAACCAATTATAAAAGTAATTCTGAATTTTATGTTTTTATGTTGTTTTAATCAGCAAAACATGAACAGTAACCAAAACTTACTGGGCTCACAATCACTGACACCATGTATAAATTCCATACATGTCCAATGTGTAGCTCAACATGCTGTTAGAATTTGTCTTCATTTTATTTCATTTTTGCCCATTACTCAATCATTTTATGGCTGTTACATTTTTTGTGATTATCTCATATGCCCCCTAAATGGTCATATATCAAAGAAGTCCTGTTTTTTTACTTGGCATGTAGTGCAAGAAGAGTTGGACACTTTTTATTCCAACCCATGGAGTCAGAGATTAAACCTGGACCAAAGTTAGTATGCAAGGGTCGATAAAGGTCTACAAATTTGATATTTGTGAATGGGTCCTAGGGACAGAGATAGCTTGATATCAATTTAGAAAATTAAGCACTGCTCAAAGGTCATTATGCAAGGTCATACTCTCAGATATTCTCAGTTCTTCTTCGTTGGTGTTTTTTTTTATCACAGCACAGCACATTCTTTTTTTATGCATGGGCCAAGCTTAAAGGGAATAGTCCAACTTTACAATATTTTTCAATTGCATACAAACTGAAAAAAGGATTTTTAAGTGCATAAATGTTACACTTTGTTTTGATTATTCTCCCAAAATGGTTGATGATTAAGACATATAATGACATTTTTTTTTTACACAAAAAATAGCAAATAATTCTTTATCGTTATTATTATATACCATACTGCCTTTAAGACTATTTCCCAGCATGTTTTCAGCATTGATTAGCTCTGCTCTTATCAAAGTCATAGTTGTATGTATCCTGGGCTCCCGTACACAACAAGACAAATACCTCATCCAGACAAGAAAAGCTATACGTGTCATACAATAACTGTAGCCTACAGCTATGAGATAACTAATTAATTTCTTTCATGTTTTAACATTAACAAGCAGAACAAAGTTTTGAGAATGCTTTCAAAAGAAAACATGATGATTAATCAAGGTCCATCATCCTCATGAACATCTATTTTTAGTTTTAAATTGTAAAACTGGGCAGGAATATCCTAAGCACGTAATAAGAAGAGACAACGCAACATGGATAAAGGTCATCGAGTAACAAGTACATGTAGAACATAAACTGTTAACACACTAGTTACATGTACTTATACAACATTTCTTCATATAATATACTATTTTCTAGCAAGGCACGAACTCGAAGAGATCATGGAGAATGGTAATGAGCAAAAAACACTTGTCACGTCAGTGCGGGTACACTCGATCCTTATCCTATTTGTATACACAGTCATCATACATGTATGTGTGCGTTTAAACCATGTTTCCTCTCGTGTGAATGAGCTACAACACCTTTCATCTAAAAGAGCCTTGCTCTCTGCAATCTCTTACAAGTACACGTATATGTACGTTTATACCATGTTTCCTCTCATGTGAATGTGCTACAAGACCTTTCATCTAATAAAAAACATTCTTTGAATATTCAATAAACCTAATGTACACTGAGTGTGCGTTTATACCATGTTTCCTCTTGTGTGAATGTGCTACAAGACCTTTCATCAAACTGAACCTTGGTCTCTGCCATCTAGCTTTGCATGATCTGATCTACATTCTGCTCCTTTATCAGATTCTCTCTTTTATTACAATCACTGCCGCCGCCGCCGATGATTTACATAAATAAAGCCGTCTGCCTAAAATAAAAAAAGTCCAAAGGAAGTGAATACAAGTAGTGGGAGAACATAGTATGTTGATTTGGGTTTATTTATTATGCATTGATTTCCTTTCTTAAAGTGTAACAATCCCTGAAAAAATCAATGCAGTCGGTGTACATTAGGTTTGTTTGATATTCAAAGAATATTTTTATCTGGCAGTTGATCTAAATGTACATTATACAAGACATGACTTTAGCTGACACAAATATTAACAATAGATTTGGAACTCATGAGAGCAGAATTCATCAACCCAGTTGTGGAGTTGTGGACTCTTGCATATAAAATATAACTTTACGTCAAACTAAGTCTGGTTGTATAAAAAGCAAGCCTATTCCTCAGCAAAAGATGTATATCTTAATGACAGTTTTCTCAAAAAGTAACAAGGGGAATTTTAAACGTTCAAACCATTTTCCAAGCAATTATACCATAGAATGTTATTCCAAAACTAAATTGTAGGTCTCTACTGTGCAATTAAAGGGGACCTACCCCCTAAAAAATAATAATAATAAATAAATGATAAATAAATAAATAAATATATAAACAAACAAATACATAAATAATAAATAAAGTAAGGAATAAATAGTAAATAAAAAATAAATGAGAGAATAAATAAATGGATAAATTTAACTAAATAAACAAAATTAAATCAAATAAATAAACAGGACATTCAAATGGTTCAGGATCATAGATCAAAAGGAGACAAAATGATCTCATATCATCAAGGAGTCTTCAAAAAAGTTGCCTCTGCATTTACTTTCTATGCACGTATACTGTACACATACCAGATTCCCTAGTTTTCTACTAAAAAGTTGCTTTTAATTATTATGTTTACATGTACATGAACATTCATCAGAAATCACATAAGAAAATCAAAATATCTGGCACATGTATCTCTTGAATCAAGTGAAAATATGAGCCCAGAGCCCTGTTTCTTAAAAACTGGTCATCAATAACAAGTAATAACTGTTATAAGCTACTGAAAACGTGGCATTTGATTGGCTGTGAACAAATTTGTCATAGAAATTTAGCACTTGTTATTGATACCAAGTTTCATGAAACAGGGCTCAGATTCACAAGTTCAGTGAAACCTGTCTACAAAGACCACCCAAGGGAGACAAGAAAAGTGGTCTTTATAATTATACAGGTTCCTTTAGTACATGTTTCAATGTGACACCATTTCCAAGGGAAACAAAAAATGTGGTCTTTGTAGACAGGTGGTCTTTCTATACAGGTGGTCACTATAGCAGGTTTGACAGTACAGTATACAGTACTACACAAAGAATACCCCCTGCATCTGCAAACTACCAGTACCAGTAAAACGCTCGGCTGATTCCGTTTGACAGCAAGAGGAAGCTTTTCACACCACTAAAGGAAGTCATTAATAGAGAAGAAATGAATGCAATTGGAAATCCTTTTAAGAATGGATTAGTTCCTGTAAACCAATCTCATGGCCCAGTTTCTATTCAATAAGAGCTGGTGGTATATATGTTGCAGGTTCAGGGGGTGTTTCACAAAGATCCTAAATCGAACTTAACTCTAAGTTGGACTTCAACATTATGGAGAGCCATTTGTAGCCTCCAAATAAAATATATTCAAAAGCAATAATTCAAGTATTTTAGACTTTTCATAAATTCCACATCAAGAGCATGAAATCACCTTCATAATAGAAAATATGGATGATTTGAATCAACATTTTATGCCTTTTGAAATAACTTTTACAAAATATTTTCAAAGATGCTAACGGCTTTCCATAATTGTTAAGTCCAACTTAGAGATACGTGTAAGTTCAACTTAGGATCTTTGTGAAACACCCCCCTGGGGTGGTTATTGGAACTCTTTTTGTACTTCATCCATGAACAGTTTTTCACATAATCTAATTTAAGGTGCACTTAATGTCACAGAAAAAAATAGGGAGGGAATAAATATATTGTTAATTTTGGTTTATGAGACCTTGTTTTTAAAATATGTCAGACAAAAAGTTCAATTTCTTAATTGTGTTTTTTGTTCTACTATAAGACTACAATAGGCTCTATACTATAGCCACTCCTGACACAGCCGGAGACTGACATAGCTAGGCTCTGCTCAAGGCTTGAGGAAGTGTGGTAAAGTGTCAAATTAGAAACTGTGCCTGCAGAGTCAGACTAAAAAGAGCTCGAAGAATCACAGTGTGTATCTGATTTTATCATTCCTAAAATTGGATTTATTGCAATTAGGCAAACAGGCAAACCTAAATAAATGCCTAAAGCTGAAACTCTGTATCTCATGTCTTCCTCCTTTGTTATTTGAGGTCCAACAACAAAACTCTCTGGTTTGTTCAAGAGCAATCCTTTTATTGACTTGACACCTTTACAACAAACCTTGGGCAAACATCTGACTAAGAGTTTGTGAAGCAGAGGTTACATAACTCATGACATGTCTGGCCTGGCTGGAGTCTAAGGGGAGCTTAATCAGTACTAAACAAATGCCAAATTTCTTGATATATATATATATATATATATATATATATATTGTTTCCTGTAGTAGGATATACTGTATATTGTCGTTGCCCTGCATGCATATAAGTAGTTCACAGGCACAAACCCTTCTCAGCTACTGTGTATAACAGTGTCTGCATCATGAGACTAGGCTGACAGCATACTGCTGTACTTCAGCTGTATTTGACACAGCCAGAGACTGGCAGAACTAGGCTCTGCTCAAGGCTTTAGGAATTATGATAAAATGTCAAATCAGTGTTATGTGCTTGCAGGCTAGCATAAAGGATGGAGATACTAACTCAACGATGCAAATAACAGCAGGGATCATACTCTACGGAGTGGAGATGGTGCACATTTGTATGCCAACTTGACATCAGATGACCTGGAGTAAAAGTACCAATGTTGTCCAAGACGCTACAGTATTCTGATGTGTTTGGTATTTCCATGGGCTTTGTACATGTATAAGGGCTTAAAAAACATTTTGATAGGTTCTGGACTAAAGAATAACCATCTTTATATGAATCGTGGTATTATACACTGAACAAAGTTAATGCGAATGTCAGATTGGAAATTGAGAAATTAAGGCTTACATAAACATGAATTTTATGCACTTGAAATAACTGTTTTCCCACATTTACGTGCAAATTGCTTATTTACTGGCAGTTTCAAACATAGATCTTTCCCATGTTTTAATGCATTGCCTATGTGACCTACATGCAGGAGCCTCCTTGTACAGTAATACAATAATTTGAATAAAGAATTCAGTAGTCAATGGCTTAAAGGAGAAATATTCATGAATACAAAATACAAAGCGATACCGGTATCCATCTTTTGTAGTATGTGGAACACTAACATTAGAGTTACCTCGTGACTCAATCTACATTTTTCCATACAAAGTGACAGTAATGCAAGTTTCATTTCATCTGAATACAAATCAGAAACCAGGAGATTTTTTTGTTTTTGTAAAGTATGTTCATTTGAGAATCCATTTGCAACATTCTCCATAAGTACAGTGAAGAATACAAATTTCATTACATCTTTATCAGATTCTCTCTTTTATTACAATCATGTACTGTACATGAGAATACCAACAAGAATGTAAAGCAAAACAAAACCTGAATTTTGGAGAAGAAAAAGCTCAACTCCCATTCCTCTCATACAGAGTACATTCCCTATATGTTTATGTATGCCGCACCATTACGAATCCATCACTGCACGTACGGTGTATCTGGTAGTGTCTAATAACCCACTGAACACAGAGTACACGTTAGGGTTGCTGCTTTGCAAATCTTGACGAATGCATTTGTATTCCACAAGTATTCTCGCATTCGGAATATTTCAAATTGCATTTTGTAGATGATACTGTAGGCTGGAGCCTTGATGCATGTATGTACAATACCTATATGTTTGGTTTGGTTTAGTTTGATCATGGAGCTAGAAAACAAGGAGAGAACACTGGATTAGGGTCTTTTGAACTATCCCTGGTGCCGCGGTCCCCAAGCGATCATTCCACTAAGCTGGATTAATGCCGCCTGGTCGCACCGGTGGTAAATAAGATCACATAGCGCATGCGCAAGGTCGGTTGATCAACCGCCCGCTTGCATGTGCGGTGCATTGTAGGATACGTTTACATCCCGTAACATGGCAGCTTTTAAACCCGGGGTACTCAGAATTGTTTTGGACGGGTGTGCCGCTCAAGCCTCGAAACCCCTACCAGGTCTCATCTCCTGCCCCTACCCATTTTTTCAGGTATTACAGGCCATGAAAGCCCTCTTCTCTATGTCATTAAAGGTTCAAAGACTTAATTAAACTGCCATTGGATATTCGATGTGAATTGTTAGACCAACTTGGATGTGAAGTGTGGAGATATGAAGATTTGAGTCAAATTGAAATATTTCACAGAACATTTCTCAGGTCAGCGTTATGTGTAAATAAATTTACATCAGATTGTATGGTATATGGAGAAACTGGGAGGGCATGTTTAGCTAACGGTATCAAACATCGAATGGTTATAGTTTCTGGTTAAGAATAGTAAAAGGTTCCCCCTATAAATATCAGTCAAATTTTATTTTTTGCAAAGGTTAATTAGTCAGAATGTAGATATGTCTAATTATTTCAAGTGGTTATCTTGTATTGAAAAAATATTGAACCACGCTGTTCCTCTTTCTAGGGACAATATTATGCCGTATTTTTTTAGTCTGCATGCACCCAATCACAATAACAAGCAATCCAATCACATCTCACTTACATGTACAAAATTTAACTGATAATTTTTTTTAGATAGTTAGCACAATTATGTAGTGTTTTGTTGTTTGTATTTATATTGCTCATGTGGAATTCTCCACTTTTCATGTATACTTGCCATATTTGTTTAATATTGTATTTTTGTGTAGCATATTATATAGCCTAGGTTTAGATCATTCCTATTTATCGTTATACATTTGTATTGTTTTTTTGTATTCTGTATTCTTTGTATTATTATGCTACGTTTCTATTCTTTATTATGTATCATTATCATGACATGTAAATTTGTTGTACCCTTATATCCCAGAAGGGGTCGCAAGAGTCAATAAATTCTATTCTATGCATAATGTAGTCTTCTTTCAACGGTTGATCTCATTTCATGTAATGGACCAAAATGTACTGTTTTCAATGGGTCATCACAATAGAACGAACGGGAGCGAACGGTGGAGTCATACATCAAAATAAAGAAGAAAATCTAATTTGTCTGCCTAAAAAATGATTTTCAACCGGGCTAGACAGGGTCTACAACTAATATTACGTTGAAATATGAATATAAATGGAACGAAATATGGACAATTTTCAACAATAATCATGTCAAAACTCGCCTTGTCGTTGGCCGATTTTCGAGATTTTTACACCCATTGAGAGCTGAATTCCTAGACTATCACAACATCAGAGTGTATGTCGCATGTGATGACGCTAACGACATGCAGGGACATGTGTATAGAGCTAGCTATATGTACACGCGATTCCTTATGACTGGACTGTCGATGTTCCCACATAGAGAGGGCCAGTTCAGAGCGGCATCGCGCATGGGACATCAAAGTCCGGAGATAGCGACCAGGGTGACCTCGTTGCGTAAGAGGTCGTTTTGTTTTTCGTTGGACCCCTAATCCCGCATAATCCCGCTCTGAGTGATAGGAAAAGCCCTAGGGGCAGAGTGCCCACTCCTTGTTTTCTAGCTCCATGGTTTGATGGTTTGTTTTACCTGACTGCTATTAAAGAAAGCATGTGTATGCTTGTAAGTAAGCAACCAGGGGACCGACGGCTTTAAGTCCTCTCTGAGGGACTTGGTAATGAGGACTAATGCATTATCAAAGGGCACTAGCGCATGCATCGACTTGGTTTCGAACCCTCATCGAGTCTCCTCTAAATTGTTTTAAAGCCCCTCTGCACTAGTTTGGCCAGGAGGGATTAGCTTGGTCACTGACAGGTGGTTATCTCATCAACTCAGCTGTCAATTAACATAAGAAAAAGAGGATCATGGGGGACCAACGGGTACCGCTTAGGCATTGTTTTCTATATAGAGGTAGCAAGTTGCTACAAGTAGTACAGTGGGGCTTTAAATGGTGATTGATGCATGTGAATAATAAAAAAAAAGTTGTGCTGCTCCTTTGAAAGAAATTTAAATAAAATTCATACACCTTAAATCCCATTTGTTAAATAGCCTGGGAAATACAATACTCTTTAGCCCCTCCTACATGTGTATATGACACTAAACTGATATGATTAATAAACATTCACAGGTCATATTTGTGTTTTCATTCTTTTCATTACTATTCAAAAGAAACAATCATTCTTCAGAGCATATACAGTCAAACCTGTCTATAGCGACCACCCAAGGGAAACAAAAACAAGTGGTCTTTGTAGACAGGTTCCTTTACTAGCTTTAGTACATGTTTCAATGAGAAACCATCTTCAAGGGAAACAAAAATGTGGTCTTTGTAGACATGTGGTCTTTGTAGACAGGTGGTCACTAAAGCAGGTTTGACTGTAGTATGCATTCAACGTTTGTCTGCTGAGAGCTCTACGAAGTACTTTTATACAGTTCATGGCAATGTCCTTCAATATTTCGTCTACTGACATTCAGAATGTACATTAACTAATAGAGTTACCGTAATGCCCTAATACCCTCCTGCATTCAGACTACCAGAATTCGTTGGATAGCTATATTAGAATCACACAGCTTCACAATACTAAAGTCATTACATTTTTTCTAGTCTAAACGTTGTATCGTTCAAAAATCATATAACTGGGTGGGGCTTAGCGTGAACATGCACCCATGATAGGTCAGCTCACTCAGCTGTCATGTCAATTGACCTCTTCAAAATTAGTTTCTTTATAAATACCATATATGGATTGTTTTCTAGTCTGTACGCTCCTTACGCTATACGATGATTCTTTATACGGCGATTCTTCATACAGCGTTTATTTACACTAGTTTCGTATAAATTCATACTAGTCTGAATGGACTATTGGACGTCTCAGGTAGAAATGAGCACCCACGGCGCAGAAGGGGTTAATTTTAAAGTACAGTATGATGTAAAAAGATGCATCATCCCACTCACTTCCTTTCATAAGGTGGGTGTTCTAAACAAAATTCTTTAATTCTAGCTTCTTTCTGACATTCTCCTTTTTTCTTTTTCCACAAAGATCAACTCCTCCACACATCTCATTCAGATTGTATGGTAAGTACAGTATATAAATACACGACCTTCAATCTTCCTCAAATTTCCACAATAAACATGAATGAAAAGAGGAGTACTATATATTATTGACACAACAGCCCACGCTCCGATTCTTTTTATTATGAACCGTGCACATCCTACAAATAGAGGTAGAGTCTAAAGGTGCCAGATTAAAAAGGATATTAGCGTGATGTACATGTACATGTACTGTACACTGAAATTGCTTAAGTGTCCCAATCACCAAAACATGATTTGCTCTTGAGGTAAGGGGCTCCATGAAGCAAAACTGTAGTCAAACTATGAGCTCCAAATCGTTCTTCTACAAAAAGATACATATATATTGCAGTTTAAATACATTCCAAGTGAACTGTGCCTTGTTGAGTAGACTACTTAATGCACACGGATGTACTCGCATAGAACAGGGCAGGGCGCACATGGAACCCAAGTCCGACTGGGGTTCCGTGCCAGCCTATATACGCAGGGTTTATGTTACCCTTTATTTTCTTCAATATTCCTTGACTGTTTACCTTTGGAATGCCAGGTAAAAATTTTTGAGGTTCATTTTATACATTCTACCTATACACCTATTTTTTACAGGTGATTGGTAGACTTATTAACAAAAGAAGAATTCCAAATGTTCTCATCACATTTATATCACCAAACTGGGGTACAAGAGCCAGAAGGCATCAACTGCTTCAAGAATGAAATGTGTACACATGAAAATACCTTTCAACAGGCAAAAAGTACCAAACTTGACTAAAGCAAGGCTCCAGGTTAAAAACTTAATCAGTGGGCCATATCTAGACAAATGAGAGAGTTTTTGTCATGCATTCACATTGATTAGAATTATTTAATCAAGAAATTATAGAATCATTGTGAATTCATTCTAGAAGGTAACAATGTACAGTCAATGTACATATATCCTTCGTACATTGCAGATAGAGTATCCAAATTGAATATGTAGGCTAAGTGCTATCTCTATTTTCTCATAAAATATGTAAACCTGCACGGTGTAGTACGGTAAACAAAGTATTTTTAGTGCCGCCCACATCCACATATGGCAGAGAAAATACTGTGTATTCAACAACAAATTTTTTCAAATGGCCACAACTGGATGGCCCATTAAAGGAGAGATATTAAAAAAGTACATGTACATTACATATAGGCCTACAGTATAAAAGCAATAGTAAGTACCGGTATGTACATGTAACTCTTGCTACATGTATCTCAATGTACTTTCTCTACAGAGATGCATAGTCTTTTGGCTGTTAGTTATTCTCAATGGGTTCAATGTGTATTCAGATTTCTATATAATTCCCTAACTACAGGTGTATATTTCACACAGAGTTGAAATTCAATATTTTATCCTGATTGTCTGTTCTCTGTATACTGTACAGTATATTACTTCCGTTAAGCTCTCTGGATATGTATATTAATTTTGTTAAGTGCTTTGAGAAGTCACTCTGAGTTGAATTGCACTATACAAAAATATTGTATTATTATCATTGCTAAAACAGTGTATAGGTATATAAAACTATCATCCATACCTACCAGCCATGCCAGGTAAATGTACATGTACACTGTAGGCCCTATACATTGACCTGATGAGATAATAATAGCTATAGAATATAATATCAAAGCTTCATTCAGTCTTTCAGAATATTAATGGTCATATCTAATTTTTGCTATAATATTTTATCTTATTAATTTTATCTTTGAATGTATTCTCGCGCGTGTCACGTAATAACTGTTTTAACATTAGGCCTACTATGTGTTTCATGCTCTTTTATAGTAAACTGAATTTAATTCCGCCCTTGGACTGCCATTTTCAGTATTCTCACTCAACCATTCAATTCAATTCAATTCAATTCAATTCAGTCTAATATTCAAACATTACGATCAGCTTCATCATAATTATAGTCTGTTAAGAGCCAAAAGGGCATTATAAACTCTTGTGTGAAAGGATATTTTAACACCCTTCTGGCTCTCAGCAGACAATTATCATGCACCATGTAGAGAACGAACATACATGTATAGAGCCACAAAATGATGTATTCATATTTATGAAAAGCCATATCAAAAGTATGCTTTAAAAGTGTACTATTGATACATATCAAATGTCAAAAAAATTGACTTCAGCATCTGACATATACATACATGTACATGTTCACAGATGTGTCTACAAACTGCATGTGTACTGGCAAATCCTCTAAATATTTCTTTTTAATTCCCAGATCAAAATAATGCATATTTGACAAAATCCAATGTAAACATGGGTTAAAAAATGAATTGAAAGAAAATCCACCCCCACACAACACACTTTGTATCTAAAAGGTTTAGTTGGTCCCCAGCAGATAATTCCATTCAGAACTGCAGGATCACTTTGAATAGGTGTCTGACACTCGTTCATTCATAACTAGACAAAGTTCAAGGATGTTTTATTCCTCTTGTAAAAGAGACCTTAGACCCTCATCACACTATTGAACAGATCCAAAAACCATTCAGATGCAGGTTAGTTTATAGTACCGGGTAAGGGTAAGTTTTGTCTATGGGTGTTGTCCACCTTCTAACAGGTTTGAGTGGGTCATTAAATCTGTTACAATCCTTTCCCAAGCACTTGTAAAAGGGGCTTGTTCGTGAATCATTATATTGGGACAACTCAGAGAAAGTTTCAGAGAAGCAGCAAGTATTCTAGTGTCAGGCGAGTCTAGAATCTTGCTGGTTCTTATTTTATCTCTAAATAATATTCACTTGCAGCAAGCCGCCGAAGATGGTGTGATTAACAAATTTGTACGCCCAGCCTAATTTTTTTTGCCGGGCGTACTATTAATTTGGGGATCACGCCATCTTCGGCGGCTTGAAGCAAGTAGGGGAAGTTCGTGTTGCGTTGGTGGAGATTGTTAAAATTAAATCAGCCAGATTCTGGACTAGTGTCAGGTCCACTGTCTGGCCCATGATTAGTTTGAACAAGAATTCAAATCCAGCACATATCGCTAATTAGCCCGTGTCCAACCTGATCTAATATATACAATGTACCGGTACATGAACAATCAAATACCTGTCTCAGGCCGAACCCTAGGGAAACACCCCCACCCCCATGAATACAAAAAGGAAAGAGATAATACATTACTAGATCAATATCAATTCATTGCAGACATCACAGCTCGTCTATCATGAGTGACTTTGTGTGTCTGTATGTGCCGCATCAAGGTCCTTGTTAATGTGAGGTTACGTGTACTAAAAATGATTTATGAATATTGGGCAGAACACCTGTAGGTTGAAGTCATGATTGTATGTTCATCAATAGCAATGAAACTCACACTAGCTGGAATTCTGCTACTGTTTCTGAGCTTATATGCTACATTTAATGTTTTTAAGTAGTTATCATTAGAGTAGGCGATAGCATTGTTCTTTTCTGAGAGGCAAAGAGAAGGAAAAAAATCATTCTTTTCTGAATATTCAAATACATGTATGATGAATTGGTGCTGTAAAATTACTCCGGCAACAAAAGTTCCAGTTTTTATTCTGTCAGTGATATTGGATAAGGTTTAAACTGCAATTTGGTTACTTTTAGGCTGGGCTAGCTTTAAGGTTGGATGGAAGTTCAGTGTTGAATTTGAAATTTGGTTAGTGAAGTACATGTATGTGCTGTACAATCAATCAATAACTTTAAAATAAAGGCCAATAATATCAAATTACTCCAAAGTTTATAGATGAATAACAGCATAACTTATTTTGAACAGGTTCCTGTTTATATAAAGCATGTTCATGTTCTGACACTTTTAATCTCTTTTGTAAATGGTTACCTTAGGTTAATAAGCTTAGAATTGATAATCAGATTCTGAGGTTAAACACACCTTTTCCTCTATTCAGCCCTCTGATAAGATACAAATGAACATGTAGAAGTGGATACTGACAAAGTCAATGCAAATGTAAACAAAACAAAATCCGTGAACCTCTTGGTTTTCTGACATACATGCACAAGTGCATACATGTATATATACTGAATTCCTGCAGTGACTTTGTGAAGAGCAATACACCAAATACATACTGTATTTATAAGTCAAAAACAAAATAAAACTTCATAAAATCAAAAACCTGTAAAAACCAATTTTGGTAGTATTATTTGTTGGGTAATCGTGATAGTGCACAACTTATATGTACATGATATTGCGGAAAACTGTAACTCAAATACATTGATAGAGCTGCCCAAATGTTCTCAAAGCCCATGTCAATTTGATAAAAACACCTTGTAATCATTTGATGAAAAAGGGGAGTGGCTCCTTTACATTCAAATTATGATCAACCCTCAGGGAAAAAATTAATATTTATTTTTCGGGGGCACTTTTCAAGCTTGCCTGCATAAAAATAACACTCTAAAAGTTGTTTTGCATTGACCTCTATGCAAATTTATGGGGGATCTTTTCTGATTTTCGGGGGCTCTTTTAGGCATTTCGGGGGCGAATTCGCCCTGAGCCCCCGTGTATTTTTTTCACTGTCAACCCTACTCCAATTAAAACAAGTCAAAACTAACATTCTTTTGTATTTTCATAATTTTATTAATTAAAATAAACCGAAGATACATTCATTTACCTATAATTTTTGTTTTAAGCAGGGTAAAACAACGTATTATCAGAGGTTTGGGGCAACTCTTAATCAAGGTTTGTGATAAGATCGCAAAAAATTAGTATGAGCCTTAATGAATCTGATTATGAAACGATAATCAAATAGGCCTTGATTATATTAATCTCACATCTATGTTGTAGAGACCATGAACACCTAATAATTAGTTTGTCATTCCAAGGGACCATTTGATAACTCATGTGCCTGGGTACACCATGTATCATTACAAATTTAATTGACTCACTAGGAGAATACTTGACTATCACAGTGAATTATTGACACAAAAATCAAACCAGGCATACAGTATATACATTCAAACCTGCTTTAGTGACCACCTGTCTACAAAGACCACATTTTTTGTTTCCTGTGAAAATGGTTTCCCATTGAAACATGTACTAAAGGAACCTATCTACAAAGGCCACTTTTGTGTTTCCCTTGGGTGGTCGCTTATAGACAGGTTTGACTGTATTTTTTTTTGCATCACCTTAAAAAACTGCCATCGTGACCAATATACTCAGCGTGAAGTGAAACAAAACAAATTTTAAGTATCTGTAAAAAACGTATTAGCAGATAAATTAGTAAATGTTTAATATCAGAACAACAAAAAACGGATTTCATCTAGATCAGATTTTGATCTCATGAGCAGGGGCAAGGAGGGGTAAGGAGATCAAGGAACAGCAGGGTGTCCAGAGCGGGGGCTACATGTATGTGCAGAATGTTGTGATAATAATCTGAAAATAATCTGGATTTATATAGCGCTTAATATGAAATACCATCTCAAAGCTCTTTACAGATATTATTACCCCGGTCATCGGATTCATTCAAGCATGATGTGCACCAACTCCACTCCCTGGGGAGTATTCCTACCATATGGTCACAGCGAGGCCATATGCAATTACTAACACAAAGGCCTTTGTCATCCTACCAGGTCTACATTTCTCCCCTGGGTAAGGAGTGGGAAATATAGATTAATACCTTGATAAAGGACACTAGTCCCATGTCGGGGATAGAACCCATGACCTTTCCATTTCAAGTCAAGTGCTTAAACAACTTGACTACGACACCACTATGATGAATTGCCGTGTTCAACACAGCATTCTGTTTACACATGAAGAAAATTGCCGGGTACGAAAAGGCTCACGGATCGAAAAGTACTATTCTGGCGGAGCTAAAAAGACTTGTCTAGCCCGTGAGCCGAGTCACACTAATCCCAATAACACACCATAAAACTGCCATGTTTGACACGGCTCGAGGGCAAGACACGCGAGCCGAGCAGAGCTGCCAACCTCCAGAACAAAAAATCAGTAATCACAAGGCTCAAAATCAGTAATTTGGGGAATAAATCAGTAATTTCCTTTGCGGCGCTTTGAATCTTAAAATAAACGGCGCGCCAACACCGCGCGGATGCATGGTGCATGATTATCTAAAAATTTTGGTGATGTTGCTCACACAATGTTGCTAAATATTGATTTTCAGGGTCATCACAACACATCAGTTTTCCATGAAAAATTGGCTTCTATTAAAATACTTGATACTTTTCCGTCTTTCTCAGCGAGTGTTGGATGGCTGCCATACTGTACAGGCAGCACAGCACCCGCTACGATAAATCAAACTTACGTTTAAAAAAAAAAAAAAAAATTTGAGACAACATTCCGTACTGCCGTAATGAGCGTTTATTTCCGTACCAATTACGGGAAATCCGTACTAGTTGGCAGCTCTGGCCGAGTCACTGTGTAAATGCAGTAATGGAAGGGGTATAAACTGATGTATAGGAAGTACAAATTCCCCTGTGGACAAACTCCAGGGCTTTCTAAAGGGCTCTAAGGTTCTTAGATGCACTCTGGTACAATCTGAGACATATCTTGAAGCGTTTTCAAACACATTTTATGCCTAATACATCATACATGTAAATAATATTGTTCAGAAGGAACATTATCCTGTTGCTGATTTTCAAACCTGTACAATCAAAATTCAAACCTGTCGCTGTGGCATGTTTAAACCCCCTCATGGACCACCCTGCCTAAGTAACTTGAAGGCAGTGGGGACAGGCTCTAAAATCTGTTATAAGATCACTGCACTACCAAGCTGTTTCTCCTCCAGCCAAAGGTATGAGGAGATGCTACCCGGCTTATAATACTGTTAGTTACTTATGACTAGCCAGGGCCCCAGAATTAAACCGGTTCATCACTCGCTGTGTTCCTTTGACATTTTCATAGTCTGAGATTACCCTGCCAAGAACGCGGATGGACATATAGTCTACAGCACAGACTCTAGTTTGATGCTTCATCGCAATTCCTAAAGCCTTGAGTATAGACTAGATCTGTCAGTTTCTGGCTGTCAGGAGCGGCTTAAGTATAGGGGGCTATTGTAGTCTTGACGAAGTGCAGACACTGTTAGGCAAACGACTGGGACTGACAAGGTTTTGTGTCTGCAAACTAATGGACGTGTTGTGCGTGCGCTTGAAAAGGTCCTTGGCATACAGCATCTCACAAGCATTTCACTGGTATCCAATATCTATCTGTTCATCCCCTTCACATTGACTAAATTGTTACGGTATATCATACTGTACATAGCACTATGGCATTCTCAATTCGCATCTACTGTACTTGTGTTATAATCTAATAGGCCCAAGTGAAACATTATATGTTGAAGTATTACCGGTTTAACCATTTAAAATGAATAGGCAGTATTGTTTTTTAACAAAAAAAAGCTCTCAATAGAACTAAAAACAAATGATAATGGTAACAAACTTGCAACAAAAATATGCAAGCAGATAGTGTTTTTACTTCTTATTATTTGGCAAGATTATTTGCAAGACATTATTCTACATTTGCCACACTCTACCCAGGTGAGGTAAATGGGAACCTCGCAGGAATGAGTTCCTTGGAATGCTCGAGCGCTGTCATGGCAGCCGTGCTACAGTGAGGGTAATCATAATGGGAGCGCCAGGAGTGGCAATGTGCCAGACATGAGTGCTATGCAAGACTCCACTATTATTATTATCATTATTTATTACAAAACTTCCTAATTGCATTTTTCTTTCTACATTTCCTCTTGCATTTTCTCTGTCTCTCCTTATTTCTTTCTCCCTTTTTTCATCTTCTATTTGTACTTCTCAATCAAATGTTCTGCAATATGTGCAGTACAGTGTACATCATGAATGTTCATCATGAAATCTGTAGACATGTACAGAATAATGCTTGCTTCATGTTTACAATTAGAGGTTCAATAAAAAGCAAATATTTGTTCATATCTTGAAGTAAATATACTTTGTACAACAGTGCGTAAGAAGACACTGTAAGCAGGTACAATGCAATGTATCTTTACATCAAGTTACATCGTAGAGATCCACAGGCAGTAATCAACCTGTACATCTAATTTCTCCTTGTTTACTGACATACTGTTATTACCATAGAACATGAACACATTCTTTCTTTTCAACATTCTAATTGGAGCCAAAGCTACAAGAAATTTGTCTTTTGTATGTACATGTATACCACATATTTACTTTGCTCTCTACCTGACAGTGAGGTTTGTCATCTGTATTGCAGAATAATAAAATTGGGTATGGCTCCAAATCATACTTGGAGCTGTACATGAGACATCTAGACTAGGGACTTTAGGGTCTATTTCATAGGGTTTAGAAGGTGCTTATCATATATGAGATTTTACATTTAACATACTAGTTAGAGCATGTTTATTTTAATAGATCAGATTCAGCATCAGCATCAGCATCAGCATCCCCACCATCATCATCATCATCACCATCACCATCATCACAATCCCTCTCATGATCATCAACAACATCCCCAGCAACCATCATCATCAACATCACCACCATCATCAAGATTACCATCATCAACAACATCACCATCACCATCATCATCACCTCCATCATCACCATCATCATCATTATTATCATCATCATCACCATCAACATCATCATCAATATTATGGAATTAGATCTAGAAATAGAATGGATCTAGATCTAATAAAAACAGAGAGCTCAAGAGTACACCTCTAAACTATCATATATGTAATGTAATATTAATGCTGAATTGCTGAAGAATAAAGCTGGTGGTGATCCTTTTCCTATTTACCCTAAAAACAGTAGACGCTAAGAAGTTAATCTATCAAAGTTTAGTCTATCAAAGTATCAGGTCTATCAGTATCATCCTGATCATCAGGGACAAGGCTCAATGCTCAAGAAATGGTAACAAAATATGATCCAATTCAATGACAATGCCAAGTTTTGCATTGTTGCCATTGAATGCCTGGCATAATGCACTATAGAGTCATGTCTAAGAAAGTTGGTTCAGTGAGATGATGCATGTGGTTTATAGATGGAATAATCAATAAGCATTGTATTACTACACAACAGTGAACCAGGGCCACGCAATTCGCAAAACCGGATTCAACGGCCCTGCCCACGCAGGGGCGCGGGCTGGCCCGGCGTTGTTTACTTTACCGCTAGGGTCTAAATTATGCACCGTAGAGTCTGCTGCAAGCGATTCCACCGCAACCTCACAAAAGCTCCCCTATCTTGTTTCATTATTCTTACCTGATTTGCATTGGCGTCCATTTTTCTCTTCTCCTTCACGACTAAAGGTGGATGTCTGCTACAGGATGGTTTGGTTCCCGACAAGATGCAAGATCAATCTTGCCGAATTTAGATGGATTTTCTGGACGCCGGAAGTGCAGGATGATGCTGGAGAAAATACAAAGTTAGACCAGTGCACATTTTAGGAGATCCCGCCTCAACCTAGCTTATCGTCAATGGCCGGCTAGTCGTCAAAATTAGACCTTGTTTTCATATTTATTTTTTTCTTCAATTAAATATTTTACCCTGATCTAATCATTATTCATTGTTGAAAATGTACTTTCATACCATTTCATCGTTAATTTCATACCTGATAGTGTTTTCCTGAATGACGATGACAACAAAGTTTTTTTTTAATAGTCTTCACTTAGTCTTAGCGTTAAATGGTTGACGAAACGAGATGGAGATGAAATTGATTAATATGACCAATACCGGTAGACGGCGCTATACCAATATTTTTTCGGATACCATTTGTCTTTTACTCGACAATACAACTTACGAGGTCCGGGCGGGTTTCTCATCATCATATAATGTTATTAGATTATTTTGGCAATTTAACAATCAGTTAAACAGTACGGGAGTTCTTATTTTACTTTACCACATCGTCATGAATCCTGATGCGTCTACTTTCGATTGGCCCGTCAGTTTGTGACATTTAAGTGCCTAATATTTTTAACAATAAGGGAAAGGCCTCGTCCTCTTTCTTCTTTTCCTTGTATCCCCTCCTCTCAGAAACGGCGGAGGTGGGGGCACAGTGCCCGCCCACTTTTTCAGGTACCCCTAAAGTGCCCCCTTTTACATAGGAAAAGTGCCCCCATTTACATAGGAAAAGTGCCCCCTTTTACTTCAGATAAGTGCCCCTTTTTCTAATAGGTGTCCGTTCCACATTCTTATAAGTGCCTCTTACCACCTTTGATAAGACAGTGTCCCCTTCACCTATGATAATTACCTATTTAAATCTGAGAGGTGCTATTTTACTTTAACAAATGCCCTTTTCTTTGTAATAAGTGCCCCTTCCCCTTCTGATAAGTGCCCCTTTTCATCTTTGATGAGTGCCGCTTCTCACCTCTGATAAGTGCCCCTTTTTATGTTAACACGTGCCCCATTTTTCTTTCTAATATCTGCCCTTTTTCCTTCTCATAAATGCCCCTTCTGACACCTATGATAAATATATGCCTCTGTTAAAATCTCATAGGTGCCCCTTTTCCTTCGACAAGTGCCTATTTTCCTTTGTAATAAGTGCCCCTTTCAATTCTCACAAGTGCCCCTATTCATCTCAAGTGAATGCCTCTTTTCAGGTACAAAAAGTGCCCCTTACCATATCTGATAAGTGCCCTTATTCAAATTTGAGAGGTGCCTCCTTTAACTCTGTAATTAGTGCCCCTTTTCATCTCTGATAAGTGCCCCTTTTATTTTGACATGTGCCCCTTATCCTTTCTAATTAGTGCCATTTTCCTTCTGATAATTGCCCTATTTCCTTTGTAATAAGTGCCCCTTCTTCCGTTGTCATAAGTGCCATTTTTCATCTCCGGTGAGTGCCCCTTATTAGGTGCGAGTGGTGCCCCATTTTCACCTCTGATAATTCTTATTTTTACTTTGACACGTGCTCCTTTTCTTTTCTAATAAGTGTCCTTTTCCCTTTGGATATGTGCCCCCTTTTCCTTTCCCCATAAAAATATGTGCTCCTAATTTAAAGCGACTAAGAGCAATTTTTTCTTTATATAATTATGTTTCTTATTAAAGATCTTTTCAGTCTTTCACGATCAGATTGTGCCCCAATCGGGTTTTTTTTCCCTCTTTATGAGATGTCATTTTTCGCACTGCGACCTCACAAATCTTAAATTTGTTGCTCGCTCGCAAATAAATATTCAGACCATCAAATGTCAGAGGTAAAAATATCAGAGGTAAAAATGTTAGAGGTAAAAATATCAAAACAAAAGCATGTTACAGGTTGAATATTGTTAATGTTTGTATATTAGGCCTATCGAAAAAGAATAACGAAGGATTCTCTGCAGTCATTTTTCAGCGCTGCATTATTTTCTTCTTTCTTTAACTTTTATTTACCTTTCGGCCCAAAATTGTGACTTTTTGCCCGATTATTGCCGAAGGGAGACGGGGCTACTCCCTCCCGCGGCTTGTACGCCAAGGCCATGAATCAAAGAGTACATCTTTCAAGCCTCAAAAAAAATCTTCACTTCTGTTGCTCCTTTTTGCCCTATTTTTGACCCAAATACTACCATAATCATTATTTTGTTTAGCTCACCTGAGCCGGAGGCTCAAGATGAGCTGTTGCCCGTCCCCGTCCGTCGTCCGTTTGTTTCTCTCTTTACTTGGTCCAAGATACTGCCTAAGCGGTGCCAGGATACCTGGCACCGCTTAGGCAGTATCTTGGACCAAGTGCATACATACAAAATTATTGTTTTATATAATGATAAGTAAATTCTTATATAGCGCATTATACTGAAAAGGCCTCTGCACTGCAAATTCGTTCTGTAACGACTTTACACAACAGTTGGGTGGTTCACTCCTTACACAAACATTGTATGCGCTTTAAATAGCAGAGCAGAATTTTAAGAGATAATTGAAATTGCAAATATGGAGATAATTATTGAGATATAGTATACTACAATACTACAAATATAGCAACAAAAAAATCAAGTAAAATATTGCTTATTTCGCTTTACATAACAACTTAATGCTAAACAGACAAACAACCAAATAAGAAGAAAAAAATGAAAAGGAACATTCAGTTGTTGAAGAGGGTGTGTCTTTAAATTCTTCTTAAAGGAGTCATTCGAAGGGGAAGTGCGGTCAAGAGAAGGGCGGTGTTCCATATTTTGGGGGCGTAATAAGAGAAACAACACTCCCCCGATTTCGAGTTGACAATATGGTAATCGGAAGAGAAAGATATCCAACCTTGATAGCAAACTTGTCTAGAGGAAAGCACAAAAATCAAAGAAGAAGACTGCACAGTGAAAGTTTGAATGAAATCGGACAAAAAATGAGAAAGTTGTGAATTTGTGAAAGTTGTAAACACTATATAGATATGGGCTTTTCAAATTGGATGAATCTGTGATGTATGGCGGACAACTTTCCCACACGAAATGATTAAAATTTCAATTGTTCAAAAATGTTTGGCTCAGGAGGGTTTATTCATTTTAGAGGACCTATACTAATATGTTATCCATAATATATTTTGAGTAGTGCCCCAAGGGAGATTGCACTTGTGAGAAAAACATAAATTAATTATATTTTTGTACAAGACAACCGGGAGAGTTATCCGCGACTACGTCACAGTCCACTGACCAAACCGCGAATTAGAGATTAATTCGAATAGACTTAGTGATGTCATATTTCAAACATTCACAACTTTCTTACTTTTAGTCCGATTTATTTCAAACTTTCGCCATCTTATTTTCTGCTTTCATACAAATGAGCTTATACGGATTGGATTGCCTTTTTAAGAGCCGAGTTGATATTGTGATCGGGTCGGTGTGTATATAGTAAAAGAAATTGATAAATAATTTGGTGCACATTATTGGACATTTTATAGATTACTAGTGTTTATAAAATGTGTTTTCAGTGTAATGATCTAATGAATTATTCGGGGGAATGTTGATTCATTTAAAAGATTTAAAAGTTTAAAAGATACACGATTTAATTATAACACCGAAACACTAAAAATGCATTACATCAATCACAATACAGAAAATATTGGAGTAAACAGCTTTTATATATACCCATTAATATTTATAATCGCTGAATCAGGATATAGAAATGAACACTAATTGATGTATGAATGCTGAATCACACTGCGATGGGAAATTATTTGGAATAAATAATGTAATTGATGGAAGCTTCCATTCGTTTAGACATGCAGTATATCTTATGAATATGTCATTCACACCCCCTTTCTCGATTAGATTCATCAAGTTTTCTTTCAATTTCGGTTCTCGTTTTTAAGGCATGTGTTTTATTGAATTTGTTTAAATCTTATATATTCTATGACTGTGAGTGTGTTGACTAGCGGAGAACGTCTATTTTTCACCCCCCCCCCTACCGATCAACAAGCAAATTCAGAACATAATACATACCATACCGAAGTTGACATAACAAATGTTATACTTGCCTGCGAAACTTTTTTTCCGGGGGGTGGGGGAGGGGGCGCGTCAGTTTCAAATTGATATAACACAATCGCAACGTCTGTCAAGACTGTCGAAAAATTTCCTCAGTAATTTCAATAGCCTTGAACGTATTTAAAAATTCGAAGATAATCTATATAACCTATAGGCAATATATAAAGGTATTGAAAGTTGTAATCACTATACGTATGGGCACTTGATATTGACTGAATCGGTAATGTCACTTTGACGTAGTGCCGGACAACTTTCCCGTTTGTTTCAATACACACAATAGCTAAACTGTCAATATTTCAAAATGGACCACTTGGGAGGGTCTTTTCTTTTTAGAAGACCTATATACTATATACATAATATGTTTTTAGTAGTGCGTGAAGGGAGAAGGCATTTCGGAGAAAAACAGGAGTTAATAATCTTTTGTACACCGTGACAAATGGGAGATTGTGACTCTCTCACAATCCACTGACCAAATTGTCAATTTGAGTTTCACAAATGGACTTAGGGGTGTTTCACAAAGACTAAGATCGACTTTAATTTGGACTTAACTATGGCAGGCTGTTCATGCCACTGTTTGCTCTCACCATTTACTGGCATTGGTCTCTCAAGGGACGTACAAATCATGTCACAAATTTACATAATTTACATTTTTTGATAATTCATTATTGAAGGAAAAAATATTATCTAAAGATCATAATGGTGAGAGCAAATAGTGGCATGAACGGCCTGCTATAGTTAAGTCCAACTTCAAGTCGATCTTAGTCTTTGTGAAATACCCCTGGTCATCTAATATTTCAAACATTCATAACTCTTATATGATAGGTCCGATTTATTTCAAACTTTTGCCATTCTGATTATCTTATTTTCTGCTTTTATACAACTGAAATTTATACAAAGGTTGGATTGTCCCTGACCAGAGCATACCAAGGAGATTGTATTCGGCTACTGCCCACAAGAATGGATGCCTAATAGATTCATAAATTTCATGTGATATAGTTCACAAACTGACAACGATGTTTCTGCCACTCCTGGATGTAATTTCTCAAAGAATAGATTACTCCTGATGACAAATAGGGCGCTTACAAGAAGAAGAAGAAGAAGAAGAAAAAGAAGAAGAAGAAGAAGAAAGAAGAACGAGAAGGAAGAAAGGAAGAAATAAAACAAACAAAAATGACAAGGAAAAGAAAAAGAAAGTTAAAAGGGAAAGAAAGAAAAAGGAAAGAAGGATAGGAAAAAGAAGAAAAAGAAAAGGAAGACTTTTCGATTCATTACTATCTCATCCTCGCCGACCTTTGGCAATACTACTAATATACCCAAGTTGAAAATTAGGGGGAAGGGTACAACCTCTAATACTCCCTTGCATAGAAAATTAAAAAACATCCGTTTGTAGGGGGAACTATTAGTGCCCATATTTTACAAAATTCTGTATCTGTTCCGGAATAAGTGATTTTTGTGAGCACTATTTATCCAGTCATAAAGAATAGAATGTCTGTGACAATGGCATTTTATCCTCATGACCAGTACACAAATATTAATTTGTGAAAACAAAAAAAATATCCTCGCGAGTTTCCGCTCAAAATCCGCAAGCATCTCAGAAAAAAACATTCAGAAAGCCATGTGAAATAGCGCCATCACTATAAAATATAGATGTCCTCGAGCGCAGTCTCGTCGATCATGTTGATAACGGGAGAAAACGCCACCATAGAAAATGTGGGGTGATTGTGAGAATGAGTTGAGATGCGAAACAATCTGAAAAGCAGAAATACGGAAATAAATGCAAGAAGTAAATTAATTACAGATAAATGAAG
This sequence comes from Mesocentrotus franciscanus, assembly GCA_037976565.1. Taxonomy (NCBI): domain Eukaryota; kingdom Metazoa; phylum Echinodermata; class Echinoidea; order Camarodonta; family Strongylocentrotidae; genus Mesocentrotus; species Mesocentrotus franciscanus. The sequence continues at coordinate 20,864,662 of CP137685.1, forward strand.
AAAAGAAAAGAAAGAATAAGAAGTTATACGTGATGCTTCACCTGTATAAGTAGACTAGCAAAGTATTTTGTACTTCTTCTCTTCCTGACACGACTAGTTTTTCCAAGACGCAATTACTGAAGACACCCAGATATATTATAGTTATAGGATAGAAGGCTAACGTGACAGTAGAAAGGTTTGTTTTCCTCAGTCATAGTTGATAAAACAACATCTTTCATGTTGAACAACGTCAAAGTCAAAGTAAATACAGGCAAACCTGTCTATATCGCGCCCTGAAGGGAAATGGCAAAAGTGGCCCGCCTCTATAAACAGAAATACTGGCACAAAAACTTGAGAATTTGCTTATTCAATTTGCTCTTTCTTGTTACTTTCTATATTTTAGCGTGAAATCTTCTGTGGAACATTTGCGAACATGATAGTCAATGTTAAGATTAATTTCACTATTACGTTACGCAATAGAATAAAGCGCAAGTCATTCATAGAATTTCATGTACATATATTCAAGAAAGAGTGAGAAAGAAAACGTGCGTTCATCATATCAGTTTTCAAACAGTCATTTTGTCATCTTTTGCAATTGTAAAAATGATATATGACACTCCACTAACAAAACTTGATATTCAACTACACATTGTGGATCATGTCTGTAATGATACATTATTTTAATGATTTTTATGATTAGTGATATTTTTGAGAGGGGTGCATTCGTGCACACATAATGTAGGCGGAGCGAAGCCACAAAGATAACCCCAATGGACTTACGATGACATCATTTCTTGATTGACGTTAACGTGTATCATACATACTGGAAGTCTTAGCTGGTATACCGACCGAAAACTGGTATAAAAACTTGTAACTTGTGGAATATTTCTCTCCGAGTGGCACCGAATCCATAATTTTGAAGATGGAAGGTGACTGACGTTCTAAAGGGTTAATAAGTATGATTTTGGAGCACACAAGGTCGCTGTGAAGCGTGCGATTTCGTCAAAACTCGGTATGTTTTTGCTTGTTTTTCTCAAGTGGAGTTGAACCGCTACCAGCTAGGCAGTTCATTGGCACGCCGCCGCCGCATAGCGATACCGTGGGGCCAGGAGTCCGTCGCATCGGTATCCCCTCTCGATCTCGGCGCTGTGTATTCTCTCGGCGTCCAATATGGCTGCCGATCAGTCAGCTGTTTTGAAAGGAATCAATCGTTACGAATTATTTGATGATTGCTTATTGATCTCGCCCATATTATGCATTTCTCAGCCATACTTGCACCCTCTGCCGTATTTATTTGCTTGATACAGAACACGAAGAAAATTTAGCCATCATGACCATGGATGAAAGACATGTTGCCCTTTGCGGCGACATCGCGATACATTCGTGAAATCGGTAGATGTGGAGTTGTTATTACCGCTGCTCAATGAAATCATCTTTCCGAGGGAGATCGCTGAAATGAAGCAGTTGCCCTCGTCCCAAGCCCGAGTTGAGAAATTACTGGATATTTTGCCTGCCAAAGGACGACCGGCCTTCACGTACCTGTGCCTGGCGCTAGAGAAGACGTACCCGCACCTGTTGACAGTCATGTGTATTGGTCGTGATCGGGAACTCGCTGGTAAGTCAGTGAAAAATGATGAAAATAACATGATGATATGGTGAAACTGTACTAACAATCGTTGATGACGTTATGGTTATAAGGGCAAATTGAGCAGAAGTTGTTATTACCGTATTATTGAGTAAGACTTAAATGCCAATGTTCGATGCCCTTATGTTTTATGCGTGATGGTATCATGTGACTGTGTCACTGTGTGACTTTTTTCCTTTATACAAAATGATTGTAATGTAATTGTATGGTTTATATATAAACTACTGTATCATTCTTCTTGTGAGTTATTTCCTTTGTATGAAAAACTATGATTTAACCATATTAATGTGTAAATATCAGTAAATGATATTGTGATACATGTGTCAATATTATAGTAATACATGCACATATATGCAATATATTGCAGTATATTCAAGTATATTGCGATATATTGTAATGAAATTAAGATGTATTATGATATAAATTAAGATGTATTTATCAAAATACATATTTAGTTACCTGTTGTATTGAACCAATGCCAAAGATGTGCTATTTCCACGCATATATGTCATTGACAAGAGTTGTAAATGTACATATGTAACCAGGCAATACCCTATGAGACTGTTACAGAGTACACTGTTACCCCTTCCCCCATTCCTGTATTTTGTTAAACTGTCATGTCAGATCAGTGTGAAACTGTGAAGACCCTTGTTTTGGTGGTCATATTGGGGTTATTATACATGCTTGTACATGTAAGTCATTTTGACTGAGACTAGTCTGTTCTAATTATGTCCAACTACACTAATTGTGGCCCCTAACAAACAATTGTTGTGATATCCTATTCAAGAGCAGGAAAGGTGACTAAAATTGCCATCATGTCTCTTCTCAGGTGCTTGCCAAAATCATTACAATTGTCTACAGCATGCTACAGTACTTATCATCATTGTCATTGTATCGTCTTTCTCTTGATGCACAAAATCTCCATAATCCAATGAAACGGCAGAAGATGTTCAAAAGTGATAGCCAATGAGTTTGAACTATATCTTCTTAACCTATCAATAGGACATGATTTGTATTATTTAAAAAATCTCCTTGGGCAGGGCGAAACACTACATGTAACTGGCACAAGGACACGACAGCACCAAAATCTAAGTCCAGACCCCCAATTAAAATGAAGAAAGAATGTTAGCTTATAGGGCTCATGCATTACACTATAAAGAGCTCAGGATAGCCACCCCTTCCCCCAAAGGTGTTAGTGCACCTGTGTGGACTCTGGAGCTCTGCCTTGGGTCTCTGTTCCATAAAATAAATGTAATGGCAGCATTCAAAGGATGAAAAGATTCTGTGATTAACACTTAGTCATCATTCACAGACTAGGGCCCCAACGAATCAGGACACGGGCTACGTTGTGTAGTCCTCCCAGGTGTCCATAAAGTAATATTTCTACATCCAGGTGTGTGTAGTCCGGATTCTGTCCATATTTTTTTTCTTCAATCATCATTTTCGCCCTCCCTTGCATCCCACACAGAGCGCAAAGTCTCCACTAATCGCACGATCCCCGAAAATACACCCGTCGAAAAACGAGGTTTAGAGGATAAGAATGAAAGGACCGTCTCCGTTTTGATAGTGTTGAGGGTGTGTTATTTTCTCAGCTGATTGGGGCCTGTGACACTAAAACAGTCCAGGCAGCGGACTAAGGGGCATGTTGTAGTCTTGGTTTGATGTTTTGCTTTTACCTGACTGCTAAGAAAGCATGTGTATGCTTGTAAATAAGCAACCAGGGGACCGACGGCTGGCTTTAAGTCCACTCCGGGGGACTTGGTAATGAGGATTAATGCCTTACCAAAGAGCCCTAACGCATCGTCTTGGTTCTCGAATGCGGGATCTCTCGGTGACAAGATTACTGCTCTACCACCGAGCCAACATGACTCCACATGTACATGGTGTATGTCAGCTGAATATGACTTTTTATGATGCTCTTCATACTGCATGGTCGAACCAGAACATTATTGGCTGTTTGCATGATTTGCAACTGTTGAGGCACAGTGTTTATTATTACAAATTTGTTTCATGTTCAAACAAGGGGCTCGAAGTTTTCCTCTTATGTACTCCTCCTATTGGCTTAGTATAGCTGTCCTACATGTTAATATTTGGATCACCTACAAATTGCAGTATGACTCAGCAAAATTAGCAGATGAAGTAAAGCGCTATTTTTTTTCTTCTGTAAAGTAGAATGAAGTGGAAGTTTATGAGCTGAATAAATAGAGCAAGATGTAGACAGACTAACTCATTTTTTTTTTTTATCAGATGAGTGGGTAGGGAAGTGTGGGGGATTTATGCCTGGCTACCATGCCGCCTGCGGATGTCTCATAACAGAACTTGTAACTTTATTCATCTTCATGTACATAATATATGCCCCAAGGTTTTTACAGATGTTACAGATGTACATGTACAAGGACATGTCATGTACTGAGAATCAGAAAGGTGTGAAATTGTACATGTACGTTTACATAGAGTTATTGATGCCCTCCTTCATGTTTTGCCAAGCAGAGATGATGTCTTTTCAATATCAGAAATATGAGTTTCAACACAAAAGTAATACATTGGGAGTAGTATTTGATTCATGTTACTGAAGGATGAATTAAATCTATTCTTGCATTACCAGGAAAATCCCATGAAATGACAATGGTCTATTTAAACAAAATTAGCATAATCTTTGATGGAATTGATACCCTTCTACTTGTACAGTACGTGTACCTGGCAGGTTGCATTCTTAACTATATCTGTGAACTAAGTCTCGATATGAAAGTAAGTAGGAGCAGTATTTGAGTCATGTTAAGGATGAATTAAAAATATTCATGCTCTGGGCACTACAAAATTACCATGAAAATGCCATTGCCTTGTAAACAAATTGCCATAACCTTACCTTGGTACATACATGTACATACCTTGTGGATGAAACCATACTACATGTACACCACCTAATCTGTATTTGGTGTGCATCTGAAAACTTGGCAACACTTCACACTCGAGAGGAGTTTTTTTTTCTTCTTCTTGATTCCATTAGTCTACCGGTATCTTATCTACATGTAGGTTAAGAGCTTCTTCCCAATAAGCCCGCCTTATAAAAATCTCACGGGTATGGGGGCATGGGCATCAATTAGGGAACGGAAGCCACCGAGGCAAGTGATAATTCCGGAGAGGAGATTGGTGATAGTTTTTACACTTAAACTAGGTAAACTTTCAGGTGTGCAGATGATAGACGAATGATAACACTTGAAGCGAGAGAAACTGTCCAAGGTCTGCCAAAGAAGGATGTGTCCAACATGGTTCGCTTTCAAACTTTCCAGGGGCGGAGGAAGTCATTCAGGAGCACCTGCAGATATGTGATAGTCATATGTACTTTCCTATTAATACTACTCATACATGTACAGTTCACATATGTATTTATTTATTATTCATTTTAACATCTTTATTCAGGATAAACATGATCAGCAAAGCTGTTTTTCGTCATGGTCCTGACTGAAATACAATAAAAAATACACCACAATGAGTGTATGTAAACATTAAAATACATTTCAAATGTTTAAAAGAAAAAGTTCATGATACCGGGTACACATGTATAAATTTTCACACACAGTAGGTAAAAATATAAGGTAATTGGATAATACAAAGATACTTCTTTAAATTGTAAATATATACATTTTGTTTGTAACAAACTTTTAAAAAATGCCATATACTTCTTTAGGGTTATTCTTTTGAATCTTTTCATATTTTGATAATCTTGGTTTGCCAATCAACTTTCAAGAGTGAAGGAAGTCATATGGGAGCAAACGCAAAAATGTGATATCACTCATATCAATGTTCATTCTCTGCTAATGCCACATATTGAACAGAAGTTTGACAATTCATAATGATTTTAGAGATATTTTGATATATTTGATATTCCAGGTTTTGGTAGAAGGTGACTTACATGTACACTGTAGTTGTTCAGAAGCAACTGCTAATATAAATTATTTAAGTTTATGTTGTCATCCTCAACAACTTTCATGTACCGGGTACATGTACTTTAAAACAAATATATGATAAAGCACTACATGTAAATGTGAAAAAGTGACCGAGAGTTTCAAAGCCCCATAAATGAGTGCCAAAAGCACACAGGACAGTTGCTCAGGACCATTATCATTATAAAATCAAGGTACACTTTAGTACATGTATGTACACATGTAGTCCCACGCATGTACAAATGTGTGATTTGTACAGTATTGTGCCTTACAGATATTGTGATTGTGACATGTTCATACAGTCATACATATCAATATTCATATGTCATGGCACATGTTTCAGCACATACATGCTCATAGACAATGTTTACTTGATGACTGATATGATTTGTCTGTCAAGAGCTAGGAGTGCATTAAAGGCTTGAGTCTACATTTGTCCTACAAGTACATAGAGTTAATGTACATCTGTCTCTGCACATGTTTCATCACGTACATGCTCATAGACAATGTATACTTGATGACTGATGTCGTTGTCTGTAGAAGCCGCAAGGACATATACACCGCTACAGAGAATCAACGCCCCTCTTGACTTTTGAGAGGTAAATTTGTCTGTTCAGAAGCAGAAGGGCGGTAGACACTGTATTGTGAGATGCCTTACTGAAACTCAACAGATGAAATGGTCTGATTGCATGGAGCCAGAATGGTAGGTACTAATGCGTATCATTTAACATACAGTTAACAACGTTCTTGCTCTAACAGTTGTCTGTTCAGAAGCAGAAGGGCGGTAGACACTGTGTTGTGACTTGTGAAATGCCTTACTGAAGCTCAACAGATGAAACGGTCTGTCTGGAGCCAGAATGGTATTGATGCGTATCATTTAACATACAGTGAACAGTCTTCTTGCTCCAACTGTTGTCTGTTCAGAAGCAGAAGGGCAGTAGACACTGTGTTGTGAAATGCCTTACTGAAGCTCAACAGATGAAACGGTCTGTCTGGAGCCAGAATGGTATTGATGCGTATCATTTAACATACAGTGAACAACCTTCTTGCTCCAACTGTTGTCTGTTCAGAAGCAGAAGGGCGGTAGACACTGTGTTGTGAAATGCCTTACTGAAGCTCAACAGATGAAACAGTCTGTTTGGAGCCAGAATAGCATTAACATCCTTCTTGATCCAACAGACAAAATGTAGTCATCGATCAGTAGGAGAGGATCAGACAACATGGTGATTCATCCAATAACCGAGCGATTCTGTGGGAAAATCAACAGTATGTTGAGCTTGACATTCAGCCAGTCAGCTCCTCAAACAAGAAACAAAGAACATTATTAAGTCATCAATCATTCCATCCTTTATTGAGCCCCATTCTCCATGTCAACTGCCAAACATTGTCTCCATCATTGTGTTTCTAATATTTTGGTTATTCTTCGTAAGAGGCAAAATTGTATCCACGGTCGTAGGAACTGAGACATGATGCTCAGGGTTAATTCTCTTCTCTCAAAAGCTTTCGAATGTTACTCTATTTCTGACAAATTTATGTATTACTACATGTACATGTATGAGGAGAACATGGGAGTATTTCTGCCAATGTGCCGTAATACAAGGGCCAGCTTGGCAGCTACATCACCGTTTGACAGATATTGCTGCTCATCAAAATATTAGATTTCAAAACTATACCTTAACATTTCTAGCTAATGATACATTTGTTATTTTATTGATTGAAGTCGTTGATTAAACCCCTTTAATCCCTTTGGTAGAGTCTTTAAAAAAATATATATAATCCCTTTCTAATATACTGAGCAGATCTATATCAAACCTCACTGCTTCTTGTATTGGTGTTTGATAGAAGGATTACAGTTAGGGTGCGTTTATGCTCACTTTTGAAGGCAGAATGAGCGATTTGAAACGCTCATCGTAAACGCTCATCGTAAACGCTCATCGTAGGTGTACTGTTTATGCTCCCCTTCTCCGGCTCCTCCAGGCAAATTCGGGCTCTGCAGCTGGATTCACAAACCTGCACTGCGCATGCTACGTTGACCCCGGGAACGCCATTTAAACGCGTTTACAAATGATTGTGCATTTATGCTTCCCCAGAAACCGTCTTTTTGGAGAATCGCCGATCGTAACGCACCTTTTTGTGAGTTTACGATCGGCGATCGTATTATCGGTGATTCTACGAAAATGAGAAAGGACGCAACCGTGTTTTGAACTAACCACGTAACAAAAGCCTCATTCTGGCCAGAAAAAGTTGAGCATAAACGCACCCTAAGTCTGCACTCCTACTATAACTTGACACTTTACCCCAATTCCTAAACCCTTGAGCGGAGCCTAGATCTATCAGTTTCTGGCTGTTTCAAATAACAGCGGCTATTGTACAGAGCCTATTGTAGTCTCGTAGTGCAGACACTGTTAAACACAATGACTGACATGGGTTTGTGCATGCAAACTAGATGACGGTGTTACACGCCTACAGCAATATCAATATCATCAATGACATACTTGTACATGTACCATGGAGGAACTGCATGTAACATCTCTGAAACCATGTAAAAAGTTAATCATGATAATAATGACGCATTGTACATGTTTGGATTGGATTTTGGATGGGACAAAGTACTTTGCGTGGTCATTGTCATATTCTTGGAAAGATGTGCCTACATGTACATGTACTATATGTATTTTGTACTGCGGCTAATTATTTGCTTCCAGAAAGCAACCTGTCTGAATAGACCATCTTCAATATGCATTGTAAGTTGTTGCCTGGTGCTAGCTAGCTTCCTACCTACACTGTACATATAGCAATGTTTATTTAGCAACATTTACTTACATGTAGTTAGCAACCTTTACTTTAAAAAGACCAATACCAAACAGAAAATTGTTGTAATTCTGAACCTGAAGGAAAAGACAGGAGTGACTATTAAAGAGGTCTACAGAATAATCTTAGCAGATGTGGGTCCAAAATCACCCTGAGCCATCAGGTAGGCCTGCAGTTGTTACATTATTTGGAGCACTGCATTGTATTGCAGAGCCTGCTCCACGAAAACAGTCTGATTTTGAAGACTAATACTGCTGTTTCAAAGAGTGTAGGCCTACATAGCGCTTGCTCACGTTGAGATATCAAGATTATGTACTGATTATTCATCACAAGGATGATGTACTAATCATTCATTAATGACTGACAGCCCCTGCTATATTTCCTGTCCAATACCTGTAATGAAATCCCAATACAGTCAGATGTACACGCCAGGTGCGACCGTGATGGAATTAATCCTGAAGTAGGGCAAATTTTGACGATGAGATTTGTCAAGCTCAACGGCAATGTCCCAAGTGATGAAATGTTGGTGTGAAAGGGGAAGATAAGGTGCATGAATGAAGTCAATTTGAAAAAAGCCTTTAGTCATGCTGCTACCTTGATATCAAATTGTAAGGGCAATTTGATTTGTAGGAGTTTGTCATGGGATCCGTCCATAGCAATCGTTCTATGTGAACTTTAACTTGAGGATTAGTGTGTCTGAGCCCCCCTGTTACACACGTCCAAGGCCTTGTACATACAACCTTTAGCCTCCCAGAGGATTTTGTAATTCCTTTAGCATCTTTTTTTTATATGATAATCAATGAAGTTATGAAATTTAGCTGAAGTAAAAAGTCACGACTGTTAATTGCAACTCAGCCATGGAAATGAGTAAATTTTGTTTCCAAATTGGTTATATTTAACCGAGATTAGCTTTGAAGGCCATTTTACATTTTGTACATGTTGATTTAGATATAGTATTGGGAGTACATGTACTTTGAAATATTATGTCTGGATGTACAGTGTACATAATTGTATTTGGATTTACATGATGAATCATGTTTTATTAGTAAAGTGCTTTTCCTTTAAAATGTTTTTGATAGAGAAAGGTTTACAGAAGGATTCACATGTACATGTACATCATGTATGATAATCCCCCCCCCCAAGATTAAGACCATCCAAACTTAAAAAGTATAACAATATTGATGAATATGATGAAAAGGGAAAGGTGCCAAGCAAAGAGATGAAGTTTTTGAAAAGGTTGTAAGATAAAGAGAGTGGATAAAGGAAAGAATAATTGAATCTTGAAGTTTAGCTTAATATTTAGTATGTGAGTTTGTTCTCTCCAAGTTTACCAGTACTAGTCAGTCTTACTAAATATAATATATATACGGTATATACAGAAGAGGAGCGAAAGGCTTTCAGGAAACCCGAGTTTGGGAAGGGTAGATAAAAAGAGTAGATAAGTGGGTTAGTGGGATATAAGGTGAAAAGGGAAGATACAATCTATTTTTGAATGATCAGGTTTATCTAGGGGGTGTTCAAATGTCATTTCAAGTCAGATTGGTATCACTAAGTATGCCTGGTCAATAGGAAGCGAGCACAGAAATCGAGGAAGTTATTGGAGATTATCTAGAGTGCGATCTGAGGATACAACGATGACGCCTACGATGATCAATTTTCATGCCTCTTCTGGCTTTTTATCAACTTTCCCATCCTGAAATGTATATTTAAAGACTTAAGAATTTTGAAATTGATATAGGATTAGATGTATATCATCGTCAAGTTTGCTTGTAAACTTTCATGGACCATCCCTCATAGGCCCTGAGAGACTAAGAAAAGTAACTTTCCTTTTGTTTTAATGACTTTGACATACTTGTACTGTCTTGAATATTGATGAAACCTGTAACGAAGGTCTGCAGTAGTCCCTAACTTTAATTCTTATATCAAAGTTCCCCTTACCCAATGAGCATGGTTGACTGGAATGTAGGATAAAAAGAGATTCATGTTTCAGTGGTGTATCCATAACTAGATAAGGAGGGGGGTTCTTCCCAAAGCAGGGATTGAATCCTTCCTAAATGGAAGGGGGGAGGATAATGTATCTTGAGAACTTGACAGCCCCACTTGCTTCGGCTTCGGCTTGTTTTGTTGTTCATGAGTCTTTTGGGGGGGCATACACGAGCGTCCACAATTTCATTTTACTGGATATGCCCTGGAAATTTGAATGACAGAATGTTGGAGTAGGGTCTTTCAGTGTTCAGTGGCTGTTCAAAGACATTATGAAGGAGATAGTGTGCTTGTGTCTTGGCCTTTAGGAAGATATCCCTCTGATACCAGCAGTAAGTTTACCTGAACTTCCATGGATTAACATTCTGTGTGCTTTCTTTGCATCTCTGCACAGTCACTCGTTTGTCACATGTGCAATTTTGCACAAAGTAATAGGCACCAATCGACAGAAGGATTTTGTGCAACACAATGGCTTTGCAACATTACCCATATCTGTTTTTTTTTAAAACTCCATGACAGCCATTTTAACACCGGTACCGGTTTAGATTAATCTTGCACTGGAAACAGTTAAATAATCTTCTTCAAGTGTTTGGTATATTTATCCCATGATAATTACATTGTGGCACAGGGAGATTATTTGTGTGGCATATTATGAGTTAAACACTGCGACCAGGGGGTGCCTTTAAAGAATCGCCTTTAATGGAGAGGAAGTCGAGCCTCTCTCCTGAGAAAGATGCAGTTGTCCTGCGACTGACATGCTCTGACCGCAAACTGACTCTTTGCTGATGAGATTGAAACTGGCACAATGTTGTGATGAGGTGTGCTACAGATTATGATACGGCGTCACCTTTCGTGACCCCGGAACATGAGACCTTTTAGTACTCCATGTATCCATCCTCATCATGGATTTTAGATGCAGTTACTGAGAGAAAGAAATGTGTTAATATCATCAGTCAGACTACGGTACATTTAAAGGTAGTGAACATTGGTCGAGCATAAATATTAATCATTTAACACTTTTAGTGCTAAAGTTCAAATCACCCAAAATAATCCCAAAATCAGGACTTTAAATTATGATATCGCATCACCTTTTGTAACCCTGGAACAATTTGCCAGTTTGTGATTGAACGCAACTTAAACAATTCATAACTTTTGTATTTTAACTGCTTTTAATTGGATTTTGTTAAAACTTTCACTGACCTTCTTTCCTCATCTTTCTGCTTCTATTAAAATCAAATTAATATCAAGGTCAACTTCCCCTTTAAGATTATGATATCGCATCACCTTTCTTGACCCCGGAACATGAGACCTTTAGTCCTCCATGTATCCATCCTCATCATGGATTTTAGATGCAGTTACTGAGTGAAAGAAATGTGTTAATATCATTAGTTAGACTACATTTAAAGGTAGTTAACATTGGTCTGAAATTTACTGAGAACGAGAAGAGCATTTATTAATCATTTACGATTATGGTATCGCATCACCTTTCTTGACCCCGGAACACGAGAACTTTAGTCCTCCATAGGCATGTCTTCATCAGACCAAAATTGCAAAATAACCCGCTATTTTCAGACTAGGGATATTTTCCAGAAGCTCGAATTTGCGTCTTCACGATACTCTCATCACTAACTAGCAAACTTGTGACCCCCAGAACACGAGACCTTTTAGTCCAACCTCATGTATTGGTATCCATTACTGAGTGAAAGAAATGTGTTCATATCATCAGTTTGACTACATTTCAAGGGATAGAACATTGGTCTGAGGAGTATTGAGAGCCACACATGTACACGTAGAAGAGTGTGAACTCCTTATTTAACCCTCAAATTGCAATGTATGATCACCCAAAATAATCCTAAAACTAAATCAGGATTTTAGTTTGAGATCTCTATTGCATCACCTTTTGTGGCCCTTGAACACGAGACCTATTAGTCGGAAGTGGGGTTTGAACAATCAATATTTTACATCCCATCATGCATTACACTTCCGGTATTATTTTGTATGCTATTACGCCCCCAGTGTGCATTCAGGCAGCAGTCAGTGATCTCGCAAGCGAACAAAAGTGAGGTTTGGGGCTTGTGTGAATGGGTGCAAAATCATTGGAAGTTTGGACTGCGGTTCAAACTCCAATTTTAATGAGGTTTTTTGCCACGTTTGAACAACAGTTCATACATCTATGTTTGGACCACGGTCCAAAACCTCAATTTTTTGCCACATGTAAACGCACTTGATATATGGTGAGACGATCATGGACAATACGTTGTCATCAAGGGCCTGATTAAAATTGACACAATGTTATGACAAGGTGTGCTCGGAAGTGAGTTAGGATAGCCCCCTCGCTGTCAAGACCATAGTGAGAACTTTGTAAAATGGAATCGGGAAGGAGCAACATCACCTTGGCTCCTATCCCCCTCCCCTCGGTTCACCTCTACAACGCTGCTCGTGCACCCCTATGGAGATCTAGGTATAGTTTACAGGTACAAGTCCTTGTCCTTCGTTTTTGTGTCTGCACTTTGAGACTAGGCTGATGGACATGCTGCATCTATAGGCTCTGTACTTTTAAAAGCTGCTCTTATTTGACATAGTCAGAGACTGACGGAGCTAGGCTCTGCTCAAGGCTTTAGGAATAGTGGTAAAGTGTCAGATTAGAGTCTGTGCCTGCAGACTACTCTAGATAGGCCTGTTGAATTGCATACAGTAGGCCTGTCGTCATCAGCTCGAGTTTGCCAAATAGCCTGCTATTTCTGATTCGGGAAATAGCGGGCTATTTGCTCGGGAAATCTTGCCAAGATATCTTGGGCTAGTTTGCAAAATAGCCCGCTATTTGTCCGGTGCGTCCTCACCAGGCCGAAGACTCGCACTATGCGCGAACACTGAGCAAATTTCTCGAGCTAATTTCGCGATGAAGCGAGTTTCGAGCTGATGAAGACGTGATTTGTAACTTCGGGCTAATTTCCCGAATCAGAAATAGCGGGCTATTTGGCCAACTTGAGCTGATGAAGACAGGCCTGGTGATTATCTCAATATCCGGGTTTAATGCACCTGTATGTCAATCAGATGACTAGGTTTTGGTTAAAGAGGCCGACTAATTGACAGTGTGATCCTATTCTTCGTATTTTAATGAAGGATGACACAAGTGGGATGCAAGGCTTAATATGGGTTATCTTGTGAGAAAAAGAATAGTTTAGAGCCTAGTACTGGCATGTGAAGCATCTAGTATTTTGTTTGAGTGTGTGGGTGTGTGTGTGTGTGGGGGGGGGGTCGTGTATATCAGATACCTGTTTAGTTACATTTTGGGAATCTGGAGTGATATTTAGGGGTCCTTGTGTATCATCAGAAACCTGCCAGAGCTTCCAGTGGGCACCACAAAGCTTTGTCAAGTTTTGTCAACAAAGGCAAAATATTTTCTTCTATTAAAGATACTATGTCCCTTTTGCAGCCAACATCAAATTCTGTAGAACTTTGCAGGAATTATGAATATGTCATGTATGTCCTATCTGTGAAATTTAAACGTTAGCAGTGTCCTAATATTCAAATTATGCAAGGAAACCTGTTTACTTGCTAGACTTCACTGTCAGACACTATTGAGTGACTGACTGGCTTTTTCATCTTTGGTAATAACATACATAAAATGAGCTGTAAAGGGTACATGAGCATTTGTCTACATCAATAACCCACTTCTTGTAATGGCCAAAATTAAACTGATTGAATCTTTGCGCAGCATAAAACGTACGACCATTCGGTACAATGGTCTGAAAAATCAGACTATTACTTACTGGCTCTATAGCTCCTAAGTCGATTCGACAACTAATAGTCGTTATTTTCCCACTTAAAGACATTTTCAAGCCCCCCTTTTTTTAGGGAAGTTCTAAATTAGTATTGTCTTTCAAATGCCGTTGGAATTTAACCTTTTCATTTTTTTGGCCTGCAAATGGGACATAGTACCTTTAACATATAACTCAATATTAAGTGTTTGAGTACCTAATGTACTTTGACTTATGTTAAGTTGTGAGTGTCTTAAATGTGAGACTTGTGGACAGTAGCAGTAGTTCAAAAGCTAGAAGCAACTCCTGGGCACTGTCTGATAAAGAGTTGCGATCGATCCGTATCAATCTCAAGTCCCCAAATCAATTGCAAGTTTGCAGTTTGCAGTTCCCTTTCTTTTATGTACATGTACATGTAGCTGCGATTGAGATCAATTGTTGTGATTAATATCATGGGGCCCAGGTGTACATGTACATGTATAATATGAGTTTTAATTTGCAAGGAAATGACAAATATCAGTGTGGGATAAAAAGCGTGGTGACAAAAGTTTTATTTTTTACATCACCATCATGCACCTGTATCCTTTGTACAACAGGAAGTTTAAAGGGAAACCCAACCTTGATAACAAACTCCACTAGAAGAAAGCAGAAAAATCGTAGAAGCAGACTGGTGAAAGTTGGACAAAAAATGAGAAATTTATTAATTTTTGAAAGTTGGAATCGCTATAGGTATGGGCTCTTCAAATTGGCTGAATCGGTGAAATCTCTGTGATGTAGTGGCGGCCAACTTAAAAAAATGTATTACTCGGGATGGTCCTTGCTTTTAGTAGACCTGTAATAATATACTCGCCATGATATATTTTGAGTAGTGCCCCAAGGTTGAAGGCACTTCGAAGAAAAGCAGAAATTATTGATATTTTTGACACGACAAAAGGGGGAGTTATCCGTCAGTACGTCACAATCCACTGACAGAATTGCCAGTGTGAGATACGCATAGCTGTAGTGATCTCATATTTCATACATTCATAACTTTCTTATTATTAGTCCGATTTATTTCAAATTTTCGCTATTCTGTTTCTCTGATTTTGTTCTGCTTTCATTCACATGAACTGATTACAAGGGTTGGATTGCCCTTTAATTCACAGGGCAATATCATCGGTTTAGAACCAGAAGGGCATTATTGAATCTGTGTACAAACGATATGGGACAAAGTCCTTCTGATTCTCATCAGATGATACCATGTACAGTTTTGTACACATGTACACTCTACATGTGTACAACCATTTTGACATGTCTAGCTCCTAACAGCATTACACTGGGGTTAGTTGTGTGTTGATGGATTCAATTTAGGGGCTGCTTAACCCCAGTTTCCGAATTGGACTGTTTACATCCAGTTTGTTTGGTTGCAAGCTATTGTATAATAGATACCTCCATGATGCCCAATTCACACTGTACATCCAGTCGATTTAATCGTTGCAATTTCTTCGCCAACACGATCTCCCCTACTTGATTAATACTTGAAGCCGGAGATGACACGGTGCAGGAATTTGTACGGCGTATGAACGCCGGCGTATGAACTTGTGGATCAGGCCATCTTGAGCTTGCAGAAGGCACATGTAGGGGAGAGATCATGTCATAGGAAAACCTGGCAGATTCTGCACTAATTTTAAACCGGAAACCCAAACCATGGGAAATAAATGGCATGGGAAAGGATCTTTGAAAAAGATAATTCTGCCTGAAGTCTAACAAAATCAAAATCCAATTGTATCCAACATCCAGTTTGTTTGGTTGTAAATAACATGTACCTCCATGATGCCCAGTTCACATTTGAAACATAAGCAATGGGAAATGGAAGGGGAGAGGGCTGTTAACATCCACCTTGGAATATAAGCTACAAGTTTTGTAAACCTTGATGCCTAGTTCACATTTGAAACATAAGCCATGAGGAATGGCATAGAATTGTGCTACTACATTCTAGTAAAATATCTCAATTGAAATTATAGATAGAGTATTACTTATATATAGCTGAACTTTTTTACCCAACAGATTAATACCAGTTTCTTTGGAATAAAAGTAATTTGTGAATCTCCTCTGTAACAACTGTTGTTCTTTTTGCTAGCTCAAAATTGTGTAATTTCCTCTTCTTTAGTGAAATTTGTCTTTTGTAATTGTGTCAGTAGCAGGTGTCACAACTAATGTCCAAAACAGTCATCTTTCTGAAGTCTGAAAGAGTGAAAATTCATGCTCATTACCATTTACTTAATCATGATATTTATAAAATTCAATAAGTACCAGATTTTACTGAGTTAAAAGTTTTGTTTTCTCCAGAAAATGATGACAAATGATGAATCATAACTTTCTTTGGAGTTTGGTTAAGTTCAATGAAAATGAGCAATGTATTTAAAAATATTACCTTGTTTTAGGGCAAAAATGATAACTTTCGTTGTATTATTCACTTATTCTATCAAATTTGGCATTATTTTAGATGTTCATTATGTATGTATGTTAGGTTTATGATACATGTACCATTTGTACATTAATAGTAAGGATAGAAATTATTCATTCATGAAGCACAGTACAGTAGTTATGTGGGTGTCAGCAAAGAGTGGATTTCAATAAGAATATTTTGTTATTATGTATGGTAGTTGGCAAAACGTGGGTTGCTCAAAGAATATTTACCTGAAATATGTAGGAGATTGGGTGGAGTCCCAGCCACTTGTTGTTCAAGCTGCAGGATTTTTGTCAATGTCAAGTATGAATGCTTAGGGAGCTCAGTGGATAGGTCAACAGCAAGTTCAGATTGTCTGACCCCTGACCTGGAGGTCACGGGGTCAAATCATCAATCTTTGAGCTGGTTTTCTTAGGAACCACACCCAAGAAAATATGCTACCACAGGACTGCCTCACTTGAGTAGTCTCCAATATTAGACTCGTTCATGAGGGACCGATGTACATGTATTGGGGAGTATTGGAATCTGAATTAGAGTTTATTAATAAAGTGAAATATTGAAAGCTAAGTAAAACTGATTCCTAGTTTCCTGATCATTTTTGTTAAATGTGATGAAGAGGGACATCCATGTTATTTGGTTTGTTGTTGTCCCCTAGTAAAGTAATATGCAAATTTTATTGGGCCAGTTACAAATTTGTTTTCCACACAGGTTTTCTTAAAGAGAAAGACCAGTTCTGGTCATGCGATTGCATTGTGAAAGAAACATTGTGGAATCAATCAGAAAAGGTTGATCATCTAGCATATAAGTATTGGTGTGTACTGCAAGGTTCTGGAATCATCAAAATGATAAGAAATTTGGCCCAGTCTTGGTAAAGTTACAAGCACTGTACACAGAAAGATGTATATGGGACTACGCGACCACGTGCGCGATATCTATTTGGTCCCAATAGATATAATAATTTACCAAATATATCAATTGTAGGCGGTTTCCGACTTTCCCGGCAAAATTTGTATCATCACGTATTAGTCAAAACATATTCTTTCACATGATTGGTAATGAGAGCTTCCATTTCATTTTTTTGAGAGAGGGGCGTTTCCAAAACTGGTCTATACCTTTAATATAGGGTAGGCCAAATATCACTTGTAAACTCCCAAAACACCCAAAGTATCATTATTATTTCATTAATTAATTTTTTTGTTTTTTTGTTTGTTCCTTCCTTGTCAATATTATTTCAGATTTAAGAAAAAAAATTGATTTCAAAACAAAAAATATCGATAAACCACGGCAAAAAAACAACAACCTGTAAATAAATGGCATCTGAGGGCATTAGAGGTCCTATACATATTCACTTACATGTACATATAGCTCTGTGTTATAAGATTCAGAAGCGTATAACACTTCACATTAGGTACTTCACATCATCATAAAAATAGTGGCACGGTTTTGCCACTTAATATATCAATGAGACTATATGTACATGTAAGTTTTATCTAAAGGATATGTCAATGTAATGTAAAAACACCAACACAAACAAACAGGATCATGTGTTCTGTCTTTTTAAGTATGGCCGTCATTCAAAATTGAAAAGGGTCCTTTTGTCCGTGATCAGACCAAACAGACCCCCTTTTTTTATTCTGACAATATGTCTGAATTTAATCATCCCTTATGGTTGCCTATTTTCCCTCTGTGTTCAGATAACCAGCATTCCTTGTATACTAGTAGCTACATGTATACATGTGTCCTAGTCTGAACGTTGTATAAAGAAACGTATAGTGAAACGTTTGTTTGAGCAACAAAAACTTAATACAGAATTCAGGGTCCCCCTCTAGTCTGAATGTCATATTGTACGGAAATCGTATAACTGGGCGGGGCTTATCGTGAGTGTGCACTTATGATTGGCCAACTGTCATGTCAACTGACCTTGTCAAATTTAGTTTCTTTATACGATGTTGTTTTCTAGTCTGAACGCTCCTTTCACTATACAATGATTCTTTATACAAGTTTTGTATGAATTGACTATAGTCTAAACATCCTATTTAAGGATTTGTATTTCTTGGAGCAATGCAAGGTAGTTCCAGTACATAACCTTCAATTTGACTCTTATCCATCACCAATAGTGATTAATGTACCATTTATTTGGTTATTTTTAGACCATGTAAATCTCTTGCTTTGGAATTGATAGGCTTTGCTTGAAGGACCAAAACTAAATGGCCTGTGGAAACAATGTAAGCTTGTATAAAGATTTAACGGATACAATGCCACAACAATCAATTGCGTAATTTTTTTACTAGTTATTTTTAAAGTACTAAACAACCGTCTTACCAATCATATCATGGAAGCTGTACTGAAGAAAAACAAGAAAATTAAAAAAAAAAATTTCTGTCCCCTATCCCCTGGTTAACAATATTTTAGTATTCTATTCTGTGTACATATAGTGATTGGGCTAGTAGGGAAAACCCAGTCATTGATTGAATCGATTGATTGGTGGGTGGAATGCTCCCCAGGGAGTGGAGATTGTGCACACAGTGTGTGCGGGCAAGCACTGAATCCAATGACCGGGGTAATAGTACAGTCAAACCTGCTTTAGTGACCACCTGTCTACAAAGACCACCTGTCTACAAGGACCACATTTTTTGTTTCCCTTGAAAATGGTTTCTCATTGAAACATGTACTAAAGGAACCTGTCTACAAAGACCACCTGTCTACAAAGACCACTTTTTGTGTTTCCTTGGGCGGTCGCTATAGACAGATTTGACTGTATATCTGTAAAGCGCAAAGAGACATTTGTATTAAGCGCTATATAAAAGCTGAATATTATTATTATTATTATTTATTTAAAAGAATCAAGATTTGCGGCAATAATGCTGAATTGCACATGATTTAACATCGAAAGATATTACAAAAGCACATCAGAATTCAAGGTTTGAATAAAACCAATACAGACATCATGCTGGAAACTTGCACAAATATTGGTAAGAGAAAACAATAGGTTGCATGAATCATAAATTACTTGTATCCCAGGATACAAATAAGATTAATTAACAAAATTGTTGGTCATAATATTAAACCGGATATATTTTTTATACATGTAACTTCATTGAACAAAAATTGGGTAGAATTAACTGAATGCTGGAAACTTGCACAAATATTGGTAAGAGAAAACAATAGGTTGCATGAATCATAAATTACTTGTATCCCAGGATACAGATAAGATTGATTAACAAAATTGTTGGTCATAATATTAAACCGGATATATTTTTTGTACATGTAACTTCATTGAACAAAAATTGGGTAGAATTAACTGAATGTGTACATATGTTCAGCATATCAAATGATTGAATTTAAAAATAAAGTTGAGTTCTGGTCATGCGATTGCATTGTGAAAGAAACGGTGTGGAATCATTCAGAAAAGGTTGATCATCTAGCATATAAGTATTGGCGTGTACTGCAAGGTTCTGGAATCATCAAAATGATAAGAAATTTGGTCCAGTCTTGGTAAAGTAACAAGCACTGTACACAGAAAGATGTATATGGGACTACACAAATATGTGGTATAAAAATCTGTCCCGATTTTTATGCTGTTACATGCCATATTTAGAATATTAAGGCTTTTGAAGAGCCATGCTTTTCAGGGAACATTTTTCATCTGATGTTCTTCCACACTTGCATAATAACAATGATAACGCTCACAAATAATTTTTAATTAATAGTTTTCTGTTATAGCTACATTATTGAAGGAAGTTGTCAAAAAGTTGAAAAAGGTGCTAATTTTGATTTTAAAAAGCAATGATTTTTAATCTCTGTATGTGTTGGCACTTCAAGAAGTTTAAAGCTTATTTTCCTTTTTTTAATTCCTGGCATCAAACGCAATATAGTCATATTTGTGCTCTGAATTAGAAGGTCTAAGGGTAGATGTCTGGGGGTATGTGTAGTTATCCAGGGGCTATTGTACTAGGTTGTATTTTCCTCAAATGGTCATTGCCATGGGAATAAAAGAATTGTATAATTCAATCCTGTTGTATGTTGCATAACATACTGACGTGTACTGTAAACATTGCACAATCCGCATGCATCCTCCTCCTTCAAGGGTCTGGTTGATGTAGGCCAAGTATCACCTCCCTGGATACTGGTTTAATATGGGATATGGGTGTAGAGAAGCAATGAGGAGAATTGGTAAACTAATGACCCCATGCTGGATATGTCTGGGTCAGCCAGGACACGATTATGATGATGTAGTCATCAGGACAGAGGAGTCGAGATGAATCAGAAAAAATGCATGAAAATGGCAATTAGGCCTACGTTTTAAACCATGGAGATGATTTTTGGTTGGATATCTTTTCTTTGTTCTTTTTAAAGAGCAATCCAACCCTTTTGATAAGTTAATTTGTATGAAAGCAGAAATATAAGACAATCAGAAGGGCGATAGTTTGAAATAAATCAGAGCAATAATAAGAATGAAATGACTGTTTGAAATATGAGGTCACTATTATCTATGTAAATCTTAAATTTGCAGTTTAGTCTGTGGATTGTGACATAGTCACAAATAAGCCTCCGTTTGTTTTAAACGTAGTGTAAGTAGTGTAAACGACAGTCCAAAAATCTATGATATTTCAAAATAGTGTTTGGGCTGTGTAAATGGGCCTAGTTTTTGTGATGTCCCCCATCAAGTTTTGTTTACCCAGACAGAGCCTCAAGCTCACAGAACCACTCTACCTTGTGGATCAATCTTAATATTTTTATTTGTTACTACATGTAGTTTCTCTTGTGAAATAGCATTGAGCCTTAGGTGGGATATAGTTTGTGTGTCTCAGTCTGCCTCAAACTACAGCCACTGTGACACCACTGCACAGTTGGTGTCCAGTTGTCCTGGCAGATAATATTTTATTAAAGGCACCTTCCATGTAGTGTTTGAACTTACATGTTTGTTGTTGTTGGTGTATAGCTACATTCGAGCTGTCACTAGGCCTGCCTTCATCAGACAGAAGTTGCAAAATAACCCGCTATTTTAACTAGTCCTATCTCAAATTAGCCCGATCTCAAATTAGCCAGCTAATTTACGTCTTCATCAGCCCGCAGTTGCAATTAGCGGGCTATTTGGTCAAGAAAATATCCCGAGAAATCTTGGTCTTTTTTCCAAAATAGCCTGCGATTTGGGAAATAGCGGGCTAATTTGCGCCCGTCCTAGCTAGTTTGTGATGAGCCTATCGGTCTGGTGAAGACGCGATTTTGAGCTTTGGGAAAATATCCCAAGTCTGAAAATAGCGGGTTATTTTGCAACTGCGGTCTGATGAAGACAGGCCTTATGAGTGACATTTTCATCTTCATTTGTCTTTTTGACCGAGGTGTAGTAAAGCGTCGATGTATTGACGTGTTATGCTCTGTTTGTTGTTCATAGCTAGACATAGCACGTAGATCCAAGGCAAAACACATTGTTTTGTAGTGCCACATGCACAAATACTTGCATGTGCCAGATACACTTTTTTCACGGCCCCCCTCGATAGCCCGCCTCGATACAATCAATGTTCAATGACTTGAACAATGTTAGCCATCGCCTTGAATCCCAAGGAGAATTGTATTTGATGATGTGGTCTACCACGTACCAGCCAGTCTGACACCACCACACAGCTGGCGTCCACCCACGTTGGCAACGAGAACTGCCACTGTAC
This sequence comes from Mesocentrotus franciscanus, assembly GCA_037976565.1. Lineage (NCBI taxonomy): Eukaryota > Metazoa > Echinodermata > Echinoidea > Camarodonta > Strongylocentrotidae > Mesocentrotus > Mesocentrotus franciscanus. Next base: position 20,886,900 of record CP137685.1, read on the forward strand.
GATACCCTTCAAGGTTCACACCTTTCTTCTAAAGTTTTATGTTTGCTATGTGTTTATCAATTTTAAAAAACACAGAAAAGGGGACTATTAGATACTAAATATTGATCTTCTATTTTTAGATGCAATCATTTAAGTTTTCTTTTTTTAAACATTGAACCAAATATCTTTGATTAGCCCTTTTTGCAAGAGGAAATGCTAAAGCTGAATACTGTCCAAGAGTCATGCATTTCTTCCAAATTCTTTTCCAGTTTTATTCAATGTGATATTCATTTTGCAACGGTTCCCATGAACTTGCAATGCTTGCCTTAAGATCATTCAATACAACTTACGGCATTTTCAAAATCAGCATAAAAGATTTACACCAGAATAGAATTCTGGAATATAGAATACATGTAGTTCCCAAAGAAACAAATTATTTTGAAAAGAGATAATGGAAATATGACTTCTGACACTTTCAAAAGTAGCAAGAAAGAAAGGCGTGAATATTGCCTATGATCCAACCCTGGGAGGCTTGAAAGAGCTCTAGAAACGAAAAAAAAAAAATGATTACAAAAATAGCCTCAAGGAAAACCATCCTTTTCTTCAATAAAATAAAAATGAGCGTTTGTGAACAAAAAATGTTATTCTTACACTTCAATGTAACTGACTTTAAAAGCACTGCTATATTAAATGGAGTGCAACATGTTGTGTCTGGTACGTGAGTCGGTCACATGTACTTCTCTCTCTCTCTCTGTAAATATTGCCTGTATGATCGTAGACATGCTGTTTCATGCCGTCTTGAATAATGTGGTACTTGCCCATACAGTTTGATCGTTAAATGTGTAATATCCATGTCTCAAAACATCACCTCTTCATTTATGTTTTTCCCCTAGTTGTTTGCATAAAGCCAACATGGGAAATTTTAGGAAAAGGTCGCTCTATTGCTTGTATGTGGGCACGGAGAAAATGTACATGTACATGTACGTGCAGTTTGGCAACAAGGTTACATGTAGGTGTTTTGTTATGTAGGCAGAGTGTTCAAACTTTGGCTAGGTTTGATGAGAATGATTACCAAACATTACCAAACCACCATGAATTTTAGCAGGCAACAACATAAAGATCCATGCTTTTGTGGGTCATAAAGCAACTGTAAAATCTTACAGACAAGTAAATCATTGTATTTGTTTTGTAACTGTATATATCGTAAATGAACATTAAAAGTCGAAATTGGCAACCTGTCTGTGACAAATACATGTACATAATATTGTCTGGGGCTCGAGGTCGACTAGCTACCCCAAAAAAAAAGTGTTCTCGGAACTCTGCTTTGTACATGAATCTTGTTCATGTTATTTTTTTACTTGTAACTTGTAAGTTTTAATTAACCTATCTATTATGTTCTTGAAGTACTGTGTTTTTGCACCAATTGTGAAATATTATTATTAAGGCATGAAAATGAGGATATCACAATATATTCCTTGCCGCTCAATAAGTTTTTGATTTGCCCTGTCTCGTTGAAACAGAGCGTGAGTTAGCTGTCATAGGCTTCAGCCATTTGCTCATAGCTTGACTGCGTGTTAATGAATATTGACGTTATCGTCAAGTTTGATCTCCACGAAACTGTTGCCCGTGAAAGATTGAATTATGCGCTAAGACGCCGGAACAACGTGGAAAACAATGTCGCAGTGTGGAAGTTGAGGGTTTTGTCTGAGGGTAATACTTGATACAAATGCTTTGATTCTCTCGGAGGATGTTTGAAAATCTAATTAAGCAAAGTTGGGCTGGAAAGTGAGATTTTGGGGAATATTTTGGGTGGCTGTTGATCAAATATAAGATGATATTCATCCAAGTTTTTCAGTTGATTTTTCTTTGAGAATAGTAATATTGAGGAAATTTGTTGAAAGAATAGCTCTGTGTCTACATTAGCCCAATTAAAGCATCCTACATGAATCTTTGAACTCTACAGCTTTACAAGATCATCTACTGTGAATCATATTGCATACTTAAGTTCAGACATGCCGCTATAAACTGCCACAAAAAAACAAGCTGCATTTTTTAAAACGTGGAAATGAATTGCAACTGCGCGCATCAAAGGTCCTGCACGTTGTCACTGAGCTCTGTGTTATATTATAAAGAAATATGAAGCAAATTAGTGAAATTACACTTACTTTTAACGTCATCTTAAAATAAAAATGCTGTAGTTTTGCCACGTCATATCTGCACGAGGCTTAAGAAATGATACAAGAATCGAGATTAACTGAATTGTTTCCTACTTTTAATTAGCAATTCAAGAAGATTCTATTCTAATGAATGAATAAAACATTCACAATACACTATTCTGATACAAACAAAACAAACTATAGTAAAATGTGTGATTTGTACAATAACAATTTTAGGCCTATTTAATTTGCTGCTTTACTGACCGTACAGACCACGGACAGTTGTAACAATTAGTTATGAAAGGAAATAATGAAAATTGGGTTCTGTCTAGAACTGGCTTAAAATCTCAAGTTTAAAAATGACAACAATTCAAGCCAGTAACTTAATTACCAATCGTGGTGATATAATTTCAATTATTAAATTTTCCTGCACACCATTTGTAATTGGTACCATATTAATGACAACATCATCTTGCAAATTTGATATATATTTAATACCCCCTCCATTCAAGTGTAATGTCAACTATGGATTATCATTCTGCTAAAATTAGATTTTGGTCAGACATTTTAGAGAAATAGTTAAATTAGATTAAAATATTGCTGTTCTTTATTATATTGTAAGTGTTACATTTCAGTATTTTTCCCCTCACAAAGGCTTGTTTATCACAGTTAATTGAAGTGATACATAATTTGCAAAATGCCCTTTGAAATATCACAGTGATGTAACTTATGGAGGAACCATGTCAAAAATAATAAAGAAACATATCTTTCTTAATTTCATCAATACCATTTTAATTTTTTCTCGAGTGTGTCAAATACATGCTTAAAGGGATTGGGTATCTTTGTCTCAGATTTTAAACAAAATCCTGGATGTAGCTCATGCTGCAATCATAGTTATAAAAACTTTTTGGTCAGTCAGGAATCCCATGACGTTTACAAGCCAATTCCCCGTCTGATTATCAGATATTTATGATTGGAATTCGAAAATTTCAAAGATCGTTTTCCCAACGGTTTTTATAGCACTACAGTCTATTGGGGAAAATGAGTACTGGTATGGTAAAACCAGTCACTCAAAGATTTTTACTTTTTTGAGGCACTTCATGATCATTTTGAAACACAATTTTTTAGGGCTTCAATATTACACCATATCACAGACGTTGATAACACGTAGGGCCATGCATCTCAGATTTGGCATTGTTAAACAATGCCTTTAACTCTTTATGCCACACAAACAATCTCTCTGTGCCGCATTGTATTTATTATGAGATAGATTTACCAAAGGCTTCACCGAGCTAATCAAGACTTGAAATGGGTAATTTTGCAAAGCAATCCTTTCGCCAATGGGCGCCTATTGTTTTGTGTAAAATTGCAAGTGTGGCAAACGAGCGACTGTGCAGACACTGCAGAAAGGCGAAGAAAGCAATTGAAGTGTTAACAAACCAAAAGGGTATTTCCCCCACTACATTGTACATTGTATTTGTGAGCCAACACCCATCTGACCCGCAGTAGATGGTATTTGTTAATGAATTGTATCAGAGACTGAAAATGATTGATATGAATTTAATGTGTCTCTCTCTGTTGCTCATTTGAAATCTCATTATAAAAAAATGTTACTGCATACATAAACCAAAGTGCAGTTACAGTACATACGACATTGCCCTTCCCTTGTCAAATACACCCTGTCTCCACAACAACAAGGAAACGTGGCCATGGTACTCTAGTAAACTGAAATCATGCACATATCTAATGTATGTTGTTCCTGCGGGGGTTGGTCTTGAAGGGCAGATTGAAGCAATTCGCTTGTTGATCTATCAAAACTATTCATACTGTAAGTACATGTGGGTGCTTGAGACAAAGTTAAATTTAGCATTTGATGTTATTATAATTTTTTTTTAGTCATGTGAGACGTAGACATTTGGAAATGTACATGTACATGTACACAAAATGTACATTGAACCAGTTTGTAGGCCTTCTCTATCATTCTCAAGATCAGTCAGACGTGCTTTCGAACTTGATACATGTACAGTGAGTGTTAGCTGAGAGCCAGAAGGGCATTAGACTCTGTGTAAAACTAAAGGAGGATAGTAGTTAATGCTTTTCTGACCTTTGGCAGATATTTTTGCTTTAGTGTTTAATGTTATTATTTTTTTTTAATCCCGTGGTCATTTGAAATGTAAACAATTCAAATTTATAAATAACTTTTCAGTTTTCATATGCCTATTCAATATTTCAATGGCCTTTCAACTATTTTTTATTAATCATTTTAATTTTTATTTAAGCAGTGCTAAATGTTATTTCACATTTTTTAATGAATGACACTGTATGAAGTGAAAAGAGAGAATCGGAAAGATAACAAGTCTCATTGCAGATTAATGAATATTACATCTTTACATCTAAGCTGACATTACATCTAATCAAACATATACATGTACATGTAGGGCTTACATGAGTCTCGGCAAAATCACACATGAGTGTTTTAAGTTGACACCGAAAAGTACCTAGTAATGACAACTTGATAGTACCATGGACCAAACGCTACTCTGTATAAGCTTGTTATCATTACATTTCTTCGAGTCACGAACATGCGTTGCCAATTTGTGACATGGATGGTTCCCAATCCCAAAACAGATTTAGCAGCCTGCGCTCATGAACCTACAAAGCTTTAAACCATTTAAAATCAAATATCATCTCATTTACGACATTTGCCTGCTAACCGAAGATAGCTTATCAAGTTTTCAAACTAAAGTCGTTCTGTAATGCATGTTATTTGAACTTCAGAGCTAAAGTGGCTTTAATCGATGTGAACACGTATCTTTGGACTTTGCTCAAAGTAATGTCCTTCTAGTTCTCACTTACACTGCATTCAGACTCGTAAAAATTCAACGTTAATTAACATTTAAATCCTTCTAGCTACACGCCAGAGAAATCATTATTTTTTTCTACTCAAACGTCGTTTAGCAAAATTTAGGTTTTAGCAATGTTCGAACAAAAACTCTACAAATGATCAGGGTCCATTTCTAATATGAATCTTGTAGTATACGCAAATCGTATAACTGGGCGGGGCTAATCGTGAGTCTGAACTGATAATTGGCCAGCTGTCTTAACAACTTTCATCTTCAAAACTAGTTTCTTTACATGATGTTTTTTAATAAGAGTTTCGTATAGATTTCTCCAATGTGAAAAGCCCTTTTGTCTAATCTACAGTTGTACATGTACATGTAATATATAATTGTTGCGAATCGATGCAGCTGTTACGCTACAATCGGATGTTTGCTTTTCCATGTATGTTTAATTGTTATGACTAATCAATCCATATCAATTCCAGCTGCTGTCAAAAATATTTATCATCACTCACACAGAAGCTCTCGAAAATCTCACTTTCAAGAGCAAATACACAAAAAATGTGATATATGAAACTCGAAGAATTAACACTTCCTGACTGTTAATCAAGTTGTTTGGATAATTATATGAGCTTGGCCTCTTAGTTGTCTGAAACATTTCCTAATTTCATGTTTGAGTTTCTCTTTTTGTTTACCATACATGTATATGTGACAATCTTAAACTGGTTTAAATCATAGACCAGTTTATTAATATTCTTAAGTTATGTATCATGTATGCACAAATTCTTAGCTCTCTCTTGATGATATGAAAGCTTGTCAGAAGTTTGTCTGACATATTAAGAATTTATGTGATAAAGGTGGATTCCAACCAGAGACTAGAGCATATGTCATATAGTACAGGTACATCTACAATTAGATTGTTGGTTGCCATGGGTGCTTGGAAGAAACATTCATATACATGTAAATATCTCAATGTTAGTAAACAGGTCTATTTATTGAAAACACAGCATGAAATCTTCTGTTGTTCAAATAATTCTAATGTGGAGAGCTGAGATCGATTGACCTCTGGAATAAATGAAACAATTTTTGAGCACTTCTGAGAAGGAAAAAAAAGACAAAAAGTAATTTGTATACTGTCACTCTGTATTAGCTTTCTTGAATTAATATTTTACTGTCCAAAAGCACTTTTTACTGATTAGCATCGATTTTATTCTAACTTTTAGAGTGCCTTTAATGCCAGAGAAAGCCCTCATTTACATGAATAGTACATTTCATCTCCCTCTGCGCTAACCACAAATTTTCTGCCATCCAAACAAAAAAAGTAGCTGGGTGGAATTGGACAGAAATGTTATTACTATACGGAGCTTGCGAGATTGTGCTCGTGAGTGGATGTGTACTCCCATATTGGGAATAATATGTTCTTGTTATTCAATTGACCTTATGCATGTGCAGTCTTCATCTTTAATATCCTGCATACATGCATTTGTATGTATGGGACTGAACAGAACAAGCTTATGTACCAGACCTTTTGAGTGGCTCTATGGCCTGAGGGCCTAAAGTATTGGCGTTGTATTTCCAATTTGCTTTATATTTATTCTGGTTTTTTATAAATATGGTGGATTTTGAGATCTTCCCTGATAGGATTACAGGTCTGGACATGTAGGCATACTGATGAAATGCAAGAACTTTTGTAGTAAACAAAGAGTAGCTTGAATTAAAGACAAACTAGAGTAAATTAGCAATATCAAAACGTTTCAGATGGCATCCATTGTTACATGCGTATTTGTCAGGTCAAATTTTATATTTGTATTTGATGGCTGAATTCTATTGTACATCTCCTCAAATTGGCAATTGCATATAATAAAAAAAAAAATTTTGTCAGAAGGGAATAATAGTTTTATAATAAACTTTCAATTAGGTTTCAGTAGAGACAGCAATAACAAGAGTCACTGAGGCTTAACATCCTTTTGTGTACTACATATAGGCCTATCTTATCATTGGTATGTCCACTGTCATGCCTGCTTTTGTGGTCAATATGTAATTTTTTATTACTTATTACTCTTTAAAGATAAAGAAACGTTGTGAAATCGATCAGAAAGGTTGATCATCTAACATATAAGTATTGGTGTGTACTGCAAGGTTCTGGAATCATCAAAATGATAAGAAATTTGGCCCAGTCTTGGTAAAGTTACAAGCACTGTACACAGAAAGATGTATATGGGACTCCGCGACCACGTGCGCGATATCTATATGGTCCCAATAGATATAATAATTTCCCAAATATATCAATTAGTAGGTGGTTTCCCGGCAAAATTTGTATCATCACGTATTAGTCAAAACATATTCTTTCACATGATTGGTAATGAGAGCTTCCATTTCATTTTTTGAGAGAGGGGCGTTTCCAAAACTGGTCTTTACCTTTAAAAAAAAACACCAATTACATGTGTACCGTAATTAACGGTGTATTAACCGCACTTTTTTTACCGTCGGTAAACATCAAAAGTCGGGGTGCGGTTTATACACCCATACAGACATGCATCATGCTGAAAATTCCAGGTATGTTACAATCTCCGCGTTCAGCAGCGGTCAAATTGTGTCACGTCACAGAGAGTGCTCGCGCGCTTAGGAGAGGATGGGGGGATGTCCCCCGAAATGCAGATTTGTCATTGGTTATCGCAGGAAATTCCTTACTACGTCATATTTTTATGTAGAGGAAAATATAAGCTTCAAAATGATGTGCAACAAATATCCTGAAGTTCCTGGTTTAGTTAGAAACCATCGTCCTGAAAGTGACACTCGTTTTCAACGCTTTTCAAATCATCCATTGGAAGTTCTAAGATCAGAAAAAATATATCTAATGTGAATGTTATATTTTAATCTTGATCTGATAATTTTCATGTAATTCCTATGATGCGAAATGTGAAATTTGGGGCCCATAATTGTGCTCTGTCACTACCGAGTCGATCATAATTGTGTTGGGAGTGTTGACGTACGTGCGGTGGATAAGAATGTGCGTTGCCCCATGTGTAATAATATGTGTAGTGGTATAAAGAAATTACGTGACGATGGAAAAATCGTTTGTCTTTCTAGCGAGATTTTGTATATAAATACTTGTCATCAACCTACAAATATGCAATATTTTATTTTGTGAACTATTATTATTGTAATATTTCTGGTTGATTGATGATTTTAACTATCCTGAAGAGAGATGTTTGTCGATTCTTAATAAATGTCGGGTGGTGGGCGTTGGGATTTCGAGTGTATTTCGGTACGGTTACATGATACATAGTCTCGTCTTCAGAGCTCTTTCAATAATTGAATAAAATTATAATCATGAATCAACCTCCTTTCTTAAAAAATAAAGGGGAAAATGTTTTTTTAATTTAAAGAGATAGATTTGATGATTTATAAATAACATTTTATTCAGAGACCTCGAAAAGGGGGATTATGTTCTATAATTTTAAAATACTATTATTAATTCAATGATTCGTATTGATGTGAGCCTAGGTCATTCTTACGATTTTTTTTTGTGTAACTTAGACTAATCATAGACTCTAGATCTAGTGCAAATTGTGTGAAGTCCGTCTATTCTAATGTTGTTTTACTTATTCCACCGGTGTTATTATTATTATTATTTAATAAGTAAACTAAATTTAATGAGAAATATCAGTGGAATGACGGCACATTCTGGCCGAGAAGCCACGCTTTCTAGAGCGGGTATTTGGCAGCCCATCGCACACCGTAGCCACCCCTAGCCGTCGGGCGTGCCTAGACAAGTCCGATCTCCTCTTAATCCGTAACCAACTGGAGAGAAGGACAAAAGAGACAACGTGTACTAGACATAGACTGACGCTATCCCAGTCAAAAGGTTCCCTATGTTTTGTCCGAGATCTCATTGTTTCATGTTAAACATTGCTAAGACTCACCAACCTTTTGTGTTGAGTTAATCTCCCAATAACAATAAAAACAATATGGCTGTCTACCTCCGCCGGCGTCCCGCTCGATTGATCAAGCTACGGTAATACAATAGCAGGCTATTTCACAGCCGAATAAAATTCTTGTTGGGCTGGCGCATGCTATGATCGTTAGTCGTTACTGCTTTTACTGTTTTAGATTGTGATTTTTGTTTATCACAAGACGTCTTTGTTTCCTGGCGCGATGTGCCGTACTAATTTGTATCAGTGATAACTTTGAATCTTACTTTTAGTTTTCATATTTTATTTCTTTCCGTCGGCTTATTTTTTGTTATAAAATTAAAAGCCTAATTATTAAATATCAGCGATTGTTTTCGCTTCTCTCTCGCGATGTCTCTGTTTTTTCTCAAACGCTGGTGGTATCGGCAATTATTTTCTTCATTCATTTCTTGCTTTCCGTCGGCATGCCTTTTGTCCCCTCTCTCTCTCCCTCGATCTGTCTCTTATCTTCCTCAAATGCTGCCATGGTGGTGTCGGCAATCATTTTCTTCATTCATTTCTTTCTTTTCGTCGGCTTACTTTGTGTCGTAAAAGCCGGTAAAATCAATGATTTAAATGATTTTAAAAATTTTAAAAATTCTTCCCGCGGAAGAATTTTTTTTTTTTTTTTTTTAAAGGGCGAAAAAGAGGGGTGCGGTTTATACACGAGGGCAGTTTATACAACGTTAATTACGGTAGGCATATTGGTGTGAGATATCAACACTCCTGTACTGTAGCATAGGAAGAGGGCTGTCACTAAATTTATTGACCGTCTAGAACCGCAGATTTGCAAATTAAGATTCATTTCTTTATAGCAAGATGGAATTCAATAAAATGCCCTCAAGAGTCAACATTATGGCCATGGTATTTTTTAATATCCGCCATTTTTCATGGATTGACAGGTTTTTGGCAGGACTGCGTTAGGGTTGCTCTGCAATTTTAAGCTTTTTTTTTTCCTTTTCCTTCAGGAAGATTGGAACATATATTCTTCTATTTCTGGGAAAGTGAAATTGCACTAGTATCAAGTTTATGTGGCAAATAGCTTGTTTTTCAGCTGGAAAAGGGTCGGTCGATGTACGTTTCAAAGAGAATTAACAATGTTGTACATGTATGGGATTGTTACAATGTTCAGTAACTTCAAATATTTGTATTGCCTTCTGGAATATTGTTAGGAGTATGTTGTGGAAGTACATGTAGCTGAATCGTTGGAATGGTTTGACTAAAACTATATAAAAAAACCTTGAAAGCAAAAACAGAGAAAGTGATCAACATTTAGTAAACAGGACAAAATTGGTGTTCATTCTGCTTGTTCCATTGTATGAAAAAAAAATAATAAATACATTTGTAGATATCCTGTTCACTAATTGATTAGTGATATTAACTTGGCTGATGATCTCTTTGAAGAAATAGATCTCAAGGAAGCAAGAGAAGGAAAAAAAACTCATGTAATTCTATTCTGTCATACATGTACATTGTATGAAAAATCTGAAATCATACATTTGTAGGTATCATCGTGAATAGAAGATTATGTTCACTGGACTTTTGGACTGATTTTTCAAAATGTATTTTCATATTAAGTTAAACAGTGCCTCACTACCTTTGAAGATAAAATTAGATACTGGTCATGTTATTGTTACTGCACTACAGAAGAAACTGTCTACAATTTATTGTGGAAAATTACTTGTGTAATTAGTACACTGGTATAATTTTTTTACTGTGGGGTTTGGGAATCATCAAATTCATAACAAATTGACTCAATCTTGCTTAAAATCTCTTGTCGTGAAACTTCTATACACAGATAGATGTACATGGGACTACACCCATATTTGTGGCATTGAAATTTTGTTAAAAGTTTAAAGTTTAAAACAATACCTTCTCATATTTTGGAGCATGAAAAAAATTTTTTCTATGACATTGCTCTTTCTCAAAGGAATGAAAACAGTTTTTAAAAAGCTCACAAATTATTGAAAAGAGATGAAAAATCACCTATATCAGAACTCTACCTTCTCTTTAAAGCTTTTAAGCAAGTCATCTAGGATGATCATCCTATTTTTTTTTTATCAAACCATCTAAGGTAGTGGGATAGAAAACAGCCAAAATGTCACACATGGTCCGTAAATAATTTCCTAGTCCTTTTACAAACTTGCCACGCATGTTCAGAAACCAGGAACGATCGTGAGTCACTGTGTACAGTACCCCCAGATAGGCGACAGATAAGTAATTAGCCCTACAGCGAAAATGCAAAGTCAAAGTCGTAAAAAAAGTTTATGGAGGTTGGCGAGCCCACATCACACGTTAATCAATATTATTTGCTCGTCATATTACTAACCACAAAAAGGAATTTGTCTAGTCAGTCTCCTGTAGGCAGAAGTTTGAGGGAGGGGGGAATGGCAGCACCCTTTCCTTGGAGAATTGGATAGAAAAATGAAACTTTGTTTGCATGTCCAAACCTCCGTTTGCATGTCCAAACCTCCGTTTTAATATAATTTTAATAACTTATTGTATAATCATAATATTTTGCAGAAATTATTTTGCTTATCTTAACAACATGGGTGGGGGATATCAAAAAGTTGAATTTAAACCATTGATTGAAAATTCATGCATTCATGAATAAACTACTGAATCAAAGGGGAAGTCAACCCTGATATTAAGTTGGTTTCAAGAAGCAGAAAAATGAGAGGAATAGGTCAGTGAAAGTTTGAACAAATTCAGATTAAAAATAAGAACGTAATGAATATTTTGAAGTTGCAATCAACGTTCTTCTCATTTTTTCTACTTCTATTAAAACCAACTTAATATCAGGGTGGACTTCCCCTTTAAGGAGTGGGAGATTACATGTGTTAAAGACATTTAATTGAATTAGGAAGAACTTGATTAATACATGCATTTGATCCTCCCCTTATGTTGTGGACAAAGGAATGTCATCATGTCCACTAATTGATTATTGATATTGACTTGGCTAATGATTACTTTAAAGGAATAGATCTCAAGGAAGAAAAAGAAAAGAAAGAAATTATTTTGTCTTTATACTGTAAAACAAGAATACTTCGCATACATGTAAATGAAATTTTCATGAATATCATAAGGGTATTTTTTTCAAATTCTATGCCCCCTCCCCCCTCCCCCCCCCACACACACACACAAGAATGAATCATAATACAAATTTTGTACAGTTCGCAAAAGTTTCTTGCTGCGGTCACGTCCGTCAAAAGGCATCACCAATTAATCACAAAAGTTTCATGTAGTGAAATATCAAAAATTCCACTTGTTAATTATTTGACTAGTATTTTTTCTGTAATGTGTAAAATACAAGTGCATGGATGGTTTAAAAGGAGATTTTATGTGATATTCCTTTTGTGTTATACATTCAAAAAAATTATGGCTCTCGATAGATATGTACATGTACATGTATGTGGGGATGAGCGACAGCAGAATATAAAAATGCAATATTCATGTATGTGGGGATAAAAGACAGCCAAATATAGAAATGCAATATACATGTAAATCCATAACATGAGAATTTTGATTAAAATGCTTAGAGGAGCAATACATCTAGGCAATATGTTTGAAATTGGACTGGATTTGAAAGACAAGATTGCCTAGTATGAGCAGCAGATTCAAATTCCATGGAAAACAACTAAGCAAGATTTATTTGTGAAATTGCTGCACATATAAATGTTCAAGTATGTACCGGGTAGTCAAAGGACAGTGCTCTTTATAGTGCGAAGGAGTAAAAGTAACAGCAAAACTGAATTTCAATTAGGATTATATACATGGATCTGGAAACTTATTCATTTTGGCAGTGTCATTTACAATGTAGATGGCTATGCTTGAATTTTGATTCATACAGAGTCAAAGCAACAACTTTTGTCTAAACATACAGTGTAATATAATGATAATAATATGATAATATTTTATAGCACACATATCCGCCACCCAAGGTGTTCAATGCGCTCCAATATTACTATGGCTCTGCTAGGCTATGCTCACAGCATTCAAGGAAATCCTTCCTACTGGTACCCTTTTAATACCTGGGTGGAGATTTGCAAATGTAGATTGATGTCTTGCCATAGGACATACATATAGGTCAATTTTCACTGTGGTTCAGTTTCTTAATTTCTCTTACAAATAAATTGTCCTAACCTCGCAATGCTATCTTTGAAGTAGATAAAAGAAATAGCATATATGATAGTTTCACTTTAAGTAGAGAGTGGAAATGGCAAAGTTGCTAAGCAACTTGCATCATAACATCGATAACAACGATATACACTGTATATGTAATTGTAAAATCTCAATGTTTGGACTGTCTCTTATTGAAATGGGCTCAATGACAAATCCACCGTCCTGCTCCCTGAAAATGATGGGACTTGACCACAACAAACAAGTCACAGGCTATTCTTTCTCACAGGTGTGACCAAACACAGATGTGCGGTGACCCCCTCTGTGTCAACAATAATCAATAACAACAACAGTTTTGGCAAATAGCACAACAATTGCTTGTTTACTGGGTGTTGCAGGCACCTATATAACCCTTAGTCATACATGTAGAGTGGTGTACGACTGTAAAGCATTAGGTGCAATAATTGTCTTTTTTCTGTAATGATTTGATTTCTACTTGCAAAGTCTTTATTGTCAAATTAGGTTGATTTCATAGGGTGTGGTGATGTATATGTAGGGTTAGGTTTGTCCTTACAAGTGACCTGTATTTTTTTATGAGAAAGGTTGTAAAATCAGATCCACATACGGACTTTGCAAGCCCAAGCCCTTGTTAGTCATAGCTATTGTTTCTTTATCTGTATAAGTCAAGAAACATATGGTTCTATTTATTTACAATTTTTCTTTGTTCAGGAAGGAAGGTGTGTTTCTCAAGTTTGTCAGGTTTGATCATATCTTTCGCAATGCCCTAGATTTTCGAAACTCACCTGTTGAATGTTAGAAGGGTGTTAACTCTTACACTTTGATGCAGATTTAAAGCCCTTCTTGCTCTCAAGTTTAGTAACACACAATATCTTGGTCTACCACTAAAACTTTAAAAAAATTGAAAAATGTGAAAGGTTGTTCACTTCAGAAAGGGCAGGGGCACAGTATCCCTGTGTCTAGACTAGTTTTTAATCTCATCCTCTCTCTCTCTGACTTTCAATTTTATTCTCCTACGTTCTCTCTCTCCTCTCTCCTCTTTCTCTCTTTCTTCCTCTCTCTCTCTCTTTCTCCCTCTCTCCCATCTCTCTTTCTTGCTTTCTTTCTCCCTCACTCTCAATGTATCTCCTTGTCTGTCCCTCTCTATGTGCCTCAGTTTCGTTCATCTCTCTCTCTCTCTCTCTCTCTCTCTCTCTCGCTCTCTCTCTCTCTCTTTAGTAAATATATTCCTTTTTCTTACTCTCTCTTTTTTTGTGTGTGGCAGTAATAAGCAAATATGGAATCTAAAGCTGCATGACACTGCCTCTCACAGTTCGATAATCGTTTGCTAAGGCCGAATCGCCCCTACAGCCAAGTTCACAAGAGTGCGTTGAACGGAATCAAAGTACCAAGCCAAACACCCAAACCTTGGATGCTAGTCAAGATGTGTTTCCATTAGTCCAAATGTGCTTGAGCTTGAGACATTGGATCAATCGGGGCTTATCAAGATAAAAGTCTAAGTTTGGAATTTTGAAGTTACCCATCTCCATTAGTATGGGTTAAGTTAATCACCACTCATGCAATGACGTAACTCAAATTTCAGAGCTTATCAGAGACCGAGTGTATCTTCAGTGCTCAATTAAGTTTCTAATTGGACAAAAAGTGATCGTTTTTGTTATTAACAAGCTATAGTTTGCTTGGAACCATATCTTGGGATATGTAATATCCCAAAGGCAAGGATAAAATCATCTGTTTGAAGCAAGAAGGTATAAAAACCATATCATTTTTACAGAGTTAATGCCCTTCTGGCTGTAAATAACCAAAATAGCCTGCTAATTGCATCTTCCTCCAAATTAGCATACCGGTAAGATAATTCTGACTGGGCTACTTTCCCTAGACCAGAATGAATGGGCTACTGGTACAGTGAAACCTGTCTATAAAGACCACCCAAGGGAGACAAGAAAAGTGGTCTTTATAGGCAGGTGGTCTTTATGTACAGGTTCCTTTAGTACATGTTTCAATGAGAAACCATTTTCAAGGGGAAAACAAAATTGGTCTTTCTATACAGGTGGTCACTAAAGCGGGTTTGACTGTATTTTGGAAACCCAAACTAATGAAAATGGGTCTTATGTGCATCTCCACCATGAGCTTGAGCTTGCAATGAACTTCCCCTGATTGGAATTAGAAGGGCTGTAATTTCTCAAAACCCATGCAGAGGCTAGTGGAGACAGGCCTGCTAAGACTTTGGGTAGTGAGGCAGTGAGGCAGCAGGCTCAGAGTCTGATCGCCATGGTGCTAAACCAGCACACAAGGTCACCTCCATGTTCAGTCTGGTAGTGGGATTAGTCTGCTCTCTCAGACCTGTTGTGTTACATGTATGTGAATTAATGCCTTTCATGTTCTAAGCAGATTCTTATGTCTCTGCCCACCTACATTTATTAAAGGTGATGAATGTTAATTTTCCTTTCTTTATACATGTACATTGTAGCTTATCAACAGAGGTTTTTCTGGCAAAACCTACAAGATAGTGGGTGTGTCATCTCACATTGCCAATTTGAAAGGATGAATCAGTGACGATGTTTAAAGATTCCATTTTTGGCATAGTAACAGAATTGTACACAAAACAATGTTATGCTGAAACAATTTACAGGATGTATTACAATAATTTGTTAATTAAAGGATACACATGTATGCTTTCTCTTCCTAGTGTTTTGAAGTTGTTGCCAATTTGATGGATAATTAGTGATTCTGTACATGTAGGTAATGAATTTACTCATGATCTTGTCTAGTTATTGTATATCTGCCAGTACATGTTTATGTACCATTTAATTCATTTGTATTGTTTCATTTCATTAGGTCAGAGCCAGAAGGACATCAGTCCATATATTGTAGTGCAAAGTCAATGCCCTTCTGGCTCTCAAGTTGAACAGATGATTTATAGTGTCAACTCCTGAATATGAATTTTCTGTGGCTTTACTTTTTACTTTGTGCAAACATCCTGTCCATATCGTGGGAACTGGAATGAAATTTTAAGAAATACAAAAAAAAAATGAATTTCAAGTACCGGTACATTTTATTTACATATTGGTTGATTGTATAGCCCCATACTATATATTCGCATGATTTGCATAAAGCTGAATTGTCACATAATGCAGTGATGGGTCCAGGATGTAAAAGAGGGGCACAATATTCCCAACATTAAAAAGGAGAGAGAGAGAGAAAAGAAGAAGAAGTAATGTCGGTAGGAAGTGCCAAAAGTCAATACCAAACTTGCTTTCTTACTGTCAATCAATGCAACAATCTTAGTACACTGTACCTTATGCCAATTTTTGTAACATGTCATTGATAACAAGATTCGTGAAACAGCTAGGGTCTAGACTCCAGATAACGAAACTGAAAATGCTAAGTTCATAACAAACAAGCTTCAGATATCACATTATCAAAATGTGTGTGGGTTTGGGTGATTATTGTGAATTTGGTGGACAAAAGCCAAAAAGAAAGACCATAAATTTGATACAAGGCCCATCAAATTTTCACCACCTCCGCAATGAGTGGGTTTGTCTATTGCAACAGAGGCAAATTGATGAAATTATGATATTAAAATATAAGAGGAAAAAATTGCAAGTCTTTTTCTAACCTGTTTGAATTGATTTCAGTAATGCAATTCTTACCATTTCAATTATACCTATGAATGAATATAAATATACTCTACTGCAAAACAATTGCAAACTACTGCAAACAAAATGAAACTCCTAACAGTGCTACATGTACTTTACAGACACGCGATAAAAAAAACTTCAAAAGCTCCTAAAAATAAAGAAAAATAACAAAAATATAAGGAATACTGTAGTATGATGAGGAAATTTTCATGATGAAGTACCCAATTATAGATTTAACAATTTCAAACTAAAATCCACAAAAAAAATTCTTTGGATAGTGCTACTTAGTACCTGTGAATCTGAACTGAATTGAGGCAGACACCTTTTCAGTTCTAAAGTTCAAAAGTATCAATTTTTTGTCAAAACCCAGGTGTACTTGTATCTGTTGAGAGAAGTAGAAGGGCATTAAGTATCTGTTAAATACTTTGAGTTATGCCCTTTTGTCTCTATGCAGACAATGAGTACAATGCGCATATAGCCGCAGGCAACACGTACAGGTAAAACCCACAAAGTGTGATATTTGTCTGTGGAGAGAGACAAGCGCATGTGAGATCTTGTTTACTTTAAGTGATCAATGCAGAATGTTTTTGCCCTTGAATCCAATGTTTCCCAATGTAGCCTTCAGACGTGCCTTCTTCACAAGTTTTCCAAACCTGATGCGAGGCCCATTCGCACTGCACGGAATCCAATTTAAAAACGTTGTTTTTTAAAACCACCAGTTTCGCTACAGGAGTAACCCATAAAAAACGTTGGGTGTTTGCTACACAACAATGTAATTTTGTTTTCTTTGATGAGTAGTATGCCTTCGCGACTTGTCGTGGCTCTGCATACAATACTGCAGATGTGAAGAGCGTCACGTGGGCATAAACCGGAATAATTCACCTGTCTTTTGAGAGCGAGTATTTACACTGCGAAAATTGGCGTTTCACCTGGAGTTTCAAAACAACACACCCCAGAGGTGGGTTTTTCCATTCAGGTCTTTCGTTGTGTTTATGAGTAGTTGCCTATGTAGCAACTAGGCCTGAGTCATCACGGGTTTTGCCGAACCCGGGTTTGACTAGAAAATTTCGGGCGGGGACCGGGTACCCGAACAGGAAATTTCACAACACTAAAAATCGTGTGCATACAGCGGCGGGAGTTAAGATTAAGTTGCTGTTCTAATAATACGACGGAAAAAGACAGTTACTGCTTTCAAAACAATTAATTAATCAATTTAAATTAATAAATATGCTTTAAAAAATAAATGGATATCGTTTCAGTTGACGGTAGGTCTTTTTATCGCTCTAAAATTGAGGCTGCAAAATTATGGAAAGAATCATAGCGCGTTCACAAACGTAAGTCAAAATATGACCCACTGAAGACTGAGCAAGTTACGATAGTACCACGCACAAGACCAAATGCTGATCAGAATATTAAAATTAAATCGTAATATTAAAATAGGCAGTAATTTAATTGTCAAATATCCACAAAATAATGGTTTACCCTTGATATTATGATGAAGGAAAATAAATCAAAGCTCTTGAAATAACATCGAAGTGCCTTTCGTTCGTTCTAAAAATGCGTGTATAACGCCAAGCTGAAGTTATGAGTCAAGTTTTTCAAGCTTGATATGCGTGTTTACATCCCGTACCGTCATGAATGCAGACGATAGTCCGATTAATTTGATCGGAACAATAAGCATTAAACCAATTAAAAAACATCACATGACTCACTTTAAGAACTACAGCTCAACAAAATTACCGTAAAGTAATAATTTGCTTTGACAAATAATACTACAGATATTCATAATATCTTACAGAAATAATGATATTTCATGAGCTACGTACTCGATATCGAGTTCAGCTAGCCATCATTTTGAAATGAGATTGTCATGCAGCGCAGTATAGACTGTAGAGCGCAGCATGCAGCAGAGAGGAAAATATCACGTGATCTAAGGCCCGCGATTTTTTTCCCCCTCTCTGCTGCATGCTGCCCTCTACAGTCTACTGCGCTTCATGACAATTACGTCTCATATTAAAATGATGGCTAGCTGAACTCGATATCGAGTACGTAGCTCATGAAATATCATTATTTTTGTAAGATATTATGCATATCCATAGTATTATTTGTCAAAGCAAATTATTACTTTACGGTAATTTTGTTGAGCTGTAGTTCTTAAAGTGAGTCATGTGATGTTTTTTAATTGGTTTAATGCTTATTGTTCCGATCAAATTAATCGGACTATCGTCTGCATTCATGACGGTACGGGATGTAAACACGCATATCAAGCTTGAAAAACTTGACTCATAACTTCAGCTTGGCGTTATACACGCATTTTTAGAACGAACGAAAGGCACTTCGATGTTATTTCAAGAGCTTTGATTTATTTTCCTTCATCATAATATCAAGGGTAAACCATTATTTTGTGGATATTTTGACAATTAAATTACTGCCTATTTTAATATTACGATTTAATTTTAATATTCTGATCAGCATTTTGGTCTTGTGCGTGGTACTATCGTAACTTGCTCAGTCTTCAGTGGGTCATATTTTGACTTCCGTTTGTGAACGCGCTCGGTACCGCGAAGCATGATTCCTTCAATAATTTTGCAGCCTCAATTTTAGAGCGATAAAAAGACCTACCATCAACTGAAACGATATCCATTTATTTCTTAAGCATATTTATGTAATCAAATTGAAATATAAGTTTATGAAATGCATATTTTTAGTCCTTTATTTCAAAATATCAGTGTGAAATTTAATTTTGAAAAACCCGAAACTCGAATATTCAAACCCGGGTTTCGGCGTGACGGTCGGGGACCGGGCGGGGAACCGTTTCGACTCAGGCCTAGTAGCAACTTGTGACAAAGCTCCTGAATATGAGAGAAAACCCAGGGACTTTGTTTATAGTGTAAATGCCCCTGTAATCTTGTTTTCATGTCGTTGATTTCATTGATACAAACCCTTGAAGCTTCAAAAGCCTCATGGCCTTTTTGCTGCAATAGTGAGCAATCAAAATGAAGAAGAAAAAAAAGAGAGGAAATAATAGCCCCCCTTTTTGTCTACTTGGGATGTTATCCATTTCAAAATCCTGCATGGATTCTTTTCATGTCCCAATTAAAATATAGATTTATAAAGAAAAAGTTCAAGGGCATGCAGATAACAAGTTTTTTTCTGTTATCATTTAGGTAATCCATAGAAATAATAATTTGCTTTACGAGATGAGTTTTTTTTTTGTCTGGTCTTTATGCAATGTAATAAACTCAATTCACACCTTGTTTTTCTTCACGTTTCTCACATCACAAACTCATTCTTCACCCTTACAGTTTGTACATTTGATGATGATATTATTTGGGTCATAAGGTACCTGAAGATAACCAGACTATGGCAGGCCATTCATGCCACTGTTTGCTCTCACCATTTACTGGCATTGGGCTCTCAAGGGACATACAAATCATGGTCACAAATCCAAAGAATTTACCTTTTTTGATAGTTCATTATTGAAGGAAAAATAATTATCTAAAGATCATAATTGAGAGACCAATGGTGAGAGCAACCAGTGGCATGAATGGCCTGCCATAGTTAAGTCCAAATTAAACTCGATCTTAGTCTTTGTGAAACACTCTCCTGCTGTCACTGAACATAATGTCAAGTGGCTTCTTCAAAACTAAATTCTCTATAAAAAAATTGATGTTTTTCACGAGTGTAGGTCCCTTCTGCTACTAACGTTGCTTCTTTATACGAGTTTCGTATAAATTTTTGTCAGTCCGAACAGGTTATTTACTGGTAACATTGGTATTCCATCTCTTTCAGATTTACACTAAATTAAATGTAAATTGTCAACAGAATCTCAGATATTGGCACATATATCATTTGATGCAAGTAGAACAGTTCAAGACCGTATTCAACACGCCGTTTGTCCAGGGCCTTTAGGATGTTAACTCGGTGTTAAGAGTATATGAGTTAATGCCCTTCTGGCTCCAAACAGACGACATCATATGTTTTATTTTATTTTTGCTAGTTGCAACCATAACGAAATATCATCTTTCCATCTTTTCTTGTTTTTGTAAGCAGGGAAAGAAATTTTGCTGTTAATGCCACCATCACCAACTTCTGTGAGATTACGGTGTGGTGTGCTTCTGGCAAGACATGTAGATTATGCTTTTCGAAAACAGGCATAGCTATTATGATAAGTAACTAAGTTCCTAAAAATCTGCCTTCTGCTATAATATAGCAATATGCCTGTATTTTAAAGTGATAAAGTTGAAGCCTCCCCTTCATGATCTATTCTCCACTTACAAGCAGACTCGAAAGCCATTGTAACAGGACTTATTTCTTTTGTACATGCTTGTATTGCATCGCTTAATGAAAAGCCATACCTTTTGAATGTACGGTGTCTGTGCTATCACCATTAGGATTCATATCCTCTTATTCTTGTCTTTCTCCTGATATCTCCAGAGGCCTATTGTACTGCCCCCTTGTGTCTAAGGACATTGCCCTTTGGTCTACCCCTAGCCTAGTCTTGTTTACAGACCTTTTGTTTATCTTGGACATTTTCTTTGGACTTTTCGAGATGCATTTCAAGATTTCAAGCTCCATTTTAGTTTCCATTCTTCCTGATGATTGTTTGTTTGGGCTGTATGCATAATGGTATGATAAATAATGCAATATTTTTTTGTTTACTTCATTGGAAACTCAATTGCAGAGACTTTCAAAAATATTGACGAACTAAAGAGTAATTTCAGTGCTGTGTTTTACATGTATATCCCATAGAAATCATTTTCGGATTATTTAATATATTGTAATTTTCACACATTTCAGTAGGTGATATTGAAATTGCATTTAGGTTGATTTAAAAAAAAAAAAACCCTTTGCGATCGTGTTTGAACCCGTTGGCTACGGGAACCTGGTGGTCCCTGTATTAAGCCTATGGGACTTTGACAAGGCAGTAGTAAAAGGGTTAAGAAGCATCTTGATGATCCTTAGAGATGCAGCCTCTTTCCAACAGTCAAAATCTGGGCTCAGCGATGTTGTGGATACGTTTAGAAGAGCATTGCGAAATTGAGCTTGAAAGTTGTTTTCATAATATGCCTTGTAAAGCATGGTATAGTATGTTTTACCTATCTTCACAGTGTAAATCTACTATTGTCTTTAAAACAATTTTTTTAAATGACTTTATGTAATTTATAATGAAAACTTATACAGTCAAACCTGTCTATAGCGACCGCCCAAGGGAAACACAAAAAGTGGTCTTTGTAGACAGGTGGTCTTAGTAGTCAGGTTCCTTTAGTACATGTTTCAATGAGAAACCATTTTCAAGGGAAACAAAAAATGTGGTCTTTGTAGACAGGTGGTCTTTGTAGACAGGTGGTCACTAATGCAGGTTTGACTGTACCATTATGTATGCAGGGCTCAACAAAAACAGGCACTCGGGACACGTGGGTGCCCAAAATCTAAGTCCGGACCCAAATGTTTTCTAAATTTCAATGCATACAGACCCCCAATTTTTTTTTATCCGGACCCCAATAACGTATGGAGAATAATTCATGTTTTCTTATCATGGTTATTAAATGCTTTTGCTTAAAGAAAAAAGTTACAGTGAAAATGAAAGCTACAAAATTAGTCTGTGATTTGAGACTACAAACTGTCTCAATGCATAGAGCCAGTTCTAAAGAATGTTTTTATAGTCTCTGCAGTCAATCAATATTCATTTGAAATCCAAAATTTAAGTCATTAGGGATAAGGCAAGGGAAAGATTTATTCAAGTATATACATGTTCTGGTTGAAAACTTCTTTTTACACAATCAATTTGAACATTTTCATACCTCTTGTGAGTATTTACGAACGCTAACAGTGTTCTATGTCAGATTGCTTTTACAAAGGGAAAGATTTATTCAAGTACTTGTTCTGGTTGAAAAGTTCTTTTAACACTATCAATTTGAACATTTTATTTTGAGTATTTTTTGACACCAACAGTGTTCTAGGTCAGATAGCTGTTACAAAGGGAAAGATTTATTCAAGTATTAGTATATACATGTTCTGGTTGAAAAGTTCTTTTTACACTATCAATTTGAACATTTTCTTTTTGAGTATTTTTTGACACCAACAGTGTTCTAGGTTAGATACAGTAGCTGTTACAAAGGGAAAGATTTATTCAAGTATATACATGTTCTGGTTGGAAACTTTTTTTACACAATCAATTTGAACATTTTCATACCTTTAGCGAGTATTTTCGAACGCTAACAGTGTTCTATGTCAGATAGCTTTTACAAAGGGAAAGATTTATTCAAGTATATACATGTTCTGGTTGAAAATTTCTTTTTACACAATCAATTTGAACATTTTCATACCTCTTGTGAGTATTTTTGAATGCTAACAGTGTTCTATGTCAGATAGCTTTTACACATTTTCAAGAAAATGGGGTTGACTACGTTTGAGAGAACGTGTTGGCCCCCCTGTCCCTGTTCATAGTTTTGCCCATGTTGAATCTTATGTTGATAGACTCCTGTATCCATCTCGTTGGCTCGTGGTCCTCTTCGGTCAATATTTTGTACTTGCCCCAGTTTATTGAGTGGTTGCTTGTTGCTAAATGGTCTCCAATTGATGTTATCCGCTTTTTGGTTTCAGCCAACACATTCTCTTAAACGTATTCAATGCGGTTAGCGTTCGAAAGAACTCACTAAAGGTACAGACGAATTTCAAATTGATTGTGTAAAAAGAAGTTTTCAACCAGTAAACTACCAATCAGATGACCTTCTTCAGGATATATACATGTTCTATTTCAAATCTAGATTGAGAATAGAATTAAAGAAGTTAAATGTACCGTACCCAAGCCTATCAACAAACAACAGGAAAATAATTACACGTATGTCAATAAAATTTGAAAAGGTTCATTGTATTGTCTTCTGAGTTACAAATAGTCTTGGGTAGTTGGGTTCTGAGGATAGAATTGCCAAAATGAAGGAATCGACTTTAATAAAGAGAAGGTTGAGTTCTGGGGAGAGGTGAAAAATATTTTGTGAGCATTATCATTGTTATTATGCAAGTGTGAAAGAACACCAGAGTAAAAGTGTTCTCTGAAAAGCATGGCTCTTCAAATGCCTTCATATTCTAAATATGACAAGTAACAGCTTAAAAATGAGGCCGATTTTTGTGCCACATTTTTGTGTAGTCCTATATACATCTTTCTGTGTACAGTGCTTGTTACTTTACCAAGACTGGGCAAAATTTCATATTATTTTGATGACTCCAGAACCTTTAAGTACACACCAATACTCATATGCTACATGATTAACCTCTTCTGATCGATTCCACACCGTTTCTTTCACAATGCAATCGCATGACCAGAACTCAAATTTATCTTTAAGCCTCGTTCAGTATATGCTGGATTCAATTATCCATGTCTCGTGTAATTGTCATGGATACATGCATGTGCATGTACATTAGCCGCATTTATACTCCAAGCAAAAAAGCATTGAATTTTCTGACGTTCAGGTGTTTTGCCGGTACCGGCAAACAAGATGAATAACTAAAATTAAAAAAAACCACCTCTGGAGTATGTTTTTTTTTAAATGCATGCAGAAATTTCACAGGTTTTTGCAATGTAAATGCCTGCTCTCGAAACATCAGTAAATCAATCTGTTTTTCGGTCACGCGACTCTCCTTGCTTCCATGCAAATCTAATGCAGAGCACCAACAAGTCACACACGTGCACTATACTAACAAAAAATCAGAATGAGCAAAATATCGACGATTTGTTATGGCATTTTCCAGTACCGGTAGTGTAAATGGCAGTCAAAAAAATCAGTGATTTTTCAAAATGTTGTTTGGGATGTAAAGATATAATAATGCTGTAAAATACTGATCTAGATATATCTTTTTGATCAATATAAAGAGTCATAGAGATTGATCACAGAAGTTCCACGAAGATATAGACTTTATTTATCAAGAATAAATTATATTTTCAAAATCATTACATGAAATGAGATAAGAAAAATGTTATTTCTACCTTATTGGCATTATTGTATATGTAGTTGATATGCTCCTGGCTCTGAACAGATTCATCTTAGAAGGCCTGTCTTCATCAGACCAAAGTTGCAATTAGCGGGCTATTTGGTTGAGAAAATATCCCGAGAAATATTGGTCTTGTTTCCAAAATAGCCCGCTATTTCCCAAATAGCGGGCTATTTTGGAAACAATTGCGCCCGTCCGAGCTAGTTTGTGATGAGCGTATCGGTCTGGTGAAGACGCAATTTCGAGCTTCGGGAAAATATCCTGAGTCTGGAAATAGCGGGTTATTTTGCAACTTCGGTCTGATGAAGTCAGGCATATACTGACCTAGTAGTATGTGGCTTGGAATGAGCAGGGAAACGTTTGTTTGTTTATTTGTTTGTTTTGAACTTTCTGAGAGCTTGATTTGGAGCCCAATTACAGGTGTAGACTTTCAAGAAGCTGTAAACATCTTGTGACATCCTCTTTTATGTTTAAATGGGGGTCACTCTTTCTGTGGGGAGGGGTGCATGTACTATTTAGGAGATAGGTAGATTTTGTTTTTGAGGAGGGGGGGGGGCATATGTCCTTGGTATATCTATCCCTTGGGTATACCGCTGTAATACTGACTGTACTATGAGAAGGGTTAGATTAAAGGGCAGGATATTGTGTATAATATTAGGGGCATTTACACTGTCATCCAAACACGCCAAAAAATGCCAAACCGGAGCCTGACCGCGATGTTTCAGTGATGTTACCAAGGCAACTATGCTTTACCGACAAAAATGCCAAGCCCGAAACATTCCAAAACGAAGTGTGATCTTTTGGCATCTTTTGGCATATTTTGGCGTGTTTCGCAAGTATAAACGCTCGCACTTGTAAAATCGCGATTTTAGGTCACGTGACTTTAGGAGCGTGGCTAGGCCCTGAAGCCTTATGTGCATAAAGTAAACAACTTGTTTACGCTGAACCGCTACGAAAGAGTCTCAGCTAAACTGTAAAATCTCGCTTTAGAAACCACCAAATGAAATGATTAAAATGTCAAATGGAAGAAGAAGAGTTGTTCTAACTCATAAATATTGCAAATAGTTGTCAAACCCTGTTTTAATATGCGAAAACTGAGCGAAACAAAGCGCAATCTTTTTGTATTATTTTATCTGAAAATATTTCAGTATTTTTCATATTTTCCGTCATTACACCAGATCGATACTTTCGTACGTGATAAATCAAAGGAAAACAAAGCTCTCTTCCAAATATCTTCTCATAATTCTATATCCCACGGTTGTTTCGGGAATAAATCGAAGGCAATGTCATCAACAAACCCATGGCGAAACATTCACGGAAGCGTAAATGTAGTCCCATCTATAGGGTACGTGCGGTAACATGTAGTCCATGTAGTCTCACGTACCGTTAACATGCATGACTGGTTTGTGCTCGACTTGCTGTATGATCGAGCATTTTATATTGGGAAGACCGCGCATGCGCATTACCAACCAAAACACGCCAAAACATCGCTGAGCAGCTCAGTCGGTGATGTTTCGGCACAAGTGTAAACGGGTGCACGAAACATCGCGATTTTTCAAAATGAGGTATTTGACAGTATAAATGCGCCTACTGATGATAATTCACTGAATATGAACACAATGACAAGAGATTTGTCAGTCTGGAAAGCAGACTATAGGTCTTTTTATATTGTTTTGGGGGTGAGCATCTCCCTGTAAGATGATGCATGAATGGCCCTACCATTGTTCTCTGGTCTTAGCCGGTCCGCCCACTGTAACCCTTTGATCAGAACCCATGTCTCCCACACAATACCCCTCAATGGGTGCCCCATGATTACCCTCCATCCCTCTTTAATTGAAACACTGACTGGATACCAGTGGAAACAGAATGGGAGAGGGGCAAAGACGACCCCCTTATACCAGTGTAAGGTGATGATTTCTGACAGGAAGGTGGACCCTGTCACCCTTTGATCAGAACCCATGTCTTCCACACAATACCCCTCAATGGGTGCCCCATGATTACCCTCCATCACTCTGGATACTAGTGGAAACAGAATGGGAGAGGGGCAAAGACGACCCCCTTGTACCAGTGTAAGGTGACAACTCCTTTAAGGACATGAAGGTGGACATTGACTCGTTCCAAAGAGTTTGGAGAGGTGAATGATCAACGATGACAATAGGAGGGGAACATTTATCTAATGTCAGCAGATGGTTGAACTTTTCAACTCTTTTGTTTTGATCTATGAATAGTTTCCTGGAAAGATTCTTCAGATTTTCTCTGTGGAACTTAAGTAAAATGGAGGAAATAATTACCTGTGTAAATCTTATTTAGGATAAGTAAAAAGGAGTATAATCAATGAGGCGTAGATAGGACTCTTATGAGCTTTGGATTTATCTGCTAAGTGGATGGTCTTAGAATGGATTTCTCTGTCACTGACAGTGAGAGGCGAGGCTAAAAGGGCATTGTAACCACTATGCACTGTGTAAAATATATGAGTCAATGCCCTTCTTCCGCTCAGCAGACAGTACATGCACATATATGTTACTACCTAAATGTCCCTTGGCAAGACATTTCAGTTGTGGTAAATTGGTACCTGGTACAGTATCCCATTTAATACATGGCCCAAAAAAACATTTTGGAAAGCTATCGGCTTCTTAGAGTGCCATTTACACTACTTGAAAAACCTGTTTAAAAATGTTGGTCTTTGCTCATTGTAGTTTGTAGGTGAGTAGTGCACATGCGCGACTTGTCACTGCTCTGCATGTGATCGCACAGAAGCAAGAAGAGTCACATGACCCAAAACCGGAATCATTCACTGATGCTTTGAGAGCGAGCATTTACACTGCAATAATCAGTGAAATTTCTGCTGGCCTTTAAAAAGACCACACTCCAAGAGGTGGGTTTTTTTATTTGTTTTTGTTGTTGTTGTGTTTACCGGTAGTTGCAACTTCCAAAAAACACTGGAATGTGAAGAAAAAAAATCAAATCAAAGGACTGGGTTATGGAAGTTTGAGTCCTAATGCCAGGTTATCTTTTCTTCTTCAAAATATCCTTGATTCAAATCATTAATGTCCCTGCTTTTATTTGTAGATTTTTAAAAACTTTAAAAGTATTTTATTGTTTATTTATATATATATTATTATTATTATTATTATCATTTATTTATTTATTCATTCATTATTTTTGTATTACTATTAATATTATTATTATTATTATTACTTTTTTTTGGGGGGGGAGGGGTGGGGGGGGGGTCCAGAGTTGAAATTGTTGCTCCTAACGTCATTAGTACACTGACATCTCTCAAAAAACCTTGGACTTCCTGTTTCCAAGATGTAAAGAACTCCCTTCACTTCACCACACTGCAGTAATGTGTAATCCACCATGATGCAACATTTCCATCTAGACATGCTAAAGTCCTATGACATCATTTTGTAAACAAACATTGTGACTCACAATGAACTCACATGTACACGTAAATGTAATCTCAACAGTTACTGAGGGTCAAAGGTCAACAAGAATGTCTAGACTCCATAGACATTGTAGTGATAATCAAAGTGTTGATTCAATCTGTAGATTAATAAACCCTTCTAATTAACACAGGGTCAAAATGTAATTGACCAGAGTCTGCATGACAGCTTGGCACATGAATTCATATTAGGAAAGAGTCATTATGTCATGATATTAACAAAATGTTTCTCCTTTTATAGGAATACATGATTATTTCAGGTATTTCTACAGCATTTATCAAACATATCATCAGGCCCCATTTTATGTTCTTATTTTGGAGCAACATTTGCTCTTTAATTTGCTTTGTAATCGTTTCTAATTGTTTGAAACAAATGAAATCTACACATATACTTTTGTTTTAATTTTCTGAAAAATGTTGTATGGATACTCCCAAAGCCTTCTAAGGAGGAAGGACACTTTTAGTTACCCATAAAGACTATTGTAGATTGGAAATGCATGTTTAATTCTTGTAATGTCCATATTATGTTTAAAATGTTATTATAAGTTCATTATTTGGTTTTGTTTTATTCCTCCAGGTTCTTCCCCTTCCACGGTGTCTCCATACACATCGGAATCAGATATAGATGAAAGCAGTAAGTACCGTACCTAATGATATATAACAACATTTAGAACTGCATTCAAATTCTTCATACTTATCTAAATCTAAATGTTGAAGAAAAATAAGTACATGTGCCAATAGATATGTGATTTGAGCGATATGGATGATTAATCAAAGAGTATTAGCCAAATACGTTGTATCCGCTTTTCTTTATGCAGTGAGTGTATTGAAGCAATGGGATTATTTCCTTATTGAGCATGGCACGTAATCACACAAATGTAAATAGATGGGACTTAATCAGAACTTTTGTGTGCTGTATTGCACAATGGTAATCATGAGTTGGAAGTTATTATAATGCAAATGATGTGCAAACAGCAGCTGCTTGTTAAAGAGAAGGCTGAGTTCTGGTTAAGATGAAAATAATTTATGATCTTCATCATTTTTTGTTTGTCAGTTTGGAAGAATATTATAGTAGAATGTCTCCTGAGAAGGGTTGGTCCTCAGATGCCCTTATTTTCTCAATATGACAAGAATTATCTGAGAAGATTGAACCAAATTGCATGCCACATGGGTGTGTAGTCCTGTCCACAAATTTCTGTGTGCAGTTCATGTGATTTTACAGCAAAACCGAGTCAATTTCTTTTCATTTTGATGATTCCAAAACCTCCTAGTACACATTCATTTTTCTGTACTACAACCAAATAACTTCCACAGAGTTTCTTTCACAATGTAATCACATTACCAGAACTTAACGGCATCTTTATAGTCGGAACCAGACACCGGTACACTTCTGTTGAAATCGAAAGCATGGCAGAGTCAACAAAGCGCACTCGGAAAATGATATCAGTAATCAAATCTTTCTTTGTGGAACCTTCTGACAGACAATGGTGTGCCGAGCCGTGTGTGATGCAAGCCTTTGTTTGCTGCAATTAGTCAGGTTCACATGACACTCCATTAACTTAAAGTTAAAGTTGTAGTTATAAGCTTATCTAAAGTTATCTTGTAGTTATGTGCTGTGCAGATGCACTCGTGGTTATGAAAGTTTTAGTCAACTCAAAGTTACAAACCATGACATGACAGAGAGGTTACTACAAGCAGCTGGGGGTCCTCACTCGAAGTTCAGTGCCGTGAGGATGCAATTAACTTTGAGGTTACACCTACTTGTAGTTAAAATGAATGCTTTTCCCATCTTGTAGTTAACTTTGAATACTCGTTGTTTCGTTCTCGTGTGAACCCTCGTCATGGTTAGTGGATCGTTGTTTATAACTTTGAGGTTTTGCAAACTTAAAGTTTAAAACTACGATGATCCTGTGTGAACGTAGCTAATGAGATGTGTGCGAAATCTGTTTTTTGAAACCAGACTCTTAATGAGTTGATTGAGAAAAAACTTAAATTGTTCCATTTGATTGGAGGACTTTGTGGTTGAGCGGGAACAAATGAGAATGACTTTCAGGGATTTTCACCTTTTGTTTTCATCGTTGATTCAGAGGCGATCAATTGTCTCATTAATGCTATATCATGACCTTCTCATTAGCGCATGCATTGCTAAACTCGACAGTAAACATCTGCCATGGGACTGCATGAAGCCAACATGTGCAAGGGCTGCTGCGTACATTTGAAAGAAACAATACCCTTTTCTTTCAATTTCTGTCATATCAGTTCCGTTCATAAAAACATAACGAGATAAAATTACAGAGGTTACATGTGCAAGGGCTGCTGTGTACATTTGAAAGAAACAATACCCTTTTCTTTCAATTTCTGTCATATCAGTTCCGTTCATAAAAACATAACGAGATAAAATTACAGAGGTTACATGTGCAAGGGCTGCTGTGTACATTTGAAAGAAACAATACCCTTTTCTTTCAATTTCTGTCATATCAGTTCCGTTCATAAAAACATAACGAGATAAATTTACAGAGGTTACAAATAATTATACAAAAACAAATATAAAGCACATATTGAAATAGAAATGCAAATGTTATGAATGTCTTAATGACACTGCAAAAGATTGATTAGTCTTGTTTAGGCTGTGCTATTGACTTTGATCATTTTTTCAGATATTAAAATTTGCAAACTTAATTTTCTTTTCTTTTTTAAAAATTTACATTTTAAAGAGTACAATTGTTTTGTTTTTTTGCTTTATAAATGTCCTCTGTTTAGAGCCAGAAGGGCATTGATTCTGTGTTAAAGTATAAAGAGTTAATGCCCCTTTGGCTTCATGTAGACACAATTATAAGTAAGCTTTTTGTATGATCTGTGTCTTCTTTTAACATAATTTTGTTAGTAGCACATTGATCTGTATGTCTGTCAACATAGCAGAATCTGATTTTTGACGGATTGAAACTTGATAGCGAGAGCATCCGGTGCATGCATCATAATTGGGTTATGTTTAGCCTCCGAAAGCAATTCTTTTTTATTCCTGAGCTGCACCAAGTTAAGCAAACCCTGTCCCCAGTAGCAAACAGATGCAAGGCGAAGAAAGTTAAGAGCGATATAAAACAAGCCCTCTCCCCCTGGAAATTCAAATTCTCTATTTCCTGTGCTTTAAAGTTAAAACTCTAACCTCTCTTTCGCAATCCCTAAATATAGTGTTCACAGGGATCGCCCTAAAACTGATAATTTCCTATTGTGGTAGAAATGATATGATCTGGGGAAAAAGAGACCCATATTGGGAAGAAAATCTCTTGGGATTCGTTGGTTTCTTTTCATAATTCTTTTTGGTGTGTTTGTACTCTCTTTTCTTGTGGATGAAAAAGGGGTATAGCCCGGTTTTATATGTCGGACAATAGCAAGAGGAGGTGAAAAGTGCAGGGCCTTTATGCTCATGTGATTGCCTTGTGTTGGATCGGAAGGCGCTGAATAGCACCCCCAAATTTCAGGGTGAAAAAAAAGCTGGCATTGTCGGCCGTGACATGCACCAGAACTTTAGGATGGGAACATGTTTCCTTTCGCGGATGCTCCATTATCGTAATGCGTTTGTAAAGAATTAATGCGGAGGTCTGCAAAGGGTCATAGATGTGAGAAAATCAAACCCAAGTTCACGAACTTTGTTTTCTTGAATTTGGTCATGGAGTTGACCCCCAGGTAGAAAATCAGTTATTTACTGATGACTGGTTCATTTTTGTCATGAACATGGTGTGGGAAACAAACTCAAGTTCAAGAACTTTGTTTTCCTAGCATTTGTTCATTAAGTTGGCCCCAGGTATAGAAAATGAGTTTGAATGTAATCAGTCATTTCATTTCATAAACTTGTGAAGAAAAAAAACCCCAATAATAATAATAACAATACTCAGTTCTTTTATAGGGCATAACACATTACAGGATAGCATGTCCCTATGCGCTTTGTCAAGAATTTTTTAAATTTAGAATGTCAACTTTGCTCAGGAAAGTGGCTCCAAGGTAGAAAGTGAGTTATTTTGTGATCAGCCCATTTTTATCATAAACAATTGCAAAACCAAATAAAGTTTAAGAACTTTATATTTCATAATTGCTATTGAAAATAGCATTTGGGAAAGAAAAAAAATTAGTCAATGGTGTAGCTTGTTTCCAGACAATGAGGGGATACTGATATTGGGGAGGGACGGAGGGGGGAAGGGGAGGGGCACTGATTTTACTAGATGGATGAAATGCAAATTAAGAACTTCACTGTGTAGAGAGAGGAGTAGAGGATGCTGGGAGGGGGGGGGGGTCATATGTCACCTTCTTTGTTGACATGTGACGAAAGTTGGGTTAGGTAAGTTACCTTTACCGAACTCCCATCATTACCTCACAATCAACTCAAGGGCAATTTCAATAACCTATTGTACATCCCATAGAAATCAGATTACGTAATACGTCATTGTCATGTTCGCACAATTCAATAGGTGATGCTGCTGCACCAGGCAATTGAAATTACCTTAGGTTGATTTTTCGAAAGTCATCGCAATCGTGTGACCTGAATTCAAAGCTAGCCCTTTAAAGGCATTGTTTAACAATGCCAAATCTGAGATGCATGGCCCTACGTGTTATCAGCGTCTGTGACATGGTGTAATATTGAAGCCCTAAAAAAATTGCGGTACAAAATAATCATGAAGTGCCTCAAAAAAGTAAAAATCTTTGAGTGACCGGTTTTACCATACCGGTACTCATTTCCCCAATAGACTGTAGTGTTATACAAACTGTTGAGAAAACGGTTTTTGAAATTTCGAATTTCAATCATTAATATCTTGATAATCAGATGGGCGATCGCAGTCCTGGGCGATCGGCTTGTAAACGTCATGAGATTCCTGACTGACCTAAAGGTTTATAATTATGATTGCAGCATGAGCTTAATCCAGGATTTTGTTTAAAATCTGAGACAAAGATACCCAATCCCTTTAATACACCATTCGCACCACTACGGTAACCATCACTGGAGTATAAATAGAGTGCAAGTTGCAATGCTAAGTGAATGACCATGTATTCAAACATATACATGTACATGTACATGTGTATACACAGCGCGAGGGCATCACGGATGAAAGACCGTTCGTTTGCATCTCCGTCAACTCTCAGGTATAGGACGATAGCCGTATCAATCAGCACATGCAGAGGGAGATAGATATAGACAAGACCATGTTTTGATTATGATAGAGTAGGAGAGGTAGAGAGAGAGAGAGGGAGGGATAGGGAGAGGGAGAGAAAGAGGGGGAGAGAGATATTGAAAGAGAAAGATAGAGAGAGAGAGAGAGAGAGATGGAGGAATGAGAGAGAGAGAGAGAGAGGGAGGGATAGGGAGAGGGAGAGAAAGAGGGGGAGAGAGATATTGAAAGAGAAAGATAGAGAGAGAGAGAGAGAGAGATGGAGGAATGAGAGAGAGAGAGAGAGAGAGGAGGGATAGGGAGAGGGAGAGAGAGAAGGGGAGAGAGATATTGAAAGAGAAAGATAGAGAGAGAGAGAGAGAGATGAATGAGAGAGAGAGAGAGAGAGAGGGAGGGATAGGGAGAGGGAGAGAGAGAAGGGGAGAGAGATATTGAAAGAGAAAGATAGAGAGAGAGAGAGAGAGAGATGGAGGAATGAGAGAGAGAGAGAGAGAGAGAGAGGGAGGGATAGAGAGAGAGAGAGAAGGGAGAGAGATATTGAAAGAGAAAGATAGAGAGAGAGAGAGAGAGAGAGATGGAGGAATGAGAGAGAGAGAGAGAGAGAGGGAGGGATAGGGAGAGGGAGATAGAGAAGGGGAGAGAGATATTGAAAGAGAAAGATAGAGAGAGAGAGAGAGATGAAGGGGGAGAAAGAGAGAAATGAAGGGGGAGAGATAGGGAGAAAGAGAGAAAGAAGAGGAAGAGAGAGAGAGTGAGGGGGAGAGAGAAAGAGAGAGAAGGGGGAGAGAGATATTGAAGGGAAATATAGTGAGAAATAGAGAGGGAAGAGGGAGAGAGGGTGTATAGAGAGAGAGAGAGAGAGAAAGAGGAAGGGGGAGAGAGAGAGAGAGAGAGAGAGATAGAGGAATGAGAGAGAGAGAGAGAGAAGGTTGGGGGAGAGAAGGCCTTATTTCACTAGCATGAGTTTTTTTTTAAATAGCCTACACCTAGTCTGGGCCCCGTATTACAAAGAGTTGATATCAATCGCAACTATGTACATAAGAGATAGGAGACTGCAAACTTGCGATTGATTGGAGGACTTACGATTGATTTGGATCAATCGTAACTCTTTGTAAGACGGGGCCCAGATCTGAAGAAATTCACCCCATTACAACTAGGTATATTTTCGCAGTGAAGATGTACATTGTAAGTAGCAGGCTTTCCACACCTGTACTTGAGATATTATCAAAATAAAATTACGGCTTGTTCATGAAACACCTTTTAGCCTGTTGCTTGGCCAATTTCTGGGTTAATTTGGCAGTGAAGAAGCACTCATAAGACAAGACCCCCAAGTTATTTCCTCAAGTTATACGGAACTCAGACATTTTTTTTCTTAATAAACAAACAAAGATGGACTTAATATCTCAAGCTCAAGCTTGTTCGGGCTAGTAGGAATACACCTACAGAGGGCAGGCTACTCCTGCATGCATGTAAATGTAAACCCACACTGTCACCTGACACCACTCCTCCAGCTGGTATACTATAACATGGAGCCCAGTGAATACACTAGACCACATTCACACACAAGACCCCATTCACACAGAAGAAAATGTGATTAACTGAACTGCAGTTGAAATCTCACCTTTTTTCTAAAAAGCGCCCTTTCACCTGTGGGACGGAAAAAATTTGCTCCGAAAGCAAGACAAGTTTGAAAATTGAAATCACTGCAAGATCGCGAGTGTTTTCGCGGCATTTTGACAAATAACAATTTACAAAATGATGGACATGCAGTGGGATTCCCTAAGTATTTCTTCTCGAACAATCATGGACTTGTAGACAAATCCAAGAAAGTCAGTAGCAGCCGACAAGCGAGAATGATGCATGATGCTCCGTACACCTGAGTATGCAAGTCCTGGAAGTGGCTCGAAATTACATCCAAGAGGCGCACATCCTGGCATTGGGGGGGGGGGTATTGGCGACAGCGAGAATTGCCCCATATATACTCACTGATCTAAACGTTATTTATAAGATGTAGAAATGTAAAGTGTTTTTCTTAATATATTTTGCCATGGCAGTTTTTTTGCAATACTTAATTTATCGCTACACATCTGGTATCCTTACATGTAGGGTAGATTTCAATTGCAATCAGAATCTCACTAATTTGTGAGATTTTTATTGTTAATGCATTCATTAAAAAAAAAAGTTAAATTCTGGATTTAAAAAAAATTTCACTTAATATGGCTCTGTGTGAATGACCCTAGCGTGTGCTATAGATCAATTCAGAGTGAAGCATCTTCGCGTAATGGAATCCTATGCTGGTGTAATTTAAGAAAGTATATTTTATCACTAATTAAAGACAGGGATTGACTTGTACTGCTTGTTTTATGATGAGAGACAGAGGCGTCTTGGGTTACGTGTACTTGTGAGCTTTGTTCATACTGCTTATAAAGGCTTGTTTAGATACGGCATGGTGAACCATGCGCCCACTTTTTAAAAAATATGTATATGAATGGCAACTGCGCGCAACAAAGAATTGCGCTTTTAACTGAGCTGTAAGATACACAAATGTGAAATGTGATTAGAGCCTGTGCATGCAGAATAGCAAACAGTTAAAGGGAAATCTAACCCAAACAGACAACTACTCTAAACGAAAGCAGAAAAATCAGAGAAGCAAACTGATGAAAGTTTCAATTAAATCTGACTAAATATAAGAAAGTTATGAATTTTTGAAAGTTGTAATCACTTTACGTACATTGTATAGGCACTTCAAATTGGCTGAAGTGGTAATGTCAATGTGATGTAGTGCCGGACTACTTTCCCATATGTTCCAACATATAAAATGATTAAAATTAAAATTTTTCAAAAAATCATGGCTCAGGAGGGTCTATTCTTTTTAGACGACCTATAATAATATGCTATCTATAATATATTTTGAGTAGTGCCCCAAGGGAGAAGGAACTTACGAGAAAAACAGAAATGAGTGATATTTTCGTACACGGCAAATGGGAGAGTTATCCACGTCCTACGTCACAATCCACTGACCAAACTACCAATTTGAGATTCGCATAGACTTAGTGATCTCATATTTCAAACATTCATAACTTCCTTACTATTGGTCCGATTCAATTCAAACTTTTGCCATTCTGTTTCTGTTATTTTTCTGCTTTCATACAAATCAACTTAGTACAAGGGTTGGATTGCCCTTTAAGAATTCAAAGTTCATTTCCAGTCAGCCATCTTCCTGATAATGATAGAAAATAAATTCTCACAGAATCCAACAAAACTTACACTGAATGTTCAAGATTGCAAATAAATTACATGTACTGAACGATTTTGGTAGAAAACGCATAGGAGCTGAGTAATGAGCATAGAAAGAAAAGGAAATCAGGGTAGGTAAGTAGGTCCGACACCATGTGCTTAACCCAGGTCACTATGTGCAAATGGGAGTTGTGGTTTTGATCGAAGATGATGCCCAGTAAGTTTTTGTGCGTTCGTTTTTATTACACTGGTTCAAACAACCAGTCTACTGCAGGATAAACACTCCAGAATAAATCATAGCAATTTGCTCTCGAAATACAATCTCCATACCAGAGCTCAAGATTAGCTTTAAGATAATAAGTTATTAACAAATTTTAAGATATGAGTTTCTTTAAGAAGTATTTACAGCGTGTCCACACACAAAACAATTTATCCCGAAACTCTATAACGATACGTCGTATAAAGAATCATCGTATAAACTCCAGGGTGTCCACACACAAGAATCGTCGTATAAAGAATCATCGTATAAATTCCAGGGTGTCCACACACACGAAAAAGTTATCCCGAAACTCTATAACGAAACGTCGTATACTGTACGTGCGCAGTTTGCTACTGCGCAGTGTGTTGTTTTGTTGTTGTCGGCGGGCTTCGGTGAGGTCATATCTCCTTTCGCGATCCGACGTTAAGCCCCGCCCAGTTAGACTAGTTCCGTCCACACACAAAATTTCCGTGATTAAGCGTGATTAGGCGTGACTAGTTATTGAGTTCTAGTTCGAAACGATGCCCAAACCTGCGTTTCGTTATACGACGTTTCGTTATACGACGTATTGTTAGTAAGCGTTCTCACACACAATTTCATCATATAACTATCGCGAAACGGTATAACTATCGCGAAACGGTATAACTAATTACGCCTAATCACAGAAAATGTTGTGTGTGGACAGGGGGTTAGTTGCATTGTACTCATGTCTCTTTTTAATCTGTCCTCGTTTCCACAAATACAGATGAAAAGAATTCTTCTCAAAAGGAGAGGTTCCAAGTTTGTACATGTGTTAGTTATATTGGGCATGTTCATGTACCCCGTGTCCACACACAACACTTTCTGTGATTAGGGGTGATTAGTTATACCATTTCGGGATAGTTATACGATAAAATTGTGTGTGTGGATGCTTACTAACGATACGTCGTATAACAAAACATCGTATAACGAAACGCGGGTTTGGGCATCGTTTCGAACTAGAACTCGATAAAGAATCACGTCTAATCACGCCCAATCACGGAATGTGTTGTGTGTGGATGCAACTAGTATAACTAACGGTATAACTGGGCGGGGCTTAACGTGACCTCGCGTGAAAGGAGACCTGACCTCTCATTTCCGCTTCCATTTCATGACCGCAGTAGCAAACTGCGCACCTATACGACATTTCGCTGTAGAGTTTTAGGATTACTTTCTTGTGTGTGTGGACACCATGGAATTTAGACGATGATTCTTTATACGACATTTCTTGTGTGTGGACACCCTGAAATTTATACGATGATTCTTTATACGACGTTTCGTTATAGACTTTCGGGATAAATTTGTTTGTGTGTGGACACGCTGGTACATGTATCTAAGATGAGACAGTCTTTCTGTTTGTTTGTTGATGGTGTTCCAAGGAGATCATTGTGTGTAATGCTACACGTTCACATCTAACTGTGACTGTAATTGAAGTGTGTCTAGGGAATATGATCCTGCCCCCTGTTCAGATTTGAAAAAATGATACGTTTCATACAGTAGCATGATCGATAGCTATGTGTGATTAAGTTTTCTCATTTTAATTTCTTGAAAGACTACAGTTTCTTTGTACGGAGTCAAACATTGTATTACCAAACAGATAACAAAACAGAGTTTGTTCATCCGTTCATTCAGGGACGTTATGTAAACATTTAGGTCGGCTTTGCTGTGTGAATTTGAATTGTACACAACCATGCTTTTTTTCCTTTGTCTGATTTTGCTCTAAATAATACAAATGTTCCTATATGATACTGTCACAGATGATCTGAAAGGCATGTCTCATATCTATATTCACAATAGAGATAGAAAAGGTCTTGTAACCTTATTCAGGGCTCCAAGCAAACCTTTTTACGTTCGGGATCCGGACTGAGATTTTTGAGCTTATATGCATTGAGCCCTATGGAGGAATGCAGCCATTTTGAGGGCCAGGACGTAGACTTGGGGTGCCCATGTTTCCCCGGCGCCTGTTTGTGTTGAGCCCTGTGTTATTGATTTATAATAATGAGTCCAGTTAGAAAGTAAAATACTGTACATGAGATTGGCATGTAATTCAGAGCTCTTGGACACCTCCCAAAGACCTCTAGAGAACTCATGCATGAAAGTATGTAACAAATAAGTAACAGTTTTATGATAGTTATAATATTCTGTTCTTATTATACAGCTGTAGAACATATTGGTTGTACATGAATGGGTGCGTTTATCGTGTCTTGCCACTCAGAATCAGCGTTTCTATATGTACATATCGAACCTGAATATACGAACGTGTTTTGCGGGATGTCGCGTTTATCAACTCTTCACGATTCGAAATAAAGGCCTTGTCTCTGCGCAGCTGCCTTGCGCCGTTTGACCCGGGAAGCAGATTAGCCTGGGAAGGTCCGATTTGTATGCGTGGTTCAAAACAGCTTTGCATTTATCATCTTTCAGAAACGTGATTCTGGCTGTATGTCCCATTCAAAACGCACTTTTTTTGCGTTACACTATGCCCATATCTAAAGACGTTTGAAAACGCTGATTCTAGGCAAAAAATTGGACAATAAACGCACCCTTAGACACCTGCTTCTGTGGTCAATTTCCTACACTAAAGGAATTCTGGACCGGATCTAACTCTAACCCCTACCCTAAAATCCAATTGCACCCCTTACCCTTTACCCTTACGCTATACTTTTGAGGAAATAAAGCCAGGAGCAATTATTGCATGAGCATATGTTGGATTACCAGGAGTGGGTATTAAAACTTTGATGTTTATGTTTACGTTTATTTCATTTCCAGGAACATGAAGGAGGATAACAATAACAAAGAATGCAAGAAAAAGAAGTACAATAATAAATACAATAACAAAAGAAAAGAAACCAGCAACTAATGTCTGTGGATTACCAAAAGAAATTGAGTTTCAGAGGAAGGGTCTCCCACTGTATTGACTACTGAATTCTCCTACTCCAATATTCTTAATACAGGATCTACCTGGTTCCAGTAGGCGAAGGTTTAAGTCCAGTAGAGTTTATTCATATAGTAGTTGAGCTATATTAATTTCCATATTATTAATTATTAATATTATAGTATCTTTTACATGATCCTTGCTGAATAAATATGTGTATCCATTCATTGTATATGGTACGGATGTTTACATGAGGCTTTACAATATATGCCTTATCAGAAAATGCTAGACTGTCGCCTTTCCATACAAGCTGGGTCAAATGCTGTGCATTCAGCTGACAAGAGATGGCGCTGTAACCAAAAGAACTCTCCCTCTGGTTGCAGTTCTTGCACTGGAGTAAAATTTAAGTGAAATCCAGCCCTGATATCAAACTTCTCTAGATCAGCGCTAGAGCAAGGGAGGGGCAAATTTACCCCTCTCCTTCCAATTTATTATTTCAAACTTTCGCTATTCTATTTCTCAGATTTTTCTGCTTTCATTCAAATGAACTTATAAAGGTTGGATTACCCTTTAAGAACAAATTTGTAGCATTTAAATGCATGAACTGGGTATTACTTCTAAATACTTGTGTTATGTTTTTGGTCATTGTGGCTGAGCAAGAGCTTCTATGTTTTCTTCTCAAGGAACTTGTTGATTTGTTTGGTGTAAATTAAGGGCAAGGTAGAATTTTACTAGGCCTTGTTAATGAAATTATTGTATTGCATCATTTGTCTTGATGTTTGTGAAAATAAAGATGCTCTAAAATGAGCAATATTTCAGAATAATGTTTCCCTTTGACCTGACTGGGGAAATCTATTATTGGAGTACTTATCTTGCAGATTCTAGATCTGCAGATTATTTCTGAGTTAGGTTTAATTCTTGGAATCACTGTACAAGTACAGTGCATGGTCATTATTTCAGCCTGGCAAACTGAATTCAAGGCAAAACCTGTCCTGTCTCTAAACTGGAGAGGGCAGCATAGCAGACATGCAGTTCACCTTTACTCCTGTCCAATGTGCAACGATTGGTAAACTTTTGTCGCCCCGGCTTCCTCATTTCTCTCCTCTCTCTCTCTTCCTCCATTTCTGTCCCCTCTCTGCCTTTACGTCCCCCATTGTATGTTGATTTGCCTCTGTGAAATATTCTTTCCATTCTTTATGTTCTCTACTGCAGTCACTGTGTCTTTCTCTCTTTTCAATTTCATTTTTTTCTCTCTGTCTTCTTTTCTCTATTTTCTTGTTAAAATATCCATTTCCCCTCTCTATTTCTCCCCCCCCCCCTCTACCTATCCCCTTTCTCGATTCCTTTCAGTCTCTGTTATATTTGCATCCCTCTCTCTCTCTCTCTCTCTCTCTCTCTCTCTCTCTCTCTCTCTCTCCATTGTTCTGTCAGCTTGTTTTGTTCTTTTCTTTTCTTTTCTATCTCTTCTTCTTTTTATTGTCCATTGTTTACCTCACTCGGCTTTCCTTGTTCTGTCTGTGTATCATGGCCATCCCCAAAACATTGTGACTCATCAAGGACTGAACTTAGTCTACAAATATAAACCCTAATATTACACTCGATCACTGCCAATTGAATCAAGTCTTAATTAGCATAACAATGTTGTAAATGATTTCAAGTACAGTGCACATGTAAGGGGTAGACTATGAATAGTGCAAACCTTGTATTACAAGAATAATGTTTTGTGCCTATGAAACGTGTGCATATATAGGATGGTCTCCTTGTATTTTATTTAGCAATAAAAAGAAAGTAATAGGTTGGGGGGCAGGGTGTATTTTTTTCACTGTTGGGGGGTCCCAAACAGTCAAATAAAGAGTGCCCTTGATTAAAAACAATTCCTCTTAAAGGGGTTTTGTCATGCAC
Source organism: Mesocentrotus franciscanus (assembly GCA_037976565.1). NCBI lineage: Eukaryota > Metazoa > Echinodermata > Echinoidea > Camarodonta > Strongylocentrotidae > Mesocentrotus > Mesocentrotus franciscanus. The sequence continues at coordinate 20,928,487 of CP137685.1, forward strand.
TTATAAAATCTCTTAATATGATATCAAGTGCTTTTATGCTTTTGAATATTGAAAACTTGGCTCACACCTTAAATAATGATACTACTGCTACTACTACTACTACTGATAATAATGATAATAATAATATCAATCAACTAAGAGCGCTTAACAAACCTTTAAAAAGTGCTTACAAAATTACAGAATGCGAAGAGAAAACGTGAAATACATAGACACATAAACGTATATAAATCACGTTAAGTTATAAGGAAGAAGTATTTCTTAAGGCATCTTTTGAAAAAGACAAGACAGGTTAATTCTCTGATGGAAATTGAGATATTGTAACATGTTTTTGAAGCAGCCACTGTAAAACTTTTTTTTTCTCAATTAATGAGAGTCTGAATTTGGGAGTTACTGCATTAATATTCAGGCCATTGAGTATTTCTATAAACAAAATGACGATTGAAAAACAACTGTATAATCCTGTAATTTTATAGAGCACACGACTTGTCCAATCAAATAATCATGGAATCGGTCCAAATGATTGGTGATTGTCCAGGGAGTTAAAATCAGGCCCCGAGTCATGCATATGAATCCAGAGGATTATGAAAGATGAGATTATACATGCGAGATGAGTCATGCATTGTACCCCAAGTTTGCCAGTTGATGCGACCAATTTGTCTGAGCTCTTTGGAAGAAGCTCGACCTAAATCTCATTGATTTGTGAGAGCTGTTTCAGTGGGGACCTGCTCCGAGTATTGAATGAAATTTGGCTTGATGATGTTTTTGTTTCCTACCAGACAATTTTTCTGTGTGATTATCTTGTATTTCTCAAGGGATGGTGGAGATAAAGTGTTTGAGTTGAGTTGAAATAAAAACAAATTTAGATAAATTTTTGGAGAGTAGACGTTCCAATACTCCAGCAGCTTTAACTCATTCTATTTCGTGTTTATACCATGCCAAGTTATTCTTGCATCTATGGAGTAGTAGACTAAAGGTAGCTTTAATGCATTGTTCTGTGTTGGATAATGTAGGAAGCTCTAGGGGGTATATATACATGTATATATATATTTTGAGAGAGATGAAAGTCTGAAAATTGAACTGAATGCCCATGGTGCATTTCCTACTAATGGATGTCTATCCTGATTAATTCGCTCCTGAGAGGGTTTTTCAGAAATGGTGAAATCCCTGTCCTTTGTCTCTCTTAACATTTCTTTTCTGTCCCGTTTTTAGTATGTGGTTGTTCTGAAGTGGATTTACACAAGATGTGTACGGTAGTCAAAAGTAGAAATTGATAAATGGATTTGCGGAAAAGGTATATGATGGGTAGAAATGAAATGAATTTAAGTAGATTGATTGAGGTTGATTAATTGTATGACAAATTTTCTGATGGTTAAAGGCAGAAATAAACCTTTCTAAGATTGATTTGAATAAAAGGAATAGACAGGAACAGAAGTGATCTTAAAATGCATAGAAAAGAAAGCGATGAAATAGTTAGATAAGATTAGACACAGAAAACAGTTAATCAAACTTCAATGTGGTGAATGGAAGAGAGAGAGAGAGAGAGAGAGAGAAGAGAGAGAGAAAGAAAGAAGAGAGAGAGAGAAAGAAGAGAGAGAGAGAGAGAGAGAGAGAGAGAGAAAGAGAGAGAGAGAGAGAGAGAGAGAGAGAGAGAGAGAAAGATAGAAGAGAGAGAGAGAGAGAAAGAGAGAGAGAGAGAAGAGAGAGAGAGAGAGAGACATTGAGAAGGGATGAGAAGGTAAAGGAGAGGAAGAAAGAAAGGAATGTGATCGATAAACGAGAAAAAACAGATAGAGAGAGGAATGAGAGGGAAAAGGAGGGGAAAGAAGAGAGAGAGAGAGGGAGGATAGATAGAGGAGGGAAGAGAAAGAGAGAAGAAAGGAGGAAGACAATAGAACATAGCATAAGAAGATGGAAGACAAAGTAGATAACAATACACTCTTCTTCGGTTATAATAATGACAAAAGATGGTTTCCTCATACATGTTCATAAAATGATGGATGCCTCATCTCTCCTCGACCCCCATGATGATCCGCGCATATTGCCCCAAGGTTTTCCTAATGAATATCCTTTACCGAATTTCCTTAAGTGGCCGCGACGTATAAAAGCTTAAAGCAGAGGATTAATTCTTAATTGATTGGAAGAAAAGCTTTTAATTGAATGACTGGAGGGCTGCGTGGTGATGTCATCGCGTCTTATGTGAAACGTTAGACGAAAAATGATCTCTAAGACTGAATTAAGACGATAATGGAGCATGTTAGGTCTAAACATCAGTCGGGAACATTATTTTGTAGATGTTTATAAGAATACATGGTTCTCTGTGTGAACTCTTCCATAAGCGACATACTCTTTGCAGCTATTTATTTACTTTCATATACTTTAATTTATTTAATTTATTCTTTTCTTAATTGAAGTAAGCTCTACATGTACATTGTGTATGTACATATACATGTACATTTGTATGTTAAATATTGTACGTGTCAATACATCCAAAAAGTACTGGAGTTCCGAGATTGGAAATAGCTTGGCACCTCTGTAGTGTCTAATCGCAAATGTGATGAGAGATTGACACCAGTGATTCATTTTAAATCTACAAATACAATGCAAATAGTTTTCTCAGGTATAGATATATACATATTTCCCTTTGAATATATATATATATACAGCACAGTCCACATTAATTCAGGTACACTGTATATGACTGGAATATCCTTACATTTCAACCAGTATTTGAGTCTTGTTTATTCAGTGTAACAGTTGACTTTTTGGGTGGTGTCTCTTCATTGGATTCATAACATGACAAAGTAGAAGGACAATTAGCAATACGTCCTGCAAAAAAAAAATGACGAGAGACACAATTTGAGACGGAAAGAACCTTGCTCTAATTGATGGATTCACTGTTTTTGCTATTTTCTATGAATTTCGAGGAAATCATTGCACACCTACATGTACCTTGATTTCTTTGATACATTACGCACTGATTAGGTCTCTTTGCATTTAATTTCTTACACATTCCCATTCTGACCCATGAAATAATTATTCCTTGGAGGAGCTTCAGGATATATGTCCTTCTTTAGTGAATAATTGAAGACTTCTGTATCTTCTTCCGTTTATTCTTGCCAGAGAGAGAGAGAGAGAGAGAGAGAGAGAGAGAGAGGAGGGAGGGAGGGAGGGAGGGAGGGAGGGAGGGAGGGAGGAGGGAGGGAGGGAGGGAGGGAGGGAGGGAGGGAGGAGAGAGAGAGAGAGAGAGAGAGAGAGAGAGAGAGTGGAGTGAGGGAGGGAGGGAGAGAGAGAGAGAGAGGACTTTGTTGATGTTTAGCTTTTCATGTTTTAATATTTTAATAAAATGGTTTTTTGTAAAAGGAGGATTAGAATATATTGATGAAAGATTTCAAGGGAGAAAATTTGAATAAACATTCAAGCATGTGCAACCATGTGTAGTAAGCTCTGGCGGCCCCTGGGGCCACCTTTTTCGCAGTGTAGCAGGGGTCGGAGAGAGCAAGACAGCAAGAGAAGGGGATCGAGCTGAAAACGACCCCTGTTTTAGAAGCAGTGTGTACAGGGTTGTTACAAAGAAGAGGGGGCAAAGACTGACTCCACGACCCTGGGTAGAATGACTCATCACTTTTGTTGTATCATTTCATGGGAGATAGCAAGCACCCATGTTATCAATATGACATTGAAGATGAGTGCTTGCTTATTGGACAATTGAACATTGTCAGACAGTGATGGGTAAGAATTGAAAGCTAAGACAGAGAGAGAGAGTTAATAGATGATTGAATCACAGAGGGGGAGAGAGAAAGAGGGGAAGAAATATTAATGAATTGATATGTGTAAACTGATGTAATATGCATGTGTTCTCAGAGGAAGATAGGTTCTTGTATAGGAAGAGAGAGAGAGAAAGAAAAAATGTCAGAGAGAAAAGAAATAAGATAGTTTTTTGTAGATATATTGATTTGACTGTGAGATATAGATTAATATGAAGATAGCTGAATTATTACTTGCTTATATTAGACAATGATTTACAAGATTCTAGTTGTTCAAATAGAATTCCTTGAGCTTTGATCAATCTTTTACCAATGTCATTGTCATGGTTACTGTCACTGCTCACCATTTCCCATGTCTTCCTGTCGTTTAGATACTGGATAGCACATTTCTTTCTCAGATGATGGGTATAATGGATGATGCATGTAATTCAATGCGAAGGGCTGTCTGGGAGGAAATGGGATATTAGCTGCTATTGTTTCTCATTTCTCGGGGGAAATGTCAAGTATCATCCTCATCTTCAATTCTTGGAGAGTTGAATGTTACACTTGGTGTTTTTCTGGCCATGATGTGATGCAGATAGGATGGATTATTAGACCGGTGGAGGAGATGCAAGGATAGTCTAGTTTAGAGCACAAACCCTTGTACCTCGTTGCGTGTAACAGTGTCTGCACATTGAGACTAGGCTGATGGCATACTGCATAGGCTTTATACTCTAGCTGCTCCAGACACAGCCAGAGACTAGTTTGCAGGCACAAACCCTGGTCAGTCGTAAAAGAGAGTCTGCACTATAAGACTACCATAGGCCATGTACTATAGCTGCTGCTGACACTGACACAACCAGTAGGTAGCTGGGCTAGGCTTCTCTCAAGGCACAATGATTTTTTGATAAAGTGTCAAATTAGGGTCTGTGCTTGCAGACTAGCCAGAGACCATGCAGAGACTGACCGACCTAGGCTCTGCTCAAGGCTTTAGGAATTGTGGTAAGGTGTCAAATGAGAGATTGTGCCGACTTCTTCTCGTAGCACTTGCTCAACAGAAAATATATACCTAGTAGAACACCTTTGTCTCAAACACACATCTGTCTGCCATCAAGAATGAGTCATGTGTGTTCTGCCTATTGGTTCATTTGAGGCATCACTCAATATCATGACATTGAAGATGGCGTGTCATTTGGTTTGGTATCTGCATTTATTACGAGAAGGTTGAATGGGCGAGGTTAGTCACATGGTCTGAAAAGGGAATGGGGGGGGGGGTGGCCGAGGTGGTGCTGGATAGAGGGTACAAATTAGGGTTGATGTTGAAGATAGGGTGTCATTTTGTTTTTGTATCTGTGTTTATTACTGGAAGCTTGAATGCGCATGGTTAGTCACCTGTTCTGGAAAGGGGAGGGGGGAGTGGTGCCGAATATAGGGGTAGAACTGAGGATTGATGTTGATACTGGCTGATGTGTCATTTGGATTAGTATGATCTGCATTTATATGGGAAGGTTGAATGGGTGAGGTAGTTTTATGGTCAGAAAAATGGACAAGATCAAAAAAGGGGACAGGGAGGGGGAGAGTGGTGCTGAATATAGGGGAAGAACTGAGGATTGATGCTGACGTTGGCTGATGTGTCATTTGGATTAGTATGATCTGCATTTATAGGGGAAGGTCGAATGGGTGAGGTTAGTTTTATGGTAAAAAAAAGGGACAAGATCAAAAAAGGGGGAAGGGAGGGGGAGGAGGCGCTGGATTCTGGAGAGAGGGGGAGAAAAGAGGGATGACAGTAAAGATGGAATGTTATGTGGTTTGCTATCTGCTGATTATGACAGAGTGAGATATATAAGAAAAATGGACAAGGAGGGGTCATGGAGATACACAGAATTAGATATAGAAAGTAATCAATTTCAGTTGATATTAATGAAAAACTGTATTTATGACAATGCAGAAATTGTAATGTATGCAAGTCTATTGTTGCTGATTATGTCATAATTGTATAGAATGAAAATCTGCTATTTATAATCGCACTGACTGTAATGATTGATTTGTTCATATGTGTTATCTTATGTGACTGCTAGAAAAACAAGTAGGGGACCTACAGCTTAAAGTCCTATCCTAGGGACTTGGTAATGAGGATCAATGCCTCACCATAGAGCACTAGTGCGTCCACATGGTTTTGAACCCGGGACCTTCTAGTTGTGAGACTATTGCCCGACCTCATCATCTCATGCATTTGCATGAGGGGCATTACACTCTTAAGATAGAGGGGTGGGGGGGGGGGGATGGAGGCGAGGTGTGTCATTGTGGTTAGAGGAGGGGTACACAGGGATCTCTTGCATCTATTAAAGGAAAGCTACTGTGTACAGTTTTCATTAAGAATGACTCACTGGTATTTGTCGTTATGTCTCATTTAATGCATTAATCATATCATTAATGCATGCAACATTAGACATGACATCATTATCAATTCAGTTTATTTCAGTCAGAATGCTTATGATAGAAAGGGGAGTCAGAGGAAGAGACAGTGATGGATAATGGATGTAAGAGAGAGAGAGAGAGAGAGAGAGTGAGGGAGAAAGAGGGAGATGGTATCTGGAGAAAAAAATATAGAGCAGAGAGAGAGAGAGAGAGAAAGACAGGAGGAAAACAGAATAGAGGGAAGATAGGGAAGAGAAAGAAAGGCAGAGGTAGAGAGAGAGAGAGAGAGAGAATATATAGAGGGAATGGAGTGAAAGAGAAGAAAAACACAGGGTATGTGAAAAAAGAGAAAGAGAGGGAGAGAGACAGAGAGAGAGAGAGATATGTGGGCAGAAAATTGAGAATGGAGAAGGATATTGAATAGATGGATGAGATAGAAAGTGAGATGAATGGAAATCATAACAGAGAAGGATAGAGAAAGAAAGAGGAAAGATGAGGTAGTGATGGGGTTAACATGGTAGCGCCTCAATGAAATTCACTGTTTAATGCGCACATTAAAAAGACTTTCAATCGTGTCCTGGGCTGCATTGTTAGAAATTGAAGGTGCAAACACACTCTCCAAATTTTAATCCCTGCATCTGTTGCTAGGCAATTATTGAGCTGTCAAGACTGGTCTATCATTATCAGGAAAGGGTGGAATGTGCCAAAATTGTCTGCGTCGTTCTTTCTGACTCGTTGCCGAACACATACAAAAGATGTGTGAATGTGACACATTATTGACCAATTAGCTGGTACATTGAATGATGCAAATTGTACTGCACTTTTCCTCCTTTTCACCTTTTTTCTGCCTGATATGCCTTTTCCTCCTGTTTTCTGCTTTTCCCTCTTTTTGTGCTCGTTGCCCCCTCCATTATGACTAATGTTCTATGCAGCTGTGCCACAGGTTTCGCACTTATACCTTTTATTCCACAAAGGATAAATTTCTGAGAAAAGGCTAAAAATTGATTCTGACCCTCATTATTAGTCATGAACAATATGTGCAGATATATAGTATTAAATATAAACAGACTTTAGCATGGGGAGGGTTACATACCCCTGTGTGTCCGTGAATACACTGATATGCCATATGAAAATCGAATTTTATGATAAAAGGATTCCTTGCTCGTGACTTTCAAACTCCATTGTTTGTTCCCTTCTTCATCTACATTTGCCACTCTCCACCCAGGTGAAGAAAATGGATGCGCCATAGGAAGAAATTCCTTGAATACATAACTTTGCTCCTTGTCATGATAGCATGGCAAAAACCAGGGTAATAATAGTTCTAACTATCTCTTTGTATCTCTAGTAAAAAGCTTTCCATAAAAACATGTTATTATTGTTCAAAATATGTAATGAAATGATCTCAACTATGCAGTAAGGGTGCGTTTATCGGGTCTTGCCATCAGATATGTACATATCGAACCCCACTATCGAACCCCACTATACGAACGTGATTCTCGGGATGTCGCGTTTATCGTCTCTTCACGATTCAAAATAAAGGCCTTGTCTCTGCCCAGCTGCTTTGCGCCGTTTGACCTTGGAAGCGGATTAGCCTGGGAAGGTCCATAGAGCTATATGGGAAGGTCCGATTTGTATGTGGGGTTCAAAACAGCTTTGCGTTTATCGTGTCTCAGAAACGTGATTCTGGATGTATGTCACATTCAAAACGCACCTTTTTCGGCGTTACAATATGCCCATATCTAAAGACGTTTGAAATAGGGCTTTGCGTTTATCGCCTTAAAAATTTGCCTGAAAGACGTTTGAAAACGCTGATTCTAGGCAAAAATTTGGTCGATAAACGCGACCTAAGATTGGAAAATGATAGTGTTTCTGTTTTTGATTCATACCCATAATTTGAATAATGGTGTATCCATTTTTCAAACTATTTATAACTGTATGCCCAGGAGTGCAATAGAAGCTCTTTAATCTCTTTAATGAGTCCGGGATAGCGATCCATTTGTAGGTGTCAGGGGGAGCATTGGTCGTTGGTAAATGGATTATACTGAGTGGACTCTGGTAATGGGTAATGGGTTTGAAAATCAATCGCAGGGGTGTAGAGGTCCAGTCTGACATATACTGAAGGTCAGTTGGATGTTTTAAAAGGTCTTTCTTCATCCCTTGTAGCAATGATGTTTTACTAGCAACATGATTGCAAGTACCAACATTTGCAGATACAGTTAACAACTAAATTATTCATACCTCTTGTAAATTTTATGTTTTTTTCAAAGAATAAAAGGCGGAGTGGTTGAATTAGGGTCTTTGTTGAATAATTTTCAATGTAAGCTTTAATATGTCACATTCTCAAGAAGCATGCGGAACAAATTAATTTTCCACAGACTTGAAAATGACATAACTTGGGAAGGGTATGAATAATTCAGTTATTAATTGTATATTGCTATGGCTATAATCTGTGGAAGCACATAGGGACGTTATATCATAATGATAAATGCGCTATACAAGAACAGATTATTTTTATTATTATTTTGGCTGCAGCGAATCTGGAATTCTTGTACATGTACCATGAGGGAGAGGCAGGGGGTTCATTTGTGAACGATTAATTACATGGTAAAAGTAAACTATTTCTAACTTGCATGTCTCCTGAATAACATGACCTGTATTTCAGGTAATAGATTTACAAATCATTTGATAGATTTGAATAAGCTCATTTTCATTTCCATTTTATTTCATTTCAGCACGGAGACACTTGCTTCAGCCAATGGCTGTACTTCTGCAAGTCTGTGCATAAAACAAATCATACATAATATATATATATACATAAGAAAAATATGTTACATGAAGCTCTGGCATCTATTTAAAAAATGAACATATATCCAGAGATTAAATCTGTAATATAAAATATTACAGATTATAGACATAAAAAATAATTGAGATGATTGGACTTAGACAGAGAGAAAAATGGGAATGGAATTAGTTTTATTCAACGTCTCTATAATTCCTGATTGTACGGGAAGGGTCAGCTTGTAATTAAATAGAAATAAAATTAAAAGCAGGTTGATTGAATATTGCTTGATGAATAAAGACCTGTCGGTTGGCTGAGTAAGCAATGCAAATAGTGAGATAATTGGATTCTAAAGATATCTGCTGAATATTTGATGGATATTCAAATGAGAAGGAATTGGCAGTGTAAATTTGCCTCGTGCTCTGGCCTCAAGCTTCAGAACACATAGCAGTGCATGCTCGGTAAATAACTCGGTTTCCTTCTCAGTTCCCTCTCTTCTCACTCTCTCCCCTTCTCCTCTCCTCTCCTTTCTTTCTGTCTTCTCTCTCCCTCTTTCTTTCTTTTTTCTCTCTCTCCTTTCCCCTTCTCCCTTTTTCCTCTTATCTCTTTATCCTCTCTATCCTTCTAAATTTCTCTCTGTGTCTGTCTTTCCTTTCTCTTTATCTCTCTCCCTCTCTCATACCTGTCCTCTCCCCAATCTCCTTTCTCTCATTTTTGTTCTGTCTGTCTCTCTCTCTGTCTCTCTCTGTGTGTCTCTCTCTCTCTGTCTCTCTTCTCTCTTCCATCCTTTCTTGATCTTTCCACTCCTCTATCTCTCCGTTATCCTACCTCTATGTATTTCTTCTTCTCTCTCTCTCTCTCTCTCTCTCTCTTTCTCTCTCTCTCTTTCTCTCTCTCTCTTTCTCTCTCTCTCTCTCTCTCTTCCTCTCTCTTCCTCTCTCTCTCATTCTCTCTGTCTACCTCTGTGCAACTTTCCGTAGGACTCTGCTGTTTATTCAGTGTAGGTGGCCATAATTTCCCCTGGCGCAAATAGCTGGCATTAATTTTTCACACCGCGTATTGCAATGACGCATTGTGATCAGGGCCATTGCAGCATGAAGATGCCGAAGAGACAAGCAAATCTTTACAGACATGCAAGAGGTATCCTAGTAAGAGTCAAAAGGGCGTTTTGTGATTTAAAGGGTATGAGTGAACGCCCTTGTGGTTCTGAGCAGGCGACGAGTGATATTCTGGTTGAATATCATTAAAAAGATAATTACATCTTTCTCTATAATATAAGGAAAAAAAAATGATATGGATGACAAAAAATATAATAAAGTATCTTTTTAATATTTGGATCAATGTTTTAGAATCAATCCTAATGTTTATGAGTAGTAAGGTTGAAAAGAAAGAACAAGCACTACGTGAAATATATCTTAAGAAAACAAAATGTAAGGGATCTATCTTGTTTATATCATAACAGAATTAGAAAACAGGAAAAATGGAAGAAGTGCATTTCTTTCTTAATACCATGAGAATCAGTGTGCTTTAGATTTTAGTTTGCCTTTTCAAGTGTTTAAAGTAGAGGTTTTTAAAAACACAACCCAGACACTCTCTCTTTTAATTGTAAAGTTTAAATCATTGTCTGAGATCCAAGAGGGTGTTAACTCATATTTTGTTAATACAAAGTTAATGTCCTTCTGGCTCTCAGCACATGAAACATCCCTGTAAAGAAGAAAAAGGGGAAAAGATGAGGAAGGAGAAAAAAAGAAGAATCTGATGTTTTTTTGTTTTTTTACCCTTCTGATGAGTCACTGGGAGTCAGTATTGAGTTACACGCTTGAATATGGTAGAGGGTTGCGAGTAATAGCCACCAATCATTGTCAAAATGGGTGCCACGGACCAGGGCAGGGGTGCGGTGGCGGTGTCTCATTACGCCCCTGGTCTTATTAATAGATGGGACTGTGGGTTGGTATTAACCCCTTGAGTACTGAGATATCACTGGTGGTATGGGATATGAATTGGATTTCGGACCTGAGTGACAGTGTGGAGTGAGGGAGGGAGTTTTTTCTTTCTGTTGGGAGAAATGGGACGGCGGCGACATTGAGGGTACTTTTCACCGCCAAATGCCGACACTTGAAGGTATTGTATGCAGAGCTTGCCTTGACAATCATGCAAGTGAGTTAAATGAGCATAGACACCCCCCACACACACACACACACACACACACACACCCCCCACACACACATTCATACACGCAGACTTGCTCAATAAATGAGGTATTGCACACCTAACAGCATTAGCCTTCGTTTACCAGCTGAAATTGGGATGCCCTGGTAGGAGAACTCATGAATATTCATACATCCCTCTTCAGGCATCATGAATTATTCATGCAGTCCCCTCCCCCCTAGGAAGCACTGGGTGCATGCAATATCAAAGTATTGATTCTCCCGCCGCATAGCTCCTGACGACGTCAGGAATAGATGAATAGGTAATGATTGTTACCGAAGTCCTCTCGTAAATGGATGTCTACCACGGAAGTAGCACCAAGGAACCTTGCTCGGGCAACCACGGCGAGCACCAAACGAGAAAATTGTTGACAGTTGGCTTGAGACAGCCATAGAGACGGAGATGTTTCGAGCAGCGACGGAAAACAATGCCTAGTTAATTTTGATGGAGTGTTTTTTCTGACTTTTGGCTTTGGCGGTGAAGATGGAGATTGGCAAAGGCAAATTTCTACCTTAGTACCGCAGGATTTTGTCTTTGGAGAGTATTTTAGACGAGATTATTCGGGTTGCTTTTAGCGATAGCGCTGCTACATCTGCTTTGAGTGTTTTGGGGTTCTCTGAATTTGCCAAGGTAATATTTGATAAGTATTTTAGGTGCCTTCAAACCCTCTAGTGTTATTTTGTGTGTGTGGTTTTTGTACTTACCCTCTTTTTTAAATGTTGATATCATACCTATATCACCATGTTGAATGCTCTGATAATCCTGTCCATGCATGCCAGCTGTCGTTCATTTCAGTGTTTTTCTGCAACTACAATTTGAAAATTGTGGTTCCTCATTGCAATCTATATATTATATTTACATTAATTGCTATTTCTAAGTATTACTCTCCATTACTCTCCATTAATGGAAACAGAATAGGACAGTAATTTAAAGCTACATTAAAAACAAAATTTAGAGTTTTGATAATAGAAATGTACAAAATAGAAAGAGTGAAATCAAATTTTCATCAAATTTTATCCATTAAATGATATATAGAAATATTATTGAAATGCATTATATAAGTAATAAATACTTATCTGTAGTAATGTATATATTGGAACTGTTCTTCATGTTGAAAGCTCTCTCGATTTACATTCATGAATTGTGTTTAAAAAAGGCATTCATACCCATCCACATATTTTGTTGTTAAAAGAATAATAAGTTTTCAAAATCTTTGTCAAAAATGACACAATTTCATGATGTTTTAATTTTGTTTTAATAAACCATTTTCGTATGGTAATCAAATTTAATGCATAAATCTTTGTTACAATCCATGTTACAATAATTGTATTTCAATAGTCAGAATGCGAATTGCATAAATTACGTGTTGTTGGGTAGGACAAGCCACAATGTTTGTCCTACTCAGCAACAATTAATGCATGCAATTCACCTTTTTTCTTATTGAAATACAGTTATTCATAACAAGTGAATAAAAATAATCAATTAATTGAAACATCATGAAATTGTGTCATTTTTAAAGTGACTCGGTAACATTGTCTCAGATCCTGAAACAAAATCCTGGATTTAGCTCATGCTGCAATCATAATTATAAATCTTTAGGTCAGTCAGGAATTCCATGACTTTTACAAGCCGATCGCCTGTCTGATTATCAAGATATTTGTGATTGGAAATCAAAATTTCATTTTTCGTTTTCCTAACGGTTTTTATAACACTTCAGTCTATTGGAGAAATGAGTATGGTAAAACCGGTCACTCAAAGATTTTTACTTTTTTGAGGCTCTTCATGATCATTTTGAAGCACAATTTTTCTAGGGCTTCAATATTACACCATATCACAGACACTGATAACACGTAGGGCCATGCATCTCAGATTTAACATTGTTAAATGATGCTTTTAACAAAGATTCTGAAAACTTATTATTCTTTCAACAACAAAATTTGATTAGATTACAAAATTTATTCTATTTTGCCTTGTCTTTTGATTGGGAAGAGGAGTGGGTGATGAAGTGGATCATCACATCCTCATGAATAGATTCAGTCACATGATTGTGAATGATGAGAAATATGAGTTATATACTCTGTCAAATGTTGTTTTTCTCATTCTAAACACAAATGTATGACATTTTAGCACAACATGAACTTCTTATAAAAGACTTGGGCAGGAGGGGGGGATGGCTAACTCATAACGTCATGATATACGATGTTTTCTTTTTCGTGTCTTGCATATTTATGTACTGAGGCTGTAGCAGAGGGAAGGAAGGGTGGAAAATGAAAATATTATATTTTTGACATTCAAGAAGTAGAATGATAGAATGATGAAATGCATTTCTGGAAAGGTCATTTTGTTTATTTCCAAAACGTCTCAAAATGAGGCATTAAGATGTTCTGATGGAGGAAGTGAGATATTACTTTTGAGGCCCCCAAAAATGCAGAAATGGAAAGAAATTTGTTAGAGGTAGAAAAAGAACGTAGAACATTCAAAAGGTCATATTCAGAAATGATTTAAATGTTATCATAAGAATGGATAGATGGGTGGATTGGTTGATGGATGATTATATCTGTTTAGAGCCAGAAGGGAATTGACGATATACTTCTTAATTCTTGAACACTGAATTAATGCCCTTCTGGCTCTCATCAGATGACTAGATATATATATATATATATATATATAGATGGAAAGAAAGTTGAGTGATATATAGGAAAGAACAAGAGAGAGAGAGAGAGAGAGAGAGGGGAGTAGGAGAAGGAGAAGAAGTGTGTGAGTGTGTATGAGTGAGTGAGTTAGTGAGTGTGTGTGAGTGAGTGAGTGAGTGAGTGAGTGAGTGAGTGAGTGAGTGTGTGAGAGAGAGAGAGAGAGAGAGAGAGACTGGGAGGAAGGAAGGGGGAGACAGAGAACGAGATAGATATAAAAGGGGTGGAAGGGTCGCAAGAGAATTGGAGAGAAAAACAAACAGACAAGGTGAAATAAAGAGATACATACATCCAGACAGACAGACATACATACAGACAGACAGATGGATGTAGAGGGAGAGAGAGAGGAGGAATTAGGAAGGATATATATAGAAAACTTTGCATTTAAGCGTAGGAGGTATAGCTAGATCTGATGCGTAGGAGGTATAGATCTGATGCGGGCATGCTCTATTAGTCTACTGTATTGATCTTTCTAACTGCCTCTAGCCTGTGTAACATAGGGTGTAATGATGAAAGCTTGTTGTGTAGTACTGTTCACACTGATATTTCTTCTCTTTGAAGCCTTGGAGCCAGAAGGGCATTAACTCCTTTCATTTTACACAGAGTTAACGCCCTTTTAGCCCTAAACAGACGATTTGACCCTGATTTTGTATCTAGAGATGTATGTGAGGAACTAAATCTGATGTGAACATGACTACTTAGTCCAAGGTATTGATCTTTCTAACTGCCTCTAGGCTGTGTAACATAAGGTGTAATGATGAAAGCTTGTCTTGTAGCTCTGTTCACATTAGACTCTTCAATCTTCTATCTGAATGGTATATTTCTTTTATTTGCTTTCTGAAATAGTAAAGAGGGTAATGATGAGATTTATTATTTTACCATCATTATCTTCATAATTGTAATCATCATTAACATCATCATTATCATCGTTATCATTGTCATCGTCTACAAGATATCTTTATTTTACTGACATGATTTGTTTTATGATCATTATTGTCATTGCCATCATCATCATCAACATCTTCATCATCATCATCATCAACATCGTTATCATCATCGTCATCATTATCATCACCATTATCATCATCATTATCATCATCATTATCATCATCATCATCATCATCACTTCCAGTTTGATAATTATTGCATTAAGTCACCGTAAGATTTGACAGAATGTAATTATTTTTGAGAGTTCTTATTTTCCCTAAAATTGATATTTCTTGGCGGTGTTTTGATGCTAGATAGATTTTTAACAAATTCACTTCTTTTGACCAACACTTGGATTGCAGCATGTAGAAACACGACCATAGACATACATTCAACAAACATTAACTTCAGTAGCGCCAATGTAGATTACCATTCGGTGTATTTACTTGCTGGGGGACAGGGAGCAATTAATTTCATATATTGATTAGGTTGGTATGAGCGCTGGGAGTGTTTATTTTTAATGTTCGGTACATGACTCTGCCACTAGCATTGTATGTACTGATGACAAACAGAATTCCTATTTATATTCCAGAAAAACCAATTTTAAAAAATTGGTTTGTTTGGAACTATCATTTACACGACTGGAAAAACCCATTAAAAAATCGTCGGTGTTTGATATATTTTTTTATGTTGGTGAGTTGTACACATGCACCAGTCGTCGCTGCTCCAAGAGTGAGTATTTACACTGTAAAAATAGGTAGAATTTCAGGCGTCGTTTAAAATAACCATACTCCCCCAGGTGGTTTTTTTTCTTCATGTTTTGGGGTAGTTGCCCAACAACTTCCGACAGAACTCTAGAATGTGAGAAAAACTGATACTTATTGCTTGCAGTGTAATTGCTGCTATTATTATAATTGATATGAGAAAGTCAGAAGTAGGCATCCCAAGAAAGTCAAACTCAAATGCAAACAGGGTACATGTATATATATAAAACATGAAAATAAAATCATAGTTTTGTATGTGTAATGAATCATCCAAATACATGTGCATGAAACAAGCAATTGCTATTTCCAGGCTTTTGCTAGATGCAAGGAAATTCTTATATCTTGTATCCTAAGTTTGATTTCAAACTTGTATAAAGAAATGTATAAAGAATCATTGTATATCGTATCATTGTATAAAGAATTGTCTTACAAGGAAACAAATTTTCAAGAGGTTAATTGACGTGACACTTGGCCATCTTCACTGCGCACTCACGATAATTCCTGCCCAGTTGTATGATTTTCGTACGATAGGACGATACGATGCTCAATCGGGCGTTTCACTATACAACATTTCTCTATATACAACATTTCTCTATACAACATTTAGACTAGGGAAAACTTAATTACTTACCATATAGCTATACGATGAATCCTGATAGTCTGGCTTGATAGCAATTGCTAGTATATTTGACCCAGTGCTTCTTAAAGGGAGCTCATGCTCCAGTCAGGAATCCCATGATGTTTACAAGCCGATCGCCCGTCTGATTATCAAGATATTTATGACTGGAATTTGAAATTTCAACAACCGTTTCCCAATCGTTTTTATAACACTATAATCTATTGGAGAAAATGAGTATGGTAAAACTGGTCACTCAAAGATTTTTTACTTTTTTGTGGCACTTCATGATCATTTTGAAGCGCAATTTTTGTAGGGCTTCAATATTACACCATATCACAGACGCTGATAACACGTAGGGCCATGCATCTCAGATTTGGCATTGTTAAACAATGCCTTTAAGCAATATTAATTTTGTCTGAAACTTTCTGATATGTTTATTGAAGTATGTTTTGAGATAATCTCTTGACAAAATATTATGACCACATGCATTTCTAGTTGATACTGGTAATTAATATGTGTAGTAGGGTATAGTGACTCAGAGCACCAAGGGACCTATGGCTATTTGGATTTAGTACTCCTCGTATGAAATCCACCTATTTCTCCCCTCCAACCTTCATTCAGATATTCACATTTATCTTGCTTCAAGTTACATTTACATAAACATTTATGTTATCATTGCAGATGCGTTTCGTTTGCTTTATTTCCATCCATCACTGTCTCTCTCGAATTCCATGATAGATATACAGCGTAACATCATCTTGATTAATCCCCGGCAGTGTGATCTGACCAAAATGAATGAAATCAAAACAACATCCACCAGGGTCTATGAGTCGGTCTATCCCCTGAGAATGTAACTGGGTAAGACGATTTCTTCCATTCAAGTCATGTTCCTGCAGTCTACACATCCCCTAGGAGATAGAAGCTCTTCCATCATTCGGCACACTTTCAGCCATTTGCAAACTATCGCTGTTCTCGGTGGAACTTGATGTAAATGTTGTACACGAGAGAGTAAATTTTAAAAAAAATATATGATGCAGTAGTGGGTGATTATAGCTCTGGAAAGCTCCAGTTGAGCTCTTGAAAGCAGGAAAATATTTTGGTAAATTATTAATTTATGATAAAATACATTAAAATGATTGCTTGTTCTTTGGCAAATCCAAAGAGAACTGTACTCATTTTAACTGCATTGGCAAGCAAAGGGTTAAGGCCATCATAAATGGATTGGAGATTGAATCTGTTGAGTGAGAACCTAATCTTGCACTCTTTCTCTTGTGGAACTGCGCACCATGAGAAATGGGAGGGGTGGGGGCTGGGGGTAGGGGTGAGAGGAATGGAGTAGAGGACTTGGAAACGAGAAGTTTGTTATAGGTTATTGCGGCTAAGTCCCACGTGGTGTTTGCAGCAATAGAAACAAATGAAACAGGAACGAAAATGGGATTAGAAAGGGGGTGAGGGAAAGAAGGGTGGATAAAGGGATGTGCAAATGAGAGATTGTGAAAAAATGGTGGGGAGGGGCAGGGGGATGATTAGGGGAAAGATTGAAATGAGGAGCTTGTTATGGGTTATTACTGAAATCAGCCTTCCTTCCTTAGCATTCAAAGCAAGGAAAGTACAATTGATATAGAAACAAAAATGGGAGTATAGAAGGGATACCATAGGTAAAAGTGGGATGAGGGAAAGAAGGGTGGGGGAGCGAGAGAGAGGGGGGAGGATTAGGGGTAAGATTGAAAACGAGAAGCTTGTTAGGGGTTATTGCGGCTCAGTCCCACTTGGCGTTTGAAGCAATAGAACTAATGGGCTGAGATGAAAGCTTATTAGGATATGTGTCAACATTTTAGTCTGATTTCACTGTTCCGAAGAGACAGGGAGAGTGGTCTGTGGCGGATCCGTTGGTTGCCGGGCTCGATAAATTTGGCTGACTCTGATGGGGGTTTATTCGTAAAAGGAGGAATGCACTTTACTGCGTGGAGTGTCTTATGGCTGTTGTACTATGCATGACACTGTTTATAAGTAAACAGATGAATCGGTTGAGAGAGAGAAAGAGAGAGAGGGGGATTGAGGAAAACAGACAGACATGCGGACATACCATATGGATATACAGAGACAGAGATAGAGAGGCAGAGACAGACACAGATGGAGACAGACAGAGATAGAGATGGACAGACAGAGACACAAAGATGCAGAAAAGAGCAAGGCAGGTTGAGGACAGAAACAGAGAAAGAAGTTTAATCTTTATAGACAGCGATTTCGAGATAATTCCATTATTTGCAGAAATGTATGATAGAAGAATACTGAAAGGGAGGAAGAGAGAGAGAGAGAGGGAGGGAGGGAGAGAGGGGGGGGGGTGAGATGGAATAGAGACAGGGAGAGGCAGAAAAAAAAGAGTTAGGGAGTGAGAGGGAAAGATACAGATACACGGAAAGAGCTTAGCCTCTGCTGCAAAGAAGATATTGGCAATAAGGCTAATGGTATCGAGATGAAAGCTTGTGAAGACATGGGCCCAAAATTTTAATCAAATACGAGAGTGGGATCGAGAGAAATATACCACATCGTGTTAACACTGCCGTACATAACCGGAAACAAGCAAGTAATATCTCATGGTTGTGTTGAGGGAGAACTAGGAATTCAGACTTTGAAAGTGCCACACAGAGGCTGTCCTTGTGTATGAAGTGCAATATGAAAGATAGAGTGTAACAGGGGAACCCCCCACCCCTACCGTAATCATCAACTTGTGATCGTTGTAACTGCAGCAGTTGGAACGAACCCTTTAATGTTGGCTCACAGGTATCCGTGTATCTCATTAGAGTTATATATCACCTGTGTACAGGGTTCAAGTGGATAGGTTTTGAGAGGAGAGTAACAGCTGTGAGAGGAGTAGACGAATTGAGTGGGCATGGATAGACGGGCCGCTGTTACAATGTTCAGATGAATACATAGGGATAGGTGAAATAGTAAAAAGAGGTTGAGGAAGAATAATTTAGTTATATTGACTGCTACGAGAGGACTGGCTGTTTTTATACGCTCAAGGGAAAGTTGAATCCCCTGCCATCACCCCGAGGCACGCCTAGATTCAACTTTCCCGCAAGCCAGTATAGAAACGGCCAGTCCTCGAGTAGCTATCCTCGAGTATTAAAGCAGTCGACATGACTTTTATATGCCGATCGTACGAATTAAAACAAAAATCTACCAAGAATTCTTACCTTAGCCTTTATTGAGTAAAGATTGGTTAAAACATCACAGAAAATCTGAGACACTGTCTGTTAATCTTTGCTAGCAAAATGACTGAAAGTTTCAATCATTTGGGAATCGCAGAAAAAACCACTGTATGGTGTCTGTGCTCGCACAAAGACAATTTTAACACGTAAACCAATGGGGATCGCAGGAGGATGAGGGCACAAATTAGTCGATATTAACTTGTGGGCGGGTACGAGGGCACAAATTAATGGATACTAACTTGTGGGCGGGTACGAGGGCACTTTTTAAAGATTTTTGACTGGTAGGCGGGGCATGGCTTAAAATCACGACTCCAATTTCGACCAATCAGATGGCTAGATTTCTAAAGTGAGATATATAATACAATTTAGGGAATGACTAAACCTTCAAGTGCCACTGTCGTATTCTGTGCCACAATGAGTAGCTGATATCGTCTGCTCAGAGCCAGAGGGGCGATAGCTCATCTACTTAACATAGTGGATCACATGGACCATGGTTCGAATACTCCCCAGGAAGTGGAGCAAAATCATGTGTGAATAAGCAATCGAATCCGAATATCGGGGTAATGATAATTATAATGTAAAGCTCTTAGGAATGTAGAATTTTGAAAAAAGTTGTTGTTTAAATAAAAGTGAATCCTTATTCAAAGATGGTGATTTAGTCCAAAGTAATCTGCATTTTCTTCTCTCGTTCTTGGAGGTTTTTTAAAGTTTATTTAATGCGTTGCCAACTCCATTATAACTAATAACATTTTGCCTGATGCGATAAGGAAAATAGAGTTGTAAATTTCTGAAGAAGGTGAGTAGGTACTCTCCATATCCACAAGAAGTCATTATCTAATTATCCCTAAATCATCTGACATTTTACTGCCCACCTTGCTTCGAGTGCTAATGTGTTTGGTGACATTTTAGGAAACCACAAACCTAGGAGAAACGGGGTAAAATCAATACCGGTAGTTGGGCTTCTTGGCTCCTTTCTACCTCCCTCTTGCCTTTTTTTTGTGTATCTTCTGCTGAGAGCCAAAAGGGCGCTAACTCTCTGTAACAGTATACGTGTTAATGCCCTTCAGGCTCTTTACAGACAAATTAAATGTATCTGTGTTGGTCTATCAACTTTTTGGTTTGCATTTGGTTTGCGAAGAAGGCATTACCGCTACACAAAGGATAGAAAGTCTTGAGCATCGAACCCACGTGTTGAGGCGTGCCTTGCGATAAATTGAGTTAGATTTTAGCCGGTTGATGTTGCAGGTGTCATTGTGATTCGGTTAAAGCGTGTCGTGGAAGGCGTGACTTTGTGCTTCGTTATCTGATTTGCGTTCTCCTGTTGGTGCAGGCTGCCGGGCATCCGGTCTCTTGGGGTTTCGGGACGCTAACCGCGGGATGCGTAGGATGCGGTCCTGTTGCATGGGGGATTGAGAAAAGAGATAAGGGGGGATCGATGGAGAGAGGGGAAAAATAATTAGAGAGAAGGGGGAAGAGATGGTAAGACACAAGATAGAGGAAGAGAGAGAGAAAAGCAGACAGATACAAAGAGCAAGAGAGGGAGAGAGAAATGAAAGTAGAGGGAGAAGGAGGGGTGGAAGAAAGTTAGAGAGACAAGCCATGGGAGGATATGAAAACTAGAGGACAGGAAAGAAAGGGAAGAGGTTGACGGTTTCTTGGGGATAGAGAAAAGCTGACAAATATGACTGCTGACAGAATAAAGGAGGGGTTTTAGCAGAAGGACAGACATTGATGAGCCAATGAATTTAGAGGAGAGGAGATATGGATGGTTAGGAGGGGAAGCATTGATTAAAAACCAAATGGAAGATTTAAATTGGATGGGAAGAGATGAGAGCAGGAGCGCAATAATATGAAAATGAGATTGAGAAAGAAATGGAGAAAAGACAGAGAGAAGGAGAGACAGACAGTGAAGGAGAGAAAAAGAAGACTTAAGTAAAAATAAAGTTCAGAGATGAGATAAACCTAAGCTTGGGTGTAAAATGAGTAGGATATGTTGTACATTGAAACGCGAAGATATACCTAAGCCACAAATGCTCACCAACGGGTCCGCTAATTCTTCCCTGAGGCTTGTAAATTAATTTGCATCCTATTGTGGTTGTATAGACCCATGATATCACTTCACATTTGGCCAGATCTTTTACACCTTTTCTGAGCTCCCGCGAGGGTCTGGGATTTGGCGTGCCGTTCAACCCATCTTCGAAAGATGATCGGCTGCTTGCATGTCTGTGCGATGTTTGGAATGAATGACTGATGGGCTGTGGATGATGATAATAAGACCAACTTATCTGCTGAAAAGCAAGTCTTGCAGACGACGTTATGAAAGTTGTAGTGAACCTTTACGTAAATGCATGTAGTCTATGGGGAGGCTGAGGGCAGCATTACCTCTGTGTTAAAGTGTATATGTTAACGCCCTTCTGGCTCTCTGCTAAACTATTAAGAACAGAAGATTAAGAGTGTAGCATAGGTTTCTATGCTACAGATTCCACGCTTCAGATTCCACTGAATTTGAGCAAACTGATAGCTGTTTACAATGAAGCAGAGTCCACTCTGACACTGTCTGCCTAGAGCCAGAAGGGCATTAAATCCTATCCTTTAACTCAGAGTTCATGCCCTTCTTGCTATCAACAGACAGTACGCTTCAGATTCCACTGAATTTGAGCAAACTGATAGCTGTTAACAATGAAGCAGAGTCCACTCTGACACTGTCCGCTGAAAGCCAGAAGGGCGTCACCTCATATATTTGTAAACCCAGTTAGCATCCCTCTTCCTCTCAACAGGCTAAAGGGTACTTGATTCTAAGTGCACAGTGTTAACCAAAACCATACCCTTATCCCCGAAAAGTGTAGGAATACGAAGCCCTCGACCTGAAAATAGGAAACGTCCCTGTGCTTCACAATTTTGTGGTAATGTCATGTTACGTCCGCTTCTTCTACGAAATTTCATTCTTTCTTAGAACAGCGATAATAATCTCCAAAATGTCACCCTTGTCCGTGTTTGACTTCACACTACTTTATATAGACATGCACATAGTACAGACAGCTTTCAGAAGAGCAAAAACCTCCCAATTTTCTGGTGATCGGCAGGCATGTTGTTCAGTCTGGAATTTTTTAACTAGATTTCACTGAAAAGTGAAAATGGTTACCGGTACTTAAATTCAGCAGATGAAATTTCCCTGAAGCTCTATAAATAAAATGATCCTGAGATTAATTTGTACAAGAATTTTTGTGTGGACACCCAAACTTCTGCAGCTGAAATTTCCTACAAAATTCTCTGATACAACAATTTTCTGATACAACAATTTTCTGAGATTATTTGCAGCAAACATTTACGTGCACATTTTTAAAACAGCAGGTGAAATTTCCTATGGAACCCTCTTAAGTATCGCTTTATCGAGGTTATCTGAAACAAGAATTTTGTGTGAATATGACAAATGCAGTCAAAGTTTTCCGTAAACCCTTTAAAATAACAGTTTTGTGAGATAACTACGTGTAAGAATTATTTAAAATTAAATTCAGATTTCCATTGAATTTCTTCCAAAGGGATGATTTTCTAAACATAACTTTATTTAAGAATTAACTATGTGTGAACACAACCATGTAGAGACTAGAGAGGGCAGGCACTGGTGGTTCCAGGACAAAGTCAAGTGCCCGAGATTTCCTTTGCTAAACTGAAGCCTGAAATCCAAGAAGACAGTGGGATACTCCTTGGAGTAATTCAATGATAATAAATTGGAAAAACCCAGAGACACTTTATATGTCTTTCATGCAATTATCAAAGATAGGTCCACCAGTAATTTAGAACACAAGGGAAGACATTATACAAGGGGGAAGAAAAAGGGACTTGGATGAAGAATTGGAAAGACAAAGTGATACTTTACACCTCTTTCATACAATTATAAGACATGGGTTTACCCAACCGAAAATTGGCAAGGTTTGGTCGAGAATTAACAAAATTCATGTGCTTGACAAAGTTTTAGAAGAAATAAGGATATCGTCTGCTGCGAGCCAGAAGGGCGTTGGTTTATGTCACTTATATAATTAACCATTGTCTACTGGAACCGGGTGGTCCCTGTGTTAGTCTATCAGCGTGTCCACACACAAAAAAATTTATCCGAAACTCTATAATGAAACGTCGTATAAAGAATCATCGTATAAATTTCAGGGTGTCCACACACAAGAAACGTCGTATAAAGAATCATCGTATAAATTCCAGGGTGTCCACACACACACAAGAAAGTAATCCCGAAACTCTACAGCGAAATGTCGTATAGGTGCGCAGTTTGCTACTGCGGTCATGAAATGGAAGCGGAAATGAGAGGTCAGGTCTCCTTTCGCGAGGTCACGTTAAGCCCCGCCCAGTTATACCGTTAGTTATACTAGTTACGTCCACACACAACACATTCCGTGATTAGGCGTGATTAGACGTGATTCTTTATTGAGTTCTAGTTCGAAACGATGCCCTAACGCCGCGTTTCGTTATACGACGTATCGTTAGTAAGCATCCACACACACAATTTCATCGTATAACTATCCCGAAACGGTATAACTATCCCGAAACGGTATAACTAATCACCCCTAATCACGGAAAGTTTTGTGTGTGGACACAGGGTATGGGACTGAGAGAATTCAGAAGTCAATGGGTTAATACCCTTTGGCTCCAAATGTCCAAACAGATGTTATTTTTAAAAGCCTACATCAGATGTCTCTTTCCCTGTTACATTAGTGCGATAGTGCCGCGGCGGGATTCCAACCACAGACCTTGTGATCCACAGTCCGGTGACCTATCCACTTGACCACAACACCTCGAAAAAGATCCTTTGCATTTGTTTTGGTCTAAGTCATCATGCAATGCAAGATCAACCGAAAGAGAAAAGGAAGCAGAGGGAATAGAAAAGATACATGTAATTAACTAATTATCTTTGTTTTTTCTCAAGGAAAACTAGAATTTTTTAGGAGCAGACTTTGTTACAGTTTCCAGAATATTGGCTGTATAAGTATGCGTTGGGTCTCTTTAATTTGGGTGCATTTTGATGCTGATGATGTATAAGTTATGGTCAGCCTAGCATTAAAAATATGTCTACCAATTATCGGTAAGACCTAGAAGGGCATTAAGTCTTGTATTTCAAAACCGAGTCACTATCCTGCTGACCCTCAACAGACAATATGTTCTCCATCGCAAAACACAAAATGATACGGTCAAAATAAAGATGGCAAATTGTCTGATTTTATACGATTGTCTTGCTGCAATTTTGCTGCAATTTTGCTCCATACATTAACAGTCACCATACTCTGGCAGCAAAAAAATGCAGTATGGGCAAGAGAGGAAGCAGACGTCACCTCATGCATTTTTAAGGGAAGTGGAGCGAAGCAAAGGTGTTTGTGACGGCGACGTTTTTCCCCAACGGTTCTACTATTGCCTTCTGCGGGATCCCAGAATACAACATAAGATATTCGAAGCAAGCATTCAGTACTTCGAAAATGTGCCGTGCATACACAAGTGTAGGGAAAAACAACATGGGTTTAGTTGTGAATACTTTCTCAAAAAATGTTGTTGAATCAATGTACTGCAGTTGTCAAAAGAATTTGCAAGAGGTTAGACTGACACTACAACAAATATATATTTATTGTGGAGTATAGATCAGAATATTATTATGATATTGAAATTTGACAATAGCATAATATCATAGGATGATTTCTACTGATAGCCTTTTCATTTTTTTTACTTTGTATAATATAGTAGAAAAAAGTAATTATTTATATTGGTAGCAACATAGAGACTTAAATTATTTTGATGAATTGATTTGCAACTTCACAAACTATGTGTACATGTAGTCATAATCTTACTTGTGTAAGAGAAAACCAATTTTGTTGTTGGGGGGTGGGGGATAAGTTTAAGACAAAAATCTTGTCATTCCTTTCTCATGGAATCAAATATCTTCCATAATCACATTTTGCAAATTTTTTTTTTTTTTACTATATTTCGCAAAATGCTTTGCCAAGAAGAATAATGGGATAAATGTTTCAGATTAATATTCCTGTTATTACATGCATGAAACTTGATCCCAAAACTCAACACAAACCACCTGCACAATCTTCAGCCAGGGGGGACCAAAATAGCAGTTGTTCCAAACAAGCGATTTGAGAGATCAAAAACCCAGATTTTGATCACAGCTCGTGATTCATACACCGACAAAAGTCACTGATCCTATAAAACAGTGCTGCCCTCTTTGATATTAACCCATCCGTCATTCCTAGTGGGTTGGGGAATGAGAGGCGCAGGTGCAGGGGTGCTGGAACTTACCCTGTAGGGGTTAAACGTCCGTGAGGCTACGGCCATGTAATAATAGTTTTTGACCATGCCATTGCGATATCCCTGCCCGAAGGATTATAAGGAATTATGCGCTAATCATTTGTCTTATCAGCCTATTATTGTGGAAACTGGTCTTGTATCACAGACTTTTAAAGATCTGATTGTCCAAACTTAGTTGATGAAATTTATCTAATTATGATAAACTTCCTAGTGTGTCAATATAAATCTTAGAGCATTAGAGCATATGATAGGAATGTGCATAAAAGATGTGTGTCTATAAAGCTTGATTTGAAAAAAATAAAGTGACATATTTCGGATTGAAATGTGACTGACATTCTAGACTACTTACTTTGAGAAATCAGCATTGCATCGCTGTTTCGCTGTCAAATCTAAAATTTACATGTATGTCCCTTGTGTTTGAGGGAGGAATGAACGTGAATGAAGTATTGAGTGATTAGGAATCAGAAGAGTAACATATCGTCACATTAAGTTTGAGCTTTCAAGGTCGATGCTTTTGATGTAGGGATTATGGCTGCAGGTATGATATTTTGTTTCTCCTTTTTTTTTCTCAGATTAATCTTTCAGATCAAATATTTTTTTCATCCAAACTATCTTTCAAATCAGATATAGTCGACTCCTATTTTTTTATTGCAAGATGTGACCTGGTTATATTCCTTGAGATAGGACATGCAGTCAAGATGTGTTGGATTAGGGTATATGTTTGCACTTTATAATGAATTAAAAATCATTTGTGCATTTCCTGTTAATGTATGTGATTGCTATTGCATGAAAATGTTTATTCCAAGAGGATTTGCCCATTGATGTGGTTAGAGACATCTGTGTGCATATGATGGGCTATTGAAATGAATTTTATTCTTACATCACTGGGAGGGGAGTTATCTTAAATTAAAGCAATGCAATGCTTTTTTGAAATAATTTAACGTCCTGAAAAACTACAAGTCATATTGAAATTGATCTTTTCTCAACAATTTAAAGTATTTTGTTACCACATTTTGCCATTGTAATCTTTATACCTGTATGTTATTTCTTGAAGGGGAATGAAAATATGTTACTTTTATTATTCTGTTTCATGCGGCATACTTGATATTGTTTGTTTGGAGTCCAAAGGGCATTAATAATAATAATAATAATATATGAGATTTATAATGTGGCGAATCCACTTGAAATCAATTGCTCAAGGCACAAAGTATTCCAGCAACAATTGCTCTTTAGGTCTGTCATCATCAGCCCAAGTTGGCCAAATAGCCAGCTATTTTGTGATCCGGGAAATAAGCCCGAAGTTACAAATCGCGTCTTCATCAGCTCGAAACTCAAGCTCGAGAAAAATTGCTTGGTGTTCGCGCATAGTGCGAGTCTTCGGGCTGATGAAGACGGGTTATTTTGTAAAACAGCGAGCTATTTTGCAAACTAGCCCAAGATATCTTAGGGAGATTTCCCGAGCAAATAGCCCGCTATTTCGTGATCTGGCTAATTTCCCGGATCAGAAATAGCGGGCTATTTGGCCAACTCGGGCTGATGAAGGCAGACCTTTTCTTAGTTTAGATAGAAAATCTTGACTGCAATTCTTGAGACTGCATGCTGTTTGGTGTACGTGTACCCCTCGTCTTCTCATGTATCCTCTCAATGTTTGATGTTCAATGTTGTATCCGAAGGCACCTAAAATAGACACTGCACGATACCTGTGCAAAGTATAACTTTGTATCTTATCAAACATCACCCTGGCAATTATTTTGTGATTCTCTGTGTATACTCCAGACATCAACCCTCAGCAAATACAGCCACTGCTGGAGCGATCGCTGAATCGAACATTTGCGCCGAGTCAAGTGGCATTTCATATAGGCGGTGGTTGATGCAGCGTGAAGAGGGAAGGATCGAGGTCGAGAAATGAGGACATGGGATTAACGGAGAGAGTGATGGAGAAAGGGATACAGACTGAAGGATAGGAGGGAGTCATAATCCGATGAACATTGCCAAATGAGCCTCATATAGTCCCAATTTTATTTTCAAGCTTGCTCATGACGAGCCGTTACAAGATTAGAGACCCTCTGTTGTTCGAACAGCTTGTGACCATCGCTGCATAGAGCACAAGAGCAAGGAGGTATAGGGCGAAGGAACCCCACTGCTAATTTTCTCATCAGTGTTAAATGCCCCATGGACGGTGAAGCATATTATCCTCCCACCAACGAGGGCATTATGTAACGAGTGGAGGAGGTCCGTGCATCTCTTCGTTACCCCGCAGCTCCCGCCGGAGCTAATTATGTCTGATGCGAGGAAGAATCTCGTCGAAGCACGCTAGACAATCATCTACCGAGCTAGATTGGGTTGGATTCATTCATTATTTGCTGAGCTATCTCCGACTGGTTTGCCTCGCTTACTGATTGCTCCTCGATTTAAGCTGCCCATCTTCTCCCAACCAGTTTACATTTCTCTGCACCGACATGCCGCTGCAGGTGAACAGCTTCATCTTACATTCCCACCATCTTCGGAGAAACGCAGTCTTCAGCCTGGCTAAGATGACGTCATGGATAACATCAATGTTTTGTCAGGAAAACATCAACGAAAAAACCCTCTCCCATCATATTTGTGATTCTGCAGGTGTAAGGGGGGATTAGAGAACCTTTCTTCATGCCACACAACCACTCAGGATATGGAGACTTGATTACAGGTGACTTGCTGGATGTAATTTTTCATCTGACAGGGCAATCAGTTAAAGCTCGACTTGAACCTGAGCACTTCCATACAATTCTCTTTCGTCATCGAGGCAGACACATGGAAAATAAATTTCAGCCCGGCCAAGTGTGATGTCTGGAAACTCTGCATGCGTAGGTGTACTTCGAGCAGGATTGATTATGATAAGGTTGCAGAACGACATGGTACATTGAAGACAGATAAAAAAAAGTGAGGAAATGTACTCTGGTTGGAATGACCTTCAGGTAATGTTTTGACTTTGGGAATGTTATGGAAGAGAATCGATCGGCCTCTGTAACTCAGGGAGATGTTCAACGTCAGCAGACTTCAATAAGTAATCAATTTTTCTCACCCAATTTCTTAGTTGCCCCGCTGCCGCCGTCTGAATTGCGTAAGGAATGGACAAATGCTTTCCGTGACTTTGGAAAGTGATCAATTTGTCGCCCTTTGTTTTGCATCAGAAACAGATGAGCATTTTTCATCTTGCCTGCAAATTGTTAACTTGTTTTTCCCATCAGAAGGCCAATAACAACAGCAGATAGATTGAAGTGACGATAACAGCTAAGGGAATAAGCGGTGGCAATAGAAAAGATTGCAGCAGGAACTTGTCATTTCAAATGAGGCACCTTCTTCTCCAAATTGAAATGACAGTTAGGGGATTGGTGCGAATGTTGGAGTGCTATTTGTGGAACAAAAGCAATTTGACTTCATCTTGCCTCGTTGTCGACTTCAGAGAGAGAGAGGGGGTTTCAGAAGATTTGTTTGATCCTAAGCTTTATTGCCTCAGACTTGACGATGATGGGTTAACAGTGGGAGAGTCGTAATGAAGTTCAATTTAAAGATGTATACAGATGTCTTCGTCGAGGAACCACAATGCTGTGATTGCCTTAGGGGAGAAGCTATTTAGGGCATTGTGATTCGCTCAGCTGTATTGTTGCAGCTAATAGATAAATGACACTGATGCCATTAATAATAAAATATATTAGGGTTGCCGAACTTGATATGATTTCACCACTAATGAAGTTATATTTATTCTATGCGTTGCTCATTTAACTCATCAAGGAGCAAATTTCAGCTACGTCTGCCTCATTCTAAAGATATTCTGAAGCCACAATAGATGGTAACATTGTGAAAATGGCTTTTGAGAACAGTACGCTGGTTTACCAGCGCAGAGCAGACATGTTCGATTCAGAATCAGATCAGCTGTCTTCGAGCGGTGAGAGCTCCTCGAGAAGGCATCGGAAAATCTATTGTCATTCCAAACTTTGGAGCCGTCCAGCATAACCCCAACAAACGAATCCCGCTTATGGGCACCTGGAGGCTGCATGAGAGTGTACATGTTAACAGAAGTCGGCAGAATTCAGAAAGGTCGTCCGGTGTTGATTCCGATGCTGATTTTGTCTTCCGTCATAAAAGTAATGGCATCAATGCAAGGTATTCGGCAGTGAGGCGGCTTCCTGTGAATGGTCACTGCGAAGGTGATTGTGAAAGGGACAGAAATGGTGTCCGTTACCATACGCCTGCTCCTGAGCCAAGGAAAGAGCATCTCAATGGTCACTGTGGATCAGACTTGAGGAAATTTGATGTGAATGGCACTCCAGTCAGACCGGACCTACATGTAACAAACGGACATCGCAAGGAATATAGCATTCTGAATGGAAATAATGTGTATATCAATGCAACCACTACAGTAGGCGAATGGTTACAAAATGGCCATTTCAACACTGGCAGCAACAACGGTCAAAAGTCTGCTGTAGGATACACTAAAAAGGACCCTATACCGTCGGTCAACAACAACGTAATAAAGGATGACTTTGGTACCAATGGGAAAGTGAACTTTAACCAAGAAATTGATGAAAACAGCCCCATTTTTATCCAAAGTTTGAAATTGGATGAGAATTTGAACGCGGGGATCGCATCATTGTTGTATTCAAACACCCCCTCCTTGACGTTTGCCAAAGGAAGAGACTTAATTTCATGAAACTTTGTCTTCGGCGGAATCAACCGTTCTACTTTCTGGAGATGGCAGGAGAGAACCACAAGGTTCCAAGTAGGTATACCTCAGGGTTGTTGGTGTTGTCTTTGTGTTCAAAGTCAAACCTGTCTTAGTAACCTCTCTGTAAAGGCCACCTGTCTAAAGTGGCTATGTATTTCATTTTCCTCTAGGACGAAGTTTGTGTTGTAGGACCTGTCTATGAAGGCCACTTGTCTACAGTGGACTCTTTATTTGTTTTCCTTTGGGAGGCCTCAAAAGGCCCTCAATGGAAAGTTTTGATTGTAGTACATTTTGTACTCGTTTTGCAAAATACACCTTTGCTGAGGAGTATACGATCTTTCTTTCAAAAAAACATTGAAAGATTTAGTTAGAGGCACGTTAAAAAAAAAAGAAGCAGACACTTTATTTCGTTGCATTAAGATGAATGATTGTAGAGAAGCATTGTCGGGCAGACTTTGGGCCCATTATCATCATTATGTCCTAATGAATACAAAAAACAAAATATATTAACAAACAAAAAATAGGTCTGACAAGCAATTAAATGCCTCTGAGTCGGTCATTCCTATCCGTGACTTAATATGAAAGACATTTAGACATGAATGAAATATATTGTATTCCTCTCCTTTCAAAAGATGTGTGTTATTCCACTTTCATACGTAACTACAAAAATAAGGGAGATCGTTTCTTCAGTGTTCAATTACAAGAATGCTATACCTCATCCTCCCTTTCCCCTATTGCGTCATGAAAGTCATAAAACATTGAAAAAGGGGATACACTTGCAGGTGAATATTATAACCATCAAAAACCTAATACGCAGTTTGCATGCTTATGAGCTGATTATCATCATCGTCATCTCAATTACCTGCCACGAAAGCCTCAACTGTGATAGGGGATTGCATGGCTCTAAACAGGGATTAGCATTTTATGTTTTGCATAACTATTAGTCACTCTCCCTAAAATCAATTGATGAGTGCACAACTAGACTTCCTTTCAGTCAAATCATGTATGTTTTAAAGGTGGGTATTTAAGATGTGTGTTTGATTTAGACTACACATCTAATTTTAATCAGCATTTAGAAGGGCAGAGGTGTCTCATTGTTCTCAAGATGTTGCATCCCTCTTTTGAAATAGCTTGATCCAACATTTTGAGATTGAATTAACCTTTTTGAGAATGATAATGTTGAGAATGATAATGTGTTTCATTTAAACTATACATCTTATATTAATCAGCATTTAGAAGGGCAAAATTGTCTCATTGTTCTCAAAATGTTGTATCTCTCTTATGAAATTGCTGGATCCAACATTTGGAGATTGAATTTACCTTGTTGAGAATTGCCCTTTTAAATTGTGATTTGTCTGTTAATTTTTAGAGAGTAGGCTTGCGCTTGCAGATTTGTATCAGATATGTTATAGGTATTGTCATATACATGCTTTTATACTTTTGCTTTACGTTAGACACATTCATGTATGAGCTGAAAAAATAAAAGGAATATCATTGTTGGAGACTAACATGGAATCACATTATACATGCCACCTGCAGACTGTTACTCATTAAACCACAGATACATACTATGAACTTTAAAGGAAGTGAGACGTGGAGATATTAGTGAAGTCCCTTTGATATAGATAAAACATGCACACATCAGTGAAATATTGTCTGTTAGAGCCACAAGGATGTTCACACATATATCGTTTTACACAGAGTTAACGCCCTTCTGGCTCTCAGCAGATGATGTGTCATCGGGGTGGGTTTCACAAAGATCTTAAGTTGAACTTATCTCTAAGTTGGACTTAACAATTATGGAAAGCCATTAGCATCTATGAAAATATTTGTACAAGTTATTTTAAAAGGCATAAAATGTTGATTCAAATCATTCATATTATTTTTTATTATCAAGGAGATTTCATGTTTTTGATGTGGAATTAATGAAAAGTCTAAAATACTTGAATTTTCGCTTTTGAATATATTTTTTTAAAGGATACAAATGGCTCTCCATAATTTTTAAGTCTAACTTAGAGTTAAGTTCGACTTAGGATCTTTGTGAAACACCCCCCTGTTCTCATACAAATATATCAAGGTGTGCACTTAACTGGGGACCAAAGTCTTTTAGCAACACATGAGTCTACATTTGCCACTCTCAACCCAGGTGTACATGAACCTTGTAGGAAGAAATGCTTCGCGTGCTTGAGTGCTTTATTATGGCAGCTCAGCTAAAGGCCTAAAGCAGATGGAATAATAATTTTCAGTGCTTGGTATCTTCAGGGAAAGAGTGCTTCAAAACTCTTTTTTTGTTATCATTATTCTAATTGTTTTTCAAAATATTCTTACCCCTTCTCATTTATGCTATCTCCCTTTTTTGTGGGCTTATTACACCTAAGATATCCTGAGATTACATGTACAATACAAAAATTGTTTAAGCCATGCATTTAGGGAAATGATGTTTGATTCGGAACATTCATTTGATCCCAGACCATGTTGCTAATTTATCAAAACAATAATATTTTAATGATAGATTTCAATGATTGATTTAGTCTGTATGATGCGTTGATGCCCTTTGAGCTCTGAGCAGAAGAATAATTATTGTTCAACATAATTATACAGAGAGGCAGTCAATTAGATTTTAATTGAAAACAAAACGTAGCAATCTGTCATTCTTTTTAGGTGCAGAGCATAAATGAGAGAAAAGAAATTTGATATTGAAAAATATTTAATATGATGTGCTGAGCATATTATTGGGCATTGTTGTCTGATAATTGGTGATCAGTGGTGTGTTTGCATGCATGTCTGCTTATTCATTAGTAGCTAATACTCATGGATTTGCCATAGGAGTTTGGGGCATGGTTGTTCAATGGGTCTCCTACATGTCGCCCTTGATTAGTGAGATGAGAGAAAGAGAGGAGAAAGAGAGAAAAAGAGAGGAGGGAGATATATATATATATATATATAGAGAGAGAGAGAGAGAGAGAGAGAGAGAGATAGAGGAGAGAGATGGAGAATAAATAGTGAGGGAGTGAAGAAGCAGAAAGAGAGAGAGGGAGGGAGAGAGGAGGAAGAGAGAGAGAAAGAGAGGAGGAAGAGAGAGAGAGAGAGAGAGGAGAGAGAGGGAGAGAGGGATAGAGAGAGAAAGAGAGGGGAGAGAGTGAGAGGGATGGAGAGAGAAAGAGAGATGAGGGAGCTATTTAAGCAATAAGCAATTCGAGCTGGTACGAAGCCTGGGTGTGTACTCATGCACATGACAGAATTATATTGCAACGTCTGGCTGCAGGGGGTAGACTTATTAAACAGTAACATTGTACAGACGTTGCTAAGGAGATGTAGCTTACATGTACGTACGTTGACTCAATGTTTTTTCTGTTTTCTTCTTTGTCCTTCATCTTTTTCCATGGATTCTCATTTACCCTGTTCTTCTATTCCTTCTGCCTCTGATATCTATTCTCTACACTTCTAGTCGTATTACCTTCTCCTAACTCATCTTTTCAACTTTTTTATTATTTTTTCTCCACATTTGTAGTTTCTTCATATTTCTTTCCCCCTCTCCTATCACATGTTATCTTCATTTTTCTTTTCTGGATTCCTTGCTTGCCTTGTTTCCTTATCCCTTTTTCCCTAACTTCCTCCAATTCTATACCTGTTCAGGTGTCCCTGTACTTCTCTTTCTACCTCAATTATCATTTCGTCTGTTTTGAGCAAGAAGGGCGTTAACCCATAGTCTTTAACAAAGATTTTATGCCTTTCTGGCTCTGAACAGACAATTTGGTCTCTACTTGCTGCCTGTATCCATGTTATCCTTGCTGAAAGACAGTATTCTGAAAGCTAAAAGAAGTCTCCTTTTCTCTCCTCCATCTGATGCAGGTCCTAGGATGTTGATGCCACGTCCAAACTCTGCCTTCATCCAGAGGATGATCCCTGGCACAGGCTCCAAGGAACATGGTGTCTCCGTCCAAAGCAGTCTCGACAGTGACAATGAGGAACTGGTCTTCAAGCAGGGTGTCAATATGGGTCCTTCAGACCAGTCCTTGTCCGAGAGGGGTGTGGCTGACAGGGGAGTCCCCCATCGAGACTACCGGAAGCTGCAGTCAAAGTGCCATGAAGCCATGCTGAAGCTGGAGACCCTGAAGCGACAGAACGAAGAGACACTGAAGATGTGTGACCAGTCGAGGAAAGATGCTGACTACTACTGCAAGCAGCACAGGACAGCTATGAGCAACGGAGATCAACTGCGGGGGAAGCTTCAGGGGCTTCAGCAGGAGTATGCCGAGCTGATGTCCGAGCGAAACCAAGTGCAACAGGAGATCAATGATCTAAGACAGAGATATGATGATGATGCCAAGGAGTTGAATGAACTCAGAGTCCAGAGTCGGGAGTTTGTGAGTGTGATGGGACAACCGGATGTGAAGAGAATGTATGACATGGCTATGGATAGGTATGAGACCTTGAAACACGAGTATGACAGTCTTCAGAAGCGATATACTGATGTCAAGAGCTCACATGGATCAGGTGTGAACAAGATTGAAAGGTTGCAAGAAGATAAAAGCCAGTTACAGCTTCAGATGGAAACGGCTGTAAAGGAGAGGAATGCACTGAAACAACAGTGCACAGGTGCAATAAGGGAGTATGAGAAAGCTCGCCGGGAGTTGGATGAACTCCGAAAGCAGGAGTTCAAAGCCCAGCAGGAAAACAGACTCCTCAAACAAGCCATCAAAAAGACACAGATAGAACGTGATCAGGCTGTACGCGAGCACCGCCTGGTCATGAGCGAGCGTGACGAAGTCCACAAGGAGATTGAAAAGCTCCAGGACGAAGCGCAGCATGAATCTGCCAAGCGAAAGACCGCCGAAGAAAAACTTGCCACCATGCAGAATGACTACAGCCACCTGCATCAGAAGCTCGTTGACACGTTGCGCGAGCAGGACCAATCGGAAAAGAAAATCAGCGATCTGTCAGAACGCTACCGGGTCATGATCAACAACACCATGATGGCAAAGAAGGAACGCGAGGGTATCCTTCATGAACTCAGAAAGTATGAAGAGGAGCTACAGGTAGCGCGTCATGAGCGGAAGGAAGCTTTGGACCAGCTTGAGGAGGTCAACCAGGAGAGGTATAAGGCCAGACAGGAACAGGAGATGACCAACCATGAGTACAAAGAAGTCAACAAGGAAGTGGAGTCTCTGAGAAGGAAGGTGGATTCCTTGACCAGGGAACATAAGGAATCAGTACAGGTAAGAGCATAATTTCCTATAACTTGTTATTTTTAGTGAATATTTAATGCCAATATTCTTCTTCCCTTGGAATCTCAATGTATGATCGGTATGCTCCTTTTAAGTCATTGGCGACAGGAAACCAGTTGGTTCCTGTACTCAGCCTGTGGGAATGAGATAATTCTGTAATAAAATGGTTAAGTGTGGACATCATATTTTGGAAAATGTTTGTATGTAGATATTAAAATTTGTCACAGTACATTTGTAATTTTGTATCATTGATAAAATCGTTTTAAGTACACACAAGAAACAACCTTTTGATATGCATGTACTTATATATAATTATAAGTAATGTCGCAGTTGGTCTTTCTCACAACTTTGATTGGAAGCCTACCGGTACTCATTTAGTATGTGCTAGCCATTCTCATCAATGAATAGAGTTATACATGATGTATAGCAACATCCTTTGTATTGACATTGAGGGCCCTATCATATATAAAAGTCAGGTTTGTCAGCTCATAACATAACCAAAATTTATCATAACTTTATGATTTATTGGACTTACTGATGAATTTGTAATGAATTTGTAATGAATTTGTAGTGAATGTTGATCAATCACAAATAAGGTCCTCAGATAGGCATTTTGTTATTGGTTCTTCTTGATGTTGATTGCCATCATTGTTAGATAAGCTGACTTTTCTCGTAATATATCCTCTCTGTTTTCCAGGAGTCTGAGAATGCCAAGAGGTTACGAGATTGGGCTTTCATGGAAAGAGACAAGATCGTGGCAGAGAGGGAGAGCATACGCGCCCTCTGCGACAAACTCCGCCGGGAGCGGGACCGTGCAGTCAGCAACTACGCAGAAGCGCTGCGCAAGACGGACGATGTCGAGCGGAAGAAGAACGAGGTCACAAAAGAGCTCAATGAAGTCAAGTAAGTAATTTTTTTGAGATCAGCAGCCTGTATTCTCTTAAATGGCCTAAGTTAAACCTGCCTTAATTTAGGCAACTGTCAGTAATGTAGTGTTACAGGATAAGCAAAATCAACTTGGTTATGGGAATAATATAATAAGGTCATTTTATAGTGACAAATTTTTTCTATTTTCATCTTGTTAGAGAATTATGGTGATTTGTACATGCTGAAGAGGTTTGTCATTGGGCACTCCATGAAATGGTGGACAAACTTGGTGCGTTCAATGTTTTCCTTTCAAACTTTACTGCTCATTAAAGTAAATAGATATTCTAGTAAGCAACTTATTACGAGGTACATATAACAGGCGTACATTGCTTTACAAGTTGCATGCCATGCAGTCAGACACAACTTCGGAAAACCGAGTATAAGCAAAAACTGGGAAAACAGCGAATAACGCCCTCTACTTTCAATGCGGGGCAGTGTGTACAAAAGGCATGGGGACAATTTTTCAAAGTCAACCTATGGTTGATACAGATCATTTTGTGGGTCAAATATCTTCAAAATCCATGTAGGATCAGTGATGTAAAGATACCATCCAATGGCACACATATGAAATAAATATATCCCCAGCATTTTTTTGAAAGATCAAGGGCATTACATGAAATCGTCTGGGGTAAAGTATATGAGTTAATGCCTTTCTGGCTCCAAACTAACGATTTCTCAGCTGTGAAGTTCCCCCAGAGTTCATGAGCGGTTCTTGCAGTCTCGATCGAGTTTAGGGGTTGTCCTGTGTGCGGGTAATTACAAGACATAATTCTTGAATACAAGGGCATTAGTGTAAGGACAATAACAGCGTGCTAATTTGTATTGGAAGGGTCCTTGTATGCAATGATTGATAGGTCTATTCTCATTAGAGAGAAGGATTAAAGTTTACCAGCTGTGGAGAGTTAAAGCACAGTTAGACATGGATCCATGTTCTGTACTGTGTATTAACTACAAAAGTAGTATTGCAACGAAATTTTAACAATTTCACATTCTTATAATGAAATAGAATAATTGGTAAAGAGGTTATCAATGAAATCATTACAATGCAAAGTTAGCAACATCAACAGCTTTAAAAATTAGATTTGGATGTTGTGAAGTGCATATTCCATTAATTTTTAGAATATTTATATTTGGGATGGTTAGAGTCCCATTTTTTAATGGATATTCAAATCCACCCTCAAATACCATGTGAAAGGGTATTTTAGGCCCATTTACACAGCCCAAATGCCATTTTGAAAAATCATTGATTTTTTTTGTTGACAAAAAGCCCTTAAAAATACGTTGGTGTTTCCTCATTCCGATTTTTGGGTGAGTAGTGTGCATGCGCGACTTGTCGCTGCTCTGCATGCGATCGCACGGAAGTGAGGAGAGTCATGTGACCCCAAAAAATGGAATCATACCAAAGTTTAAAGAGTTGGCATTTACACTGCAAAAATCTGTGAAATATTGGTTTTTCCTTGTGTTTGCTGGTAAGCAACTACTGATGAAATGCTGGTATGTGAGAAAAATCTGCAATTTGGGCTTCCAGTGTAAACGCAGCTAGTGTTGAAATGATGGCCTTGACACACAGATAGGCAAGATGTAGTTTTCTGTACTGCTTAATTTCACATGAATGGTGTTTAGTGTTTGGTTGTTAAAGAGAAGGTTGAGTTCTGGGAAGAGGTTAAAAATAATTTGTGAGCGTTATCATTGTTATTATGCAAGTGTGGAAGAACATCAGATAAAAACTGTTCCCTGAAAAGCATGGCTCTTCAAATGCCTTAATATTCTAAATATGGCATGTAACAGCATAAAAATCAAGACGGATTTTTATGCCACATGTTTGTGTAGTCCCATATACATCTTTCTGTGTACAGTGCTTGTAACTTTACCAAGACTGGGCCAAATTTCTTATCATTTTGATGATTCCAGAACCTTGCAGTACACACCAATACTTATATGCTAAATGATCAACCTTTTCTGATTCGATTCTACATCGTTTCTTTCACAATGCAATCGCATGACCAGAACTCAACTTTATCTTTAAGGGCAGCGTTACTTACACATGAAGAGACTCAGTGGAAAAATTTAGACAGGAGCTGAGAGTGATTGTGCTCTGGAAAGCTCCAAAAGAGTCCTGAATAATTAAAACGAACTGAGGAAAAATGTCTGAAATGAGAATCTCGTTGTGAGAGTCCCACTTTTTCTATTGCATATTTAAAAACAGTCTCTTGAGAGCAAAATGTTTGTTCACACTGAAGAGTCTGCCTTTTGTTCTGCCAAGTTCCTGAATCATTGAATTTATGATGACATGTAGGTTGTGTCAATATTTATTTTGAAGAAACTTGTCTAACCAACCTTTAATTGTCTGACATTGCACTGCCCTCATCTGTAATTGTATGTACTGTACTAATGAGCAAGCCATTAAAGTGATGTAATTTAAAGGTCAATTATCTCCCTAGTGAGAAATAGAATTTAAAGGAAGAGTCCAGTCCTGTCTAAGGGTGCGTTTATCGTGCAATTTTTTGGTGATGAACGCAAAGCCCTTTTCAAACGTCTTTAAATATGGGTATATTGAAACGCCAAAAAAATTGCGTTTTGAATGTGACATAGAGCCAGAATCACGTTTCTGAGAGATGATAAACGCAAAGCTGTTTTGAACCACACATACAAATCAGACCTTCCCAGGCTAATCTGCTTCCTGGGTCAAACAGTGCAAAGCAGCTGCGCAGAGACAAGCCCTTTATTTCGAATTGTGAAGAGTCGATAAACGCGACATCCCGTAAAAAACGTTCTTATAGTGGGGTTCGATATGTACATATAGAAACGCTGATTCTGAGTGGCACGACAAGCACCCTATGTTCAGTGATGTCTGCTTTGTTTAGTTTAAATTTTAGTTCATTCAGTCAGAAATTTACATTTACAAATTACAATGTCAACTTGAAGATGTATCCACATCAGTTAAAGGATCATGTATCATGAGCCAACTTATGCAAATTCGCCGTCGAGTCGTGAAGAAGCTTTTATCTCGATTCATAGTTCGCCGATCCCACTATACTCTTAGTCAGGCGAGCTTCTGAAGGATTTTTTTTAGTCAACCCGTCGAGGTTAGCTTAAATATGGAGTCCTCTGTTGCATACTTAGGCAAGATGGCTTCATTGGTGTTTTCACTCTGTTTGAAAGACGTTGAGATTGTACAATTCTTCAATGTAGAATCTTTGTTCATGTTTTAACCTCAAAGTTATGAAAATGTTGACGACGGGGTGGATTGTTTTGTTGTCAAATCAGGGAGCCCCAAAATGCTCTTTCGTAATAATAATAATGTGTTACATTTATATAGCACATTACTTAATGCATTTTAATGAACTTTAAATTAGATACAATAATACATAACTGAAGTTTTTTGTGTGTATACATACAGAAAAAAATCCTTGACATGAAATTTACAATATTGTATTTACTAAGATTACATGTTATCTTTCAAACCCAGTGTAATCTGATAAGACTGCATCAAATTTATATGATATGATAGTGATCTTTGCAGACAACACGTGATTTAATCTGATATGATTTGATTTTGATCTTTGCAGACAAAACGTGATCCAGCAGGAAGAGAAAGAAGCGAGGATGAGGCAGCTGATCGCTCCTCGGAGCCGAGACTCGGCCATCGATGCGGACTCACAGGAATGGCAGATGGAGATGGTGGAGTTAGAAACAGTCAAGGTATGATCAGAATTTATTGTCAATAGTTATCAATTGGAGAGGTGTTTTTGGTCTAGTGGATAAGTCACCCGACTGCAGATCACAAGGTACGGGGTTCAAATCCCAGCCCAGCACTAATGTCCTTTGGCAAGACGTTAATCTACATTTGTCACTCTCCACCCAGGTGTTAAATGGGTACCTGGTAGGATATGAACGTTAATGTAGATTGCTCAGCATTGTGAGCGTCTATAAAAATGACGCCTGGCTGGAATGCTCCCCAGGGAGTGGAGAATGTGCAGACATTGTGATTATGATAAGGAGTTCCATAATGTTGTCATGGTCTTCTTTTAATACAGTGATAGAATTATAGATTGGACCTCTCAGAAACTAGCATAAAACTTGAATAGCACAAATTGAAAAATTCATTCATTTTTTTTCATAGCCTTACTTCATGTATGTAGAGAAGCACTGAATCCCCAAAAAATATATTTCAAAAATATCTAATAATGAATTTCCAGGATCTCTTTGTGAAAGGCTCAGTTATACTAATGTGCTCAAAAGCAAAGTTTCATCAAAACTGTCTATAAATGATGCGAGCAAAATAGGTTCACCGCAGATCCTGATACGCTTGAAATGTCTTGGATTTTCCTATACAGATGCAAAAAACGATGTAATCCAGACTTTTTTCTTCTTCAAATTCAAACTAGAGTGTGTCAGTAGCCTTAAAACATCTCATGTATCTGTTTATTTGAGGATGCAGAATCTCTCTTTCAATTTTTTTTTGTGGGGGCTGAGGGTTGGGTAATCACCAATTGGCATCAAACCTTTCTTCTGCATTATAAAGCATTGGCACACCCATATCCCTGAAATATTCCCGGGTAAACAAATCAGTATTCACACAAAGTGAGTCATGAGAGACTTTATGTGTTACAAAAACAAGATAATCAGCACCAAATGTAGGGTTTGTCACCAACAGGGGCCAGAGTGTATATATGGCCTTCTCAAATTCAAAGTGACCCCCAAATTGTAATAATTATTGTATTAAAGGGGAATAAACAGAACCTTCCTTTGTTCATCAAATAATTATATGATATAGTATATCTTAGATACAATCTCTTATGGAGCTCTGCCAAATATATACACTTTTGGTCTGACGAAGCAGGTGTTTGTGAACAAGCATGTTCTTAGGGATTAAAAAATATTAGGGTATCAAATATTAAGAAAACTTTTAAACGCCAGTTGTTGAGGAGGGCTCGATACTAACTATTCAAGTGCGAATTATCTACTAAATTTGCAATGGCCCTCAATGATTAATTTTTGATTTGATTATGTTATTAAGAGCTTTAGCAGGACCCCATACTGTTAAGATTTATAACCCCCTTGAACAAATTTGATTTACAGTGCTGCCAAATGTATAATATATATCTCTGAAATATGCACATTTTTTTTGGGCTCTGCTTCTTAAAACTTCTTTAATAATATTAGTATGAAAAATGCAAAAAATATATAACAAATTTGATCTCAGCCAATAAATAAAGGCACATCTATGATCTACCAGTAGCTTCTAACAGTTATTGTAACTTAATTGGTATTGAATACAAGTTTTTTTTTTTTAAACAGGGGCCCTGATCAAGCTATGCCAAGTGGGATAAGCTAGTGTATCAAAAATAAATGAAACTTTAAAGGGATCCGGTAACTTTGTCTCAGATTCTGAAACAAAATCCTGGATTTAGCTCATGCTGCAATGATAATCATAAACCTTTAGGTCAGTCAGGAACCCCATGACTTTTACAAGCTGATCGCCTGTCTGATTATCAAGATATTTATGATTGGAATTACAAATTTTGAAAACCGTTCGCCTGATGGTTTTCATAACACTATAGTCTATTAGGAAAGCGAGTATGGTAAAACCGGTCAATCAAAGATTTTTACTTTTTGAGGCACTTCTTGATCATTTTGAAGCGCAATTTTTTTAGGGCTTCATTATTACACCATATCACAGACACTAATAACATGTAGGGCCGTGTATCTCAGATTTAACACTGTTAAACGATCCCTTTAAAGGCATCATTTAACAATGCCAAATCTGAGATGCATGGCCCTATGTGTTATCAGCGTCTGTGATACGGTATAATATTGAAGCCCTAAAAAAAATTGCGCTTCAAAATGATCATGAAGTGCCTCGTAAAAGAAAAAACTTTGAGTGACCGGTTTTACCATACTCATTTTCCCCAATAGACTGTAGTGTTATAAAAACCGTTGGGAAAAATTGTTTTTGAAATTTCGAATTCCAATCATAAATATCTTGATAATCAGACGGGCGATCGGCTTGTTAACGCCATGGGGTTCCTGACTGACCTAAAGGTTTATTATTATGATCGCAGCATGAGCTAAATCCAGGATTTTGTTTAGAATCTGAGACAAAGATACCCAATCCCTTTAATAACAATTAAGCCTCTGAGTTGAGCCCTGTTACTGTTACCAACAGGAGGGTTCAACACATACTGGAATCCTGTTGTGAGTTTCACCATATATTCCATTTATTCATCGTCTATGGTGGACCTGATGGTGTTTCTATTCGCCTATAGATGGGAGTGAGAAAATGCAGAAGTGAAGAGCTTAAAGAGTTACACCAGAATCCCCTTTCTTTGACGATTTCCTCAAGATTGCCCCTATTGGAGATAAAGTTGAGTTCTGGTCGTGAGATTGAATCGTCAAATAAACTGAGTGGAAGTGATTGGAAAAAGTTGATCATGTAGCAGATAATTATTATTGTTTACTTTTAAAATAAAAAGTAAGTGTTGAGATTCTTGGCAACAATATGGTTAATATCTATGTGTAATCGGTATACTCAGCTCTCCAACTGAAACATTTTTTTTTTCACATCACAGGATGATGGTGATATGACGATGCTAGGCTTCGACATCGGAGACTGCAACAAGGATCACCAGTTCCCTGACGATTGCTCCGTCGTCATCACGAAGGTGGACAAGGGCAGCATTGCTGATGGAAGATTGAAGTATGTTCTTTGTACCATTTTAACCTCCCTAAGACCTTGTTCAGACATGACATGACGCAGCAAAATTGCTGCATTTAAAAAAAAATGATGACGTAAAGAAAGCGTAATGCTTGTCACATCTCTGTATCTTATTACACAGATCATTAAAGTGTGAACACACGCAAGTCCTTTGTTGACAGGTTGACAGGGTTTTTTATTGCGGCGCTTTACAGCATCATATCTGAACGAGCCTTAACGGACAGGGGGTCATTTATTACTGTGACAACTATACGTGTACAGAGAGGTAGATGGGATTTGTTTTTAAAGGGGAACCCACCCCAAATAACATGTTTGATTGAAAGCAGAGAATGAGACCCACAAAAAAGTGACATTGTGAGAAAAATCAATATGGTATGAATGTTAAGGTTGATATAATCTTACACAAATTGGCAACTCCTTTGCCTGTTATGAAAGAATTATCATTTATGAAGAATGATAAAAAGAAACATGTGTCTTCTTAGTTAAAATTTTGATAAAGGAATGTATTTTTTTCTCACAAAGTAGATGTGTAAAAATTGTATACATTAACAATTATAGGCATAGGTATAAAATATGCTTTGGAGAAGAATGGAAATTTATGAATTTATTTGTACAAAATATAAGGCAAGTGGTTAAATGAAAACATTACTATTTTTATCCACCAAGACCTAATGTTTTTTATCTA
Source organism: Mesocentrotus franciscanus (assembly GCA_037976565.1). Taxonomy (NCBI): domain Eukaryota; kingdom Metazoa; phylum Echinodermata; class Echinoidea; order Camarodonta; family Strongylocentrotidae; genus Mesocentrotus; species Mesocentrotus franciscanus. The sequence continues at coordinate 20,972,422 of CP137685.1, forward strand.
CTTTCTTTCCTCAGAGTGAATGACTGCGTGGTGAGAGTGAACAATGTTGATTTGACGAACGGCGGAGATTGTAGCATTGCAGTGCAAGCTGTCAAGAACAGCCGAGGAGTTCTCAACTTGGTGAGAACATCACTCATGCTTCATACTAATAAGACAATGACTTATTAACATTTTTTATATTTAAAGCTATACGTACCCAGGGTTCCTCTATCTTGATCACATGTTTAAAGAATATATGAAGAGTTTGGTTCCACATCCATAAAACTAAGTTCCGAGAAAAATTAGGTTATTTATTATTCCTATTTTGCATTATCATTTTGACATGATCGATACTCAGTCCCGTTGTACTACTGTGTATTGGGATGATACGATAAAATTGTAAATTGTAAACTTCTAGAGACATTGGTGAAAATGAAATTGAATTTTTTATTTTATTTATTACATATATTGATAATGATCATTGTGTCTTTTGTCAACTTGATTATTACAATCTCTCCATTTCTTAAAAAATATAATCATATGAAAATAAACACCCAAACTTGAAGATAAATGACATTGTTTCTTTCCCTTAGGTTGTGAAGCGACGTAGGCCCTCTAATGTTCGTCATCATCCAGTTAAGCTATTCTACGGCGGGAAGGAGCATGGCCTGGTCCTTGATAATGGTATCTTCATCAGTAGGATAGTGCCTGGCTCTGCGGCAGCTAAAGAGGGCAGTCTCCTGCCTGGTGACAGGATACTCTATGTGAGTAAACAGGATGCTGCATGGATAGGAAGTGGGTGTAGTGGTTCATTTACTCTGAGAGGTTGAGGGTTCAAATCAATGCCCATTGTGTTTGTCCTTGTACTAAGCCATTTCATCTAGAGTTGCCTCTCTCAGCACAGGTGTAGTATCTCTCAACCTTGGTTGACATGTATGTAGTAGCTATTTGATAGGAAGAGTCCTTTGAACATATGAGTTCTTTATCTTGGCTGTTGGTTGCACCTAGTTTATTTATTTCTGTAGCACTTTTAAGGGCATACCACAGAGACTTTGATATATGTCTGATATGGATTTGCAAAACAGGATCTTAGCATTTTCCAAAATTCAAAACAATTAAAGTGATCAAATATATAGATGTATTCTGTTCCAAGGCTGTGTGCATTATATATGAGATTACTATGATAATGTAGTTCTGTAAGACCTAAATATATTATACATTTTAGTATTAAATGAAAAGGCAGGAAGATTTACAAGCTGCTTATATTTGTTTTGTCTTTGATTAGGTTGATGGATACCATGTGGAAAACAAGTCCGTCACTGAAGTTGAAGAGTTGCTATCCTCGAGCAACGAGTCAGTGATGCTGAACATCGTCAGGGTGACAGCAATGTCCATGTCATCCAGCACCAGCCCGACGGTAGAGTCCATCCAGAGCCACGACACGTCCTCCTCCAAGTCTAGCCTGACCCAATACTTACCCCCGATGGAGATCCCAGGACAGAAGTCAGACAGGAACGGCAATCTCCAGCAGCCTCCAAGTGCCAAGGACGAGAATGTCAAACAAGCCCTGAGGGCGTTTGTCCAGCGCAGGGAGAGCATGCATTCGAGGGAGAGCAGCCATGAGTCGGCCAACAGCGGTGAACAGACTCCACTGGCATTGTCCAGGCAAAATTCTGTCAAGGAACAAATGCACAACCTGGACCCGAAACGCGACAAGAGAATGACGGTGGGGGATTATCCGCAGAACTCGCTGAAGAGAAGTGAGCTCGGGCAACGTGAGAGCAGAAAGTCATACTCTGGACGTGAGAATTTAGAGTTTATTTCGCATCCTGGTCATCCCAATGGACAATATGATCAAATGCGGCATGCGGTAGGAGAATATGTTAGACCGTCATCACCAGGTGCAGTACTGCGTCATGAGAACTACCGTAGTGATGGGAACCTCATTTCTTTTAACGATAGTCCTCATGGAAACGAAACTGCACACAGACCTCAGGATGGTGGCCGAAAAGATGTTGCTCATGCAAATGAGGTCAAGAAAGATGGACAGTCACTAACCAATGGCGACCTTCGACCTCTTCCAGGGTCGAGGGAGAGTCCACAGGAAGGAAATCGTGAGAGTCACGATGGGGATTTTTCTCAAGAGTACTTTGTTAGAACTGGTCCCCACAGGGAAAGCATCCACAACCGACACGCCAGTAAGAGCCTAAATCGCAAGAGAGAATTCAATCCATGGAGCGAGCCAAGCCGCTTCACGTATCCCTCACGCATGCCCAGCCACAAGCCTTCTTACGAGTCCAGCCAATCTCATTGGGAAGAGTGCAACAATGAAAGTGTACATAATAGTCATGTTAATGGGAATGTGCAACTATCAAGACCTATGTCACAGGATTGTTCCCCGAGGGACTTCCATGCCTCGTCGCCTCATATGCAGCAGCCAGTACAGTCCGGGCACACGCGGAGCTGGTCTAGCAGCAGTGGACGCGACATGGAAGCCAATTTCAAGCCTGAGGAATATGCTTTATTTCGTGTGGACAATGACAGGGAGGATAACTTTCCTGAGTGGGATCAGAAACAGGCATCCAATGACAGTTTCATAGGAGATGCTGAAAGCAAAACAGTGCCTGTGAAGCACCCCAAACAGCAAGTTCACGTCAAGGACCACAGTACTTGGCCCCGATCTCACGGGCCACCTGATCCTCATAAACAAGGACGTAAAAAGCGTAGAAGGGGACCAATTCCAGACATGACCCCAAGGAATGATAATATTGAACCGATTGTTAAGCCAACTCCACCCAGTCGTACATCATCATTCAAAGCCTCGCTGAGACATGTGGAGCCATCGTCAATATCCACAAATGGATCAGAATCCAGGCGGCAGTCATCAACTGCAGGGTCAGACGGAAAAAGTCAAGGGTCACTCCATACGGCGCAAAGCCCAACTGTCAAGGTTACACCCATCAACCCCTCCAGTCCTATGAATAATATCAATCGCAATGGCAATGGCGTGGACTCGCCAAAGCAGAATGGCTTCTTCCGCTTTGACTCTCCTCACGAAAACACCAAATCGTACGTTTCCGTGACCAAAGATGTCACCCAGGCTGTGGCCTATCGTCCTGTCTCGGTTACATCCATTTCGCAAATTAAATATTTACCCAGTGAAAGTGCAATAGTGCCCCGAGTGGACCCTCCCACTCACGCGACATCTCCGGGATCCTACTCCAGCCAAAGGCCACCAGAACCACTCCAGATTGTCCGAGCAGATCCAGTAGTGACAGTACCACCTTGGGACACCTCGTCACTCCCGTCAGAGTCGGGAACTCCTAGCCACTACAACAACTGGGCGCACATCTCCATGCCAACAGAAGCCCAGGTGATTATCCAGCCTGTCACTGTACCCAGCTATAAGGCCATCAGCTATAAGCTACAGTCGGCCATCACCAATAACCGCTACTACCCGGACAGCCCCAGCAGCCAGCCACCGTCACCGGGCCTACCTGACTTCGACCCCTTCCTGAAGTACCCCGGAGAGCCAATCACCCTCTCGAGGACATCGTTGCCTGGGAGCGGGAGACATGTGTCCAACCCGAGTAATATTTCCGATTACAGCACGGGGTCTCTTCCTAATCCTAACAAGTTCACCAGGATTCAGTTTCCCTGCTATCCCAGTCGCCCTAGTCCTGGACCTTCCAGCTCCTCAGATATCAGTAAGACATCTCCCTTTACCCTCATCCGGTTGAAGCAAAATTTGTTTAGTATGTAAATGAATAGCAAAAGGCAATTATGTGGAGGTTAGAAGAAGAAAAAAGCTGAGTGTAATAATGGCCCATTTGATTACTCTCAGCTCTGTTTATTGTAAAATGCAGAAATTGGAAGTGCACTGTGCTTATTTCATTTTTTCATTTAATTTGTTGCAACAATTATTTTACATGGGTTTGCCACACCATGTCTGAATTTTCCTTCAAACATCGAGATTTCGTCATTGTTTAGTAAAATTATTATTTCCAACATTCTTCTGAGTAAGTTATATCGGACAGGACACCTGTAAGAAAAAATGAGTATGGAACCCTGCTTGTATAGGAGCCTTGTATTTCTTTATCGATCAAGCTAAAACAGTCCTTGAATGCAGTCCTTGAATTCTTTGTCTCTCTTTTGTTTTTTTAGCTTCTATCAATTCTGGACACAGCAGTCCAACATCACCAAGTGTGATCGATGACTCTCCTTACCTCTCTCCTGCCGTCTCGGTAGAACCCAGTGTCACTGTCACTAGTCAAGGGTAAGTCTTTATGAAGAGTGAATGGTTTGTATTCATGAAGTGGACTGCTAAAGCTCGATTATCTTATTCAGTTGATTATGGAGTGCCAACTGCCAAGCTCCTTTTTTTCAGTACAAATTTCTGTAATTCTGTGACTATAAAATGAAATTAATCCCCTCATGACTACTTTTCATTTAATTAAAAAATTTAATTATTTTTTTCACATAATGAAGAGATTGGCAGATAGCGGTCGATATTAAATCAACGGGCTAACTCCACAATCAGTCAGAATTTTATCCTGGGCTAAAGTGAATACACTTTTATGAGTACCGTTTTGTTTTGCTTGAATTAAAAATTTTCCCCCTCTCTATCATTGTCTAAATTTTACATGTTTGTTTTTCCGTGTAATGAAAGGCCTTGAATTTCCAATTGTCATAAAAAAACATAATTAATTTGTAGAGGTGTTCACTGTTGTAGTCAAGTGGTTTGAGAACTATAGACTGGAAATCCAAAAGGTCACTGGCTCTAATGTACTTTGCAAGGCATTAATCTACATTTGCCACTCCATACCCAGGAGAGAAATGGGGACCTGGTAGGTTGAAAAAATTATTTTTTAAAAATTAGTTGCGATATGCCCTCATGGTAACCATATGATAGGAATACTCCTCAGGGAGTGGAGAACGAATCTGATGACCGAGGTAAAGATACAATCTTTCATACTAAGTGCTTTATAAATCCATAATAATTCATTATTATTTCCTCCTTTTGTTTGCAGTGGACCTAACGATACTCGTCTGATAGAGATCGAGAAGACGTTAGAGCCAGGTCTAGGGTTCAGCATTAAGGAAGCCGGAGGAATCTTTGTGAATACCGTCACAGAGGGCAGTCTTGCTGATAGAGGTGGACTCAAGTATGGAGATCAAATACTAGAGGTATGCAGTAGGCTGGGTGGGGGGGGGTTGGGAGCGGGAGGGGGTGGGTTCTACGAAGGATAGTCAATTAATTCAGATTTTAAGGGGGACTGAACAGTCTATTCAAAATTTTTGCAACAACCATTTTTAACACAGAAGAAATGAAATAATCAATGTTGAGTATAACCTAGTATCAATTACATGTATATAAACTTCATTTGCGAAGCTCCCGTGGAAGATGTTAAAAGTGCGTGTTCAAAGTCGAATGGATTTTCCGCTTAGAAAAAGTATAGAATTTTACTTGTGGATAGTGATATAAAGATTTGAAAATCAAATCTTTGAAATTATTCTATAAATTATGCCATTATGATTGAGGTCGTCCCGGCTGATATTATTGATAAGACTTGAGGGGTTGATGGGTGAAACCTTTACAGTCGGGCTTCGCGCCGCATGGAATGACCCATGACTTTTGCCTTCTGACCCTGCAATATCTAAATTGTTTATTTGTGTCAAATATGATCAAACTTGAGAAGGCTTTCTGCGTAGGTTTTTATACTTTGGTATCTTTTTTAATACAGAACTACAAAAGTTCATAGTATTTCCTTTTGAAATTGCTATGATACCAAATCATAAACTGCAACACCTCATTCAAAATTAGTGTTTCAAGTGGGTGTAGGCATAACATTGCTGAATAGTATCACAATATGATAATTTTTCGTGGTAAAAAGATCAGTCTCTCACACAATGAAATAATAACTTTATCCCGGACAGGCCCCTTATGTCACAACATGATGATTTTTCGATCAGCCCGCCCTCTGTGCTTCACTTGTAGTAATCATGACATTCGTAACAATTGATACATTAGGTATATTATCCTCTCTATTTTGCCGCCCTCACAGGTAAATGGAATCAATCTTCGTCGTGCTACTTACGACAATGCTGTACAGATCTTAACAAGGGCCGGAAACAGCATCTGTATCAAGGTGCAATACAACAGGAATAGTAAGTCCACAATTCTTAATTTTTATTAATTATTGCCTCTATTGCCTCTATTTACGTGCGTTGCTATAGAAGCAAGTATAGGCCCGCACACAGTATAAGTGCACTAACCTCTACGCGCACTGCTGCGCACCGCGTTCTTGAAAATCGTTGGTACTGGAACTTATTGCACACTTTTTGTCATGAATGAAAACGTGAAATAATCTTAGTGAATGATTCACATGTGATTGCATTTGACCAATTATTTGATTAAGATCTAGTCTAGGTGTGAGTTGTGAAATAAGGAATATTCAAATAGCTGAATAGAAGAAAACATGGATGACTACTTACTATAACACTTGCACAAAGGTAGCGTGAAGGTCATGTTCTTCTTCTTCTTCTACTTCTGTTAATCTTCAAAGGGCTATGCAGCCTATCCCGAAGATCTGTAGAAAGATTACCAGTTTTGTAAACAGGCACATTAAACACCGGGTTTACATCCTACTCTTGGCGAGTAGTGTAGCGTAATGTGCATAGGGTGTGGCTCTCCTATATACAGGGCTCCAGTTAACGTTTTAGTCCAAAGAATGGAGTGTTTTCCCCTGAACCCGAGCCTGCTTGGAGAACAGAGGGGAGGGGTGCGCTTCCACACAATCATTTTTGAATTTTTGTCTGCTCAGCGTGGCACTCGAACCCACGCACATGACAAAAGTCATGTGAGCCAGACAATGATCCAATTGCGCCACACCGCCTCCTCGTGCAAATGTATGTAAACCATCTTGAGGCTGAAGGTAAAGACAGTTAGGAGTATGGAATCTCCATGTTTCTGCTTGCTACATGCCGGTTCTCACATAACCCTCCTCCAAACATTTTCTCCCTGTCTAGAAATGGAAGATGACCAGAGGAACTCAATGTGTTCCAGCACCCAGTCCACCCCCATTGCCTCCCAGACCAGCACCAGGACTAACTCACCAACCCCAACCATCACTCCTCCTACCCCAAGGGCAAGCAGAACACAGAGGTAAGTCTCCTTCTACTGGTACTTCATTCTACCGGTTCCCCGTAGTTCCCTTATTCTGGTCTACAAACATGCTCCGCCAACAATCGCTTTGTGGCCGGTTTTTAAAGAGAAGGTTGAGTTCTGGGAGAGGTGATGTTGTGAGTATTTTTTCTTTTGGTATGGAAGGGTATCATAGAAAACACGTCCCCTGAAAAGGATGGCTTTCAAATGCCCTCGCATTTGAAATGTGACAAGTAACATCTACTTTATCTTTGACTCTTTAACTACATTTCTAACTGCAGCCCTTGACCAACCATAAGTAAGACCAAGTAGTAATCATTAGCCATGACCAATAATTTTTTTTTCTTTTTTTGTTTTTCTATATCTTCACAGTACATTTGATTCCATTCATTATCTAAATTGTAAACGTGATAGTTAAGAATCTTTCAGATTTTAAAATCTTGTTCGGCTCACAAGCATTGATAAATGTATAATTACCTTTTTTTCGGGCAGGGGGAGGGCTCTCTAATTATTCTTGCCATTTACAAGACAAAAACTTTAGTATGACTTTCTTCTTCTTTGGATAAAAAAAAGTACTGCTTGCGATTCTGAAGAAGAGTGCACTGTCAACATCATTTCATGCGAAGTTACAAAATTTCATAAGTCATGTAAGTTCTGCTTTCATGATGTGAGAATAAATACAGTCATATTTCATCTTCTTGGAGTCTGCTTGATGTTTATGGTAAGGGGAATAACTTCTGTGCCCTGTGGTGGATTGATGTTATTTCCAATTGGTGGTGACTCACTGGACATGGTTGTTACACGTACCTACATAGCAGTGTCTTTGGGGGGTTTCGCACTCTGTGCTTGTATGGTTATTGCTGTGTTATTTCTTCAAACTGCTGATGTTACACTGAACATGAAACGACCACAAATTAGTCAATGCTATGGGTTGACCTCTGACTTTTGAAGTTTTTCCAGTTGATGAGCTCTTAGTTAATTTGTGTCTGCTAAACTGAGCTGGTGGTGTTTCATAAAGACTCAGATCGACTTTAAGTTGGACTTAACCATGGCAGGCTGTTCATGCCACTGTTTGCTCTCACCATTATGATCTTTAGATAATATTTTTTCCTTCAATTATTGATTATCAAAAAATGTAAATTCTGTAGATTTGTGACCATGATTTGTACATCCCTTGAGAGACCAATGCCAGTAAATGGTGAGAGCAAACGTACACTGGTATGAATGGCCTGCCATAGTTAAGTCCAACTTAAAGTCGATCTTAGTCTTTGTGAAACAGTCCCCAGGACAGGCAGTGTTTCATGTCTTGTACCAAGTCATATTCGCAAACTCTTCACTTCTCTGGATTAAAAACATATGTATGACGTATCTGTGTCATGTCAGATGTTTTGTTTTGCAGTGATTCAGAACTTTGATAGGATCAAATGATCAATTGTACCTTACGCCTTCTACAATGATATTAGATCTGAATGTTTTACTTTATCCCAATCAAATACAACAACAAAAATAAAAACAGCAACGAATTTGGAGTTAGTCTAGTGATTATTATGATTAAGAGTATTATTATCATCATCATCATCATCATCATCATCATCATCATCATCTTCATCATCGTCATCATCATCATCATCATCTTCATCATTTTCATCATCCTCATCTCATCATCATCATCGTCGTCGTCGTCGTCATCATCATCATTTTTAGTCCACTCCAAATTTTATTAAACCGAAAATGGAAATTCTTTGTGCCCAATTGATCGTAAGCCTGGCAGCCACTGAGCAGCGCCAGATCGACATTGCTCTATCCCCTTATTGTTGAACGCCAAACAAGGTAGCAGCGACTCCCATCTTTTAACGTCTTTTGGTATGGACGGCGGGATTCGAACCCACGACCTCCCGGTTGTGAGGCGGACGCTCTACTGACTGAGCCAACACACATCATCTTCATCATCTTCATCATCCTCATCTCATCATCATCTCATTATCATCATCACTACCATTTCATTATCATTACTGTCTTTTGTATGAAGTCTATAAAAAGTGTATGGATAGTTATTATTATTGTGACTGTCATCATCATTATCATCATCATCATCATCATCATCATCATCATCATCATCATCATCATCATCATCAACATCATCATTACCATTTATCTTGTTTTCTTTCTTCCAGTATCCTCTCTTCCTCGTCATCTATAATGCTGAGTGAGCCTAGGTTTGTCTTTCTGGCCAAGTGCGGGGGAAGCCTCGGGATACGGATGTATGGAGGAAATAAAGTGGGCATCTTTGTATCCGAAATAGAACCCAAGAGCCCAGCTGCCAAGCCGGATGGGCTTCGGATCGGGGATCAGATTTTAGAGGTAAATGAAATAAATTGGGAGTGATAGTTTCTTGTTACTTTTAAGACTAGAAAGTTTGGCTTGCAGAGCTGTTCTAATTTTGCCTTAGGAATGATTCTGCAAAATGATTTTTCGCCTTTTACCATCAACAACAATTTGCCAAAAGTTCTTTGTTCTACAATTTTAAGCAATTGAAGCCAAAGACAACTGTGCACTCATGGGTGGTTTGAGAAGATGAAGGACAGACCAATCAGTTTGTATGATGAAATGCCTTTGTAATAATATGTGATTGTTCAGGGGACCTATGCTGAGATATTTTCTCTGATGTTCACCATATACTTCAAATTTCACAGGATGCAAAATCGATCAAAGATATGGAAAAATAAAGATTGTGCCAACTTAGTGTTAGAGCCTAGGTTAGTTAAACAATTTTGCATGCCAGTAATCATGGCAACATTGCTTTGTGATAAGACACTGAGGCTATACTAATGTTTGTTTGGCTTGAAGATGAGGACACTCATTAACTCTTTGCCCGCTACGTTCGGCTAGCGGAACATACAGCGGGCTGCCAACTTCGACTCAAGTCACATTTCATTCACAATACACACGGAACGCATTTAATTCTATTGTACGCACACACACACAATAGTAACGCGTGCTTCGCATTGTATACACATCACACTTCATTGCACCGCTTTGCGACATTGTTTACATTGACATTTTCCGAGAAAAATTGAGTTTTTGAAACTGCTTTTGCAAATATTCATAAACCTCCATAACAAAGTATTAGATATAAGAGGTATAGAATACCCTTCTAAACGAAAACTTGGATACAAAATGTATAGTTGATAATCTCAAAATTTATGATAATATACATTACAAAAATGATACCATTGGCAAGACTATTAATTTCTATACAATATTGCTACACAAAGTTTTTCATTACAGTACACCAATCAAAAGTTATTGCGAGTTGAATAAGCATAGTCCATGCAGAACCCCTCCTAAGGTGGCACCCTAAAAACAATGTGGCACAGGGGGGATTGTGTACGTGGCGGGCAAAGAGTTAAGAGTGTATTTATGTTGGATTGGCAAAACTTAAACGGTATCCCCCTGGATTTGGTCAGAAATAAAGAATGAACTTTGCTTTAAAAATGAATATACATATTTACTGTATTTCTGAATGATCTCATTTGCAGATCAATGGCGTTGATCTGAGAACTGCTACAGCTGAGAGAGCCGCTATTGAGCTCCAGAAACCAGCGGAAGACGTCAGCATCCTGGTTCAACATAATTTATCGAGTAAGTCATTTGTAAACCTAGAAGGGTTCTGTGACCGACCCATGCTCCAGCAGTACTTGACTGACCATCTTTTTTCTTCACACAGTAGCCAAATTCCTAGCTTCAATCCAAACCCTATACCTTACCCTAATCCAAACACTATACCACACCTTAGCCTCATCCAAACACTAATCCAAACACTATACCTTATCCTAATCCAAACACTATACCACACCTTAGCCTCATCCAAACACTAATCCAAACACTATACCTTATCCTCATCCAAACACAATACCTTACCCTTATCCAAACACTATACCTTACCCTCATCCAAACACTATACCTTACCCTTATCCAAACACTATTCCTTACCCTCATCCAAACACTATTCCTTACCCTCATCCAAACACTATTCCTTACCTCATCTCCTCATCCTCCACAAAAATCTTCTATTCAGAACTAGGACTGTGCTGGGATTTGCATAAGCAAATAATTAAGTGGAATTTGGATCCTTAGAGATGTGACTGATTAGGTTATACCAAAATGAGTGTTGATATGACATAAATCATCTTCTCTTTCTATTGTTGATCTTCAAAGTGCTATGAAGCCTATCATGAAGATCTGTCAAAAGATTACCAGTTTTGTTTGCAAGCACACCTAACACCGGGTTTACACCCTACTCTTTGCGGGAAGTGTAGCGTATTAACGTACATAGGGTGTGACTCTCTTACACACAGGGCCTCCAGTTAACGTTCTAGTCCAAGGAACGAAGTGTTTTCCACTGAACCCGAGCCTGCATCGAGAACAGAGGGAGGGGCGCACTTACACACTCATTATTGATCCCTTTTATGAATCGTTCTGTTTAGTATTCAACAAGATCCAGAACCGCAACTGCGACGAGCTGTACGTCAAGGCCTTGGTGGACTTCTCTGCAGAGAAGGAAGGCCAGCTGTCTTTCAAGAAGGAAGAAATCCTGGTCGTTGAAGACACCATGTACAACGGTTCCCTTGGGGTATGGTTTTCTTGGCTCATCAACCAGGAGGGCAAGAAGTGCAGGGGCCCCGGCGGTCAGATTCCTAGCAAGACAGCGTGAGTATCCGCAACTCCTGGGGCCAGTCTTATAAAGAGTTGTGATGGATTGCAACTCAATATCATTTGCAACTGTGTATTTAAGATTTAGGAGATTTCAGATTTGCCGTCGATTTGTGTAACTGGGTGGGGCTTATCGTTAGTGTGCACTGATGACGGCCAGCTGTCAATGTCACTTGACCACTCCAAAAATTTGTTTCTGTATACGACGTTTCGTTGTAAGACGTTGTTTTCTAGTCTGTAAACTCCTTTCCCTGTCTGATGATTTTTTCCAATACAATGTTTCTTTATATAACTTTCATATAAATAGTCTGGACAGGGTATCAGTGGTAGAATGTTTTAGAGCTTGAGCGTTTGCTTTAGACTTCTCCTCATCTTACTGATGGTTCCACCAGATTAATGGATTCACGTTTCAATTGTTTCTCCTTTTTTTAGTCTCCACCGTGAGATGGTGAGGCGTCGTCTCCTCTCGGAGGGGATGCAGGAGGAGGAGCTGAGGACCGCATCCTCCCGGCGTAGCTCCGGTCCTGCCAGACGCAGCTTCCTAAAGCGCAAGAAGAAACACCAGCATAACAACTCCAAGGACAGCAGGGAACTCAGCGAGGGTTCAATGACCGATGTCCCCGTACATGAAGGTACTATTACTTCTGCTCATTTCTTTCACACATTCAGGACCAAGAATGAGTTGATGAACTCTCTTTCTTCAAATTGGCAACATCTGTAATTTTCTCTAATTGCTATATATTTTTTTTCTCATGTAATGTTATTGATCATGGATGAATATGATATGGAAAGAATTTTGATAGAGACTTTTCGAAAATTACCAATTTTTATTAAAATGCAAGGATTTTAACTGTTTCAACACGTTGCCAATTTAAGGATCTTGATGCTTATTTTCTTTATATAAATCCTGTCAGTGCTATTTGATAATGCAGTTCTTGTTCATGTATGATTAGAAATTTCTTCTCTTTCTGTCCTTTTTTTCTGATTTTGTCCAGGACTTAGAATCAAATCATTACCGAACCACAAAATGCTATTTGGTCTGAGAATAAAGGAAACGTTTTGTCTAAATAGGCAACATGGAGGATATACTTAATCAATTACTCTCTCTTCTAACTAAATAACATGCTCCTAAAGTGAAACACCCATAAATAGTATGGACAAAAAAAGAAGAAGAATGATTGCACAGATTACAAGTTAAAGTCCAACATAATCTTGAGAAAATCAGGGATAGAAGCATTTGGTAAACCACAGTACATTTAAAAATTTGAGTTGAATGACTGTACATGTACGTTATCCAGTTTTTAGTCAGATGTTTAAAACATTGGTATTTTTGTGATTTTATCTAAATTACAGATGCAAGTGTCCCTACATACCTGAGGGTGGAGCCTCTAGACAGTAAGTTTTTTGTATAATTGTTTTATTGTGTTTGTAATAATAATAAGAATAGGTCCATTTATATAGCGCAGCCACTATATGAATATACTCTACTGTGCTTGATGCAAAGTATCATACTATTACTCCGGCTGTAGCTGAGCTGCCATAATAAGGCACTAAAGCATTCAAGGAATTTCTTTCTACCGGGTACCCATTTACTTCACCTGGGTGGAGAGTGGCAAATGTAGATTGATATCTTGCCAAAGGACATTAGTCTGGTCTGGTGACATATCCACTAGACCACGACACCTCTACTATAATGATTTGAATTATTTGTAAATTGAATTTATTCAATAACCTGATATTCATTTTCATTAACAACAAAATGGAAAGTCTATGCTTACATTTCATTTGAAAAAAGCCTTTCATATCTTCATTTAAATCTAAGTAAAAAAAGAATAGCTATTTAGGATCAGCTGATAATACTACAACTATATCATTGTAATGTAATATTTTTATTTCTGTACTTTCTTTTTTCACCAACACTTGTTATCTTCCCAGTGCACATCAAGCGGCCTGTCATTTTGCTGGGGCCTTTAGTGGAGAAAGTGGCTCTGAAGATGACAGAGGAATCGCCCAACAAATACTTCAGAGCTTATCCAAGTAAGTCCAACCCAGGTGCATTGTTTTGATTATTATTATGCTTTATGATTGAATGATTATTAAACCATTTGGATAGTGGACAAAATGGGTATTAGACCGACTGGAAATTAGACTAAATGAACAATAGACCAAATTGGTAGTAGACTTATTGGAGATTAGACTGAATGACTATTAGCCAAAATGGTCATTAGACCAAATGATAAGTAGGCGAAATGATCATTAGACCATGTGGATAGTAGATGGGCTGGGTGTAGACCATATGGGAATAGACCAATTGGATAGTAGATGAATTGCTTGTGAGGAGAACAGAAAGAGCCCTGATACAGAAGATGTGTGGTGTGAAACTGTCTGATAGAAAGAACACCAGGGAGCTCATGGAATGGTTGGGTTTGGAAGAAACTGTGGTGGAAGTGGTAAAGAGAAGTGGATTGAGATGGATGGGTCATGTGTTGAGAAGGGAAGATGATGAACCTGTGAAAAGAACATGGGATTTGGAAGTGGATGGCATAAGAGGGAGGAGGGAGTGTCATCATGGTGTGAAAGTCATTAACCCCTCCATAAGAGGAAAAATGCTGACATTACATAAATGATGATGATGGACCATGTCTTTTAGTCAGGATTGTAAATGATGTGTGTTGTCCTGTATCTTTTTTCTGCAGAAATGGTACAGTCGGCAAGCCATATGTTGGAAAAGGACATCGAGAATGGACTCATCCTAGACTACCAGCGAAAGGATGGCATGTTCGAGGTCATCAACACATCGGATGTCAAAGATATCTGCAAGAAGGTAAGTGATGCCTGGGTACTTTGTTTCTTCTGCATGAATGAGTTACCCCATAGCAGTTCAGAGGTATAAATGAATCAGCTTTTGCTCCTTAAATTGGCAACAATGGTTTGTATTTTCCACTCTTTCATAGTTTACAAAAATTGAACAGTTTGAATAAAAATTATTAAATGAGGATTACAAAAATGACAAAAAATGAACAAGAAATTGCCAATTTGGACATTAATGAAGCAATTATGAATTTCATTCTGCTTTGCCAATTCAGAGACTTCAAAGATTATTTTCAATTATTATTTTATTTTCTGAAACTTATGATACCTAGTATTCCAGTGATATCTAACACTCATTGTTTAGTTTAGTAGAACCTACATACATGTATACATCAATCTTGTACTGTGAGCAGTCAATCTTATCTATTCAGAGAAATAATTGTACCCCATTTGCTCTTTTACCAGGTTTGTTACAAATTGTTAGTTTCAAGCATTTGTGTCAAGTGTGATATAATTAGAACAATAATGATAAAAATAGAGGTATTGATAATAATAATAATAATAATAATAATAATGATATTAACAATAATAATAAAAATAATAATAATGACAATAATGATTCACATTTATAATGCGCATACACTTTACAAATGTATTGTGCTGCAAAAACTGAAAAACTGCAACATAAAGTAAAATTTAAAAATGTCAAATATTGTTGAATAACTCTAGCTTGCTGCTGTCTTACAGGGTTGTCATTGCATCTTAAATGGCCTCAATCCTCACGTGGCAGAGCGACTTCAGAGACTACAGCTTCACCCCATCGTCATCTTTGTCAAGTTCAAGACAATCAAGAACATCAAGTAAGTATTGTGGGTGTTGATCAGACAAAACTGATAATAATAATAATATTTTTGTTGGATAGTTTTATAGTACGTATCCACCACGGAAGGTGCTCAAGGCGATCCAAAATTGCTCCAGTTCTAGCGGGGCTTCCAATTTCATTTTGTTTGTTTATTTTATTTCTGTATCAAAAGACAACATTCATTCAATTATCTAAACATATTTGTGGCTTACACCCAGTAAATAAGATCGATTGATCGATCTGTATTGAAAAACAAGTCAGAAAAAATCTTGGAACTAGTGGGACTTGAACCTGCATCTACTGCTTGCCGGGCAAGCCAGGCAAGTCCCGCTGGTTCCAAGATTTTTTCTGACTTGTCTTTCAATACAGATCGATCAATCGATCTTATTTACTGGGTGTAAGCCACAAATATGTTTAGATAATTGAAATTTCTCCCAGGAAGCATTACATTTATAAAAAAAAACATTCATTCAGTAAAGCAATAACGAAAAAAATAATGAATTACAAGATAAAATAAATGGCTGGATAGCCCATATTCAGCGGTATCATTATGATGTCGCTGGTCTTCCATAGGGACCAGAAATGGTACAGTAAAACAGTACAATATACACAAACAAATGACAAAGAACAATGGCAAAACATTAATTTCCCAAGCAAAATATAGTAAGAAATGAAATGGCCAAGACAGACAGAGAAAAGAAACTAGTATTATATGAACAGAATTGTGTGAAGTAAACTACAAATAAATGCGAACTCTCGACATGCTCTAAGGTCACTAAGGTCTTATGTGGTTCACATAATAGCTCACATCATTCAAGGAATTCCTTCCTACTGGTACCCATTTAACACCTGGGTGGAGAGTGGCAAATGTAAATTAATGTCTTGCTAAAGGACACTAGTACCACGGCGGGACTCAAAACGCAGACCATGTGATCCGCAGTCCGAAGACGTATCCTCTAGACCACAACACCACACGATGATGATGATGATGATGATGATGATGATGATGATGATGATGATGATGATGATGATGATGATGATGATGATGATGATGATGATGATGATGATGATGATGATGATGATGATGATGATGATGATGTTGATGGTGATGGTGATAGTGATGATGATGGTGATGGTGATGATTACGATGATGATGTTGATGAAGGAGATGATGATGTTAGGTGACAAAGCAGATGGTGATGATGTTGATGGTGATGATGATGATGGCCTTTATTATGATGCTATCAACTGATAATGCTGATAATGATAATGATTTTAATCTTGATGGTGACTGTTTTGATGATGATGATGATGATGATGATGATGGTGATGTTGATAAATATGAGTAGGAGGAGGAAGATGTTGGCCATTGCTGATGATGACCATGAAGATAATTGTATTAAAGGGATTGGGTATCTTTGCCTTAGATTCTAAACATTGGATTTAGCTCATGCTGCGATCATAATAATAAACCTTTAGGTCAGTCGATCAGGAATCCCATGACTTTTAGCGATCTCCTGTCTGATTATCAAGATATTTATGATTGGAAATCGAAATGTTCATAGAAAGGTTTTTATAACACTACAGTCTATTGAGAAAAAATGAGTATGGTAAAACCGGTCACTCAAAGATTTTTATTTTTTGAGGCACTTCATGATCATTTTGAAGCGCAATTTTTTTTAGGGCTTCAATATTACACCATATCACGGACACTGATAACACGTAGGGCCATGCATCTCAGATTTGACATTGTTAAACAATGCCTTTAATAATATTGATGATAAACTTTTGAATTCTCTCATCTTATAGGGAGCAGAAAGATCCTCACTTCCTCAGAGAAAAAGTGACTCACAAACAAGCCAAGGAACTCCTTGAGGCTGCCAATAAGATTGAGCAGGATTTCAAGTCCCTCTTCTCAGGTAAGTCCATTTTCCCCCCTCAAAATCTTGCATCTCTTACAATTTTAATGTGTCTATAGATTTTCAGACAATTTGTGAAGTAACATCTTATTGGAAAATTGATTTCGTTAATTAGTCTTAATTTAAATTCATTTTTAGTGATAAGAAGAGTGGCAATTTGTGAGCTACCATATAATGTACCTGTTTCCACGTTTTATTTGTTTATCACCTTCGCTGGATGTCTTCCGAAAATGTCTAAAAACTCTCCTCTTTGACCATGATCAACAATAGATTCTTTGATAATTTTATGTTAAGCGCTGTGAAACAACAGTTAGTTTGTAAGAGCGCTATAGAAATGACTTTATTGTATTGTATTGTATTACATATCATTTCAGTGAAGAAAGAAAAAACTCTTAGAAGAATGAATTTATCAGTGATATATTTGTGCATGAATCTCTTTTCATAGTAATTGTTTTTTTAAATATGAATACATACAATAAGATGAGCACATATTCACTTTTAAATGAATGTCTTTGTTTATCTTGAAATGCAGATATTATTCAAGGAGGAAACTTGGCCAGTATATCACTTCGTGTCAAGAACTTGATTGACATTGAGCAGCGCAAACCTATCTGGGTACCATCAAGTCAACCACTCTAGGAATAATTGACATTGTTAACTGTTGAGTACTTCAAAGCTATCATGATTTATGACATCGGGCTAACATCAACTAATAGCAGACAACAGTCAGACAACAACCAATCACAGCTAGCAGACATCAATCTGACATCAGCCAATCCCAGCTAGCAGACATCGGTCTGACATCAGCCAATCACAGCTAGCAGACATCGGTCTGACATCAGCCAATCACAACTAGCAGACATTGGTCTGACATCAGCCAATCACACTTAGCAGGCAGTCAGATGTCGATCAATTACAGCGAGCAGACATCAGTCTAATATTAGCCATGAACAGCTAGCAGACATCATTCTGACATCAGCCAATCACAGCTAGCAGCAAGCAGAACATCAGCCGATTACCGCTAACAGACATCAGTCTGATATTAGCCAATCACAGATACCAGACAATGGTCTGACATTAGACAATCAAAGTCTGCAGACATCAGCCAAACACAGCTATCAGACATCAGTCTGACATCAACCTTGGATGACATTGAAAGTCTTGACTACTTTATCAACAAGGCCAAATGCCTTACTTTACTGTTCAATCAACAGGATACTGTACCTTTATGGTACTCTTTTATGGATTGCTGTTAAGGAAAGTATGAGATGAGATGAGAATAAGAGTTAACATCATGTGGAGTGTGTGATCGCGAGTGATAAAACCCTTTTATTTCTTCTAATTTGAATTAAAAAGAAGGAATTTATTTGATTTGATAAGTTGATAAATTAAAGTCCAGTTCAGTTTCTTCAAATTATGCACAAATTGAAAGGGAAACAATGGGGATATAATCTGGACATTCTCATTGCTTTCTGTAGTCTGAACTTGTGATATTTTGAGCTTTACAATTCTTTCACTGCCGTAGTTACATAGATACATTCACTTAGCCTGTGTTTTCATCAGACATATAGTCTTACTTTAGCTGTTTCGGTATCATAATTTTTAATCTCAGTCAAGGAATGCATATCTTCTGTTGAGAGCCAGAAGGGCGTTAAAACATGTTTTATTTTACACATGATTAGTACCTTTCTGGCTTCATACAGACGATATACTTGTAAGGTTTAATATGAATTGAAATATGAATTGAAATATGAATTATATGGGGCTTCAGTTTCCTGCCATAAATTAAATGATTTTTTCAGACACGTATTGATTCATTCAAAATATGTTGGAACAAACCTACTGCCAAATTGAATTTGAATTCTTGTATTTTAAAGGGAAAATTGATTAACAACATTTTGATTATATTGATGAATTTATCAAGGGCTTTTATTATATTTGTATTCAGATGTTTTTATCAGGAGTGAGACTTAATCTGTCAAATCTCTATTTGATCGATTCTATTGAGAATTTTATTCTGCACCATGTAAGCTCCACATAAGTAGCAAATAAACTGTATTCCGATTCAATACTAAAAAAGATTAATGTTTGAGTATAGTCATACTTTTTGTAAAAAGTCAAAATCAAATTCCAAAGAAATGTCAAAGTCATACCGTGATATCAATTGTCAAGTCATTTCAACCAAAGTTGATGACATTTGTTTTATCGAAAGACTCGAGTGAGACTGACTGGAAGTTCAAAACCCATTGACTATCAACTTCTCTCATTTCCCAATGCTTTATACAGATTTTGGGGGTGAAAAAGAAGAAATTTTGTTAAGCTTTGGGGAGCGGAGTTTGATGAAAGTTTTTCTCAATCATCGATTAGAAAACCATTTCCTTGCCTTTGTATTGAATGAAATAGTATGTTTACATGTATGATGTTCATTTATAACTTTAGATACCTGTAGCAACTGTTGAGAGCCGGAAGGCTGTAACATCCATTTTTAATGTTATGAGAGAATGCCCATTTAGCTCTCAGGAGTGAGATGATTGTTTAGCCCTATCCACGTGGCGGCACCCACAGACAGCGGAGAAGGGTATATATATGTACCTCCTGCTCTGTAATACAGTGAAACCTGTATATAAAGACCGCTCAAGGGAAACATGAAAAGTGGTCCTTATAGGCAGGTGGTCTTTATGTACAGGTTTCAATGAGAAACCATATTTAAGGGGAAACGAAAAATGTGGTCTTTATGGATAGGTGGTCTTTCTATACAGGTGGTCGTTAAAGCAGGTTTGATTGTAGTACCGGTATGAAATATTTGCAGATGTGAAGAAATCATATTTGAAAGAAGTGCGCCAGAAGAAGTAAAAAGAGACTTGTTGTGTTTATTTTTGTGTAATGTTTGGTTACTGTTGAGAAAGTGATGACCTGTGTGTTTCCATGGTGGGATGACAGTGGTTGCTGCGTCACACTGTGATCTATTTGCTGGGTTCAGGAGGTAAGGTCATACATGTAAGATGAAGTTGTGGCTTAAAATGGAATGTGAACGCAACAAGCTATCACAATGGACTCTGCCCACAATCATTGATTGTGTTCAAATTGCCCCATATGTTCTGTTTGATTGGTATAGATAGGAGTTGAGATGTACAGGTATAATGTGCACATTGTTCTTAAATCGTGGTTTAAATTGAAATGTGAATGCAGCCAGATATGGTTATGGAAC
The DNA here is from genome assembly GCA_037976565.1 of Mesocentrotus franciscanus. Lineage (NCBI taxonomy): Eukaryota > Metazoa > Echinodermata > Echinoidea > Camarodonta > Strongylocentrotidae > Mesocentrotus > Mesocentrotus franciscanus. The sequence continues at coordinate 20,993,079 of CP137685.1, forward strand.
TCTGTCCACGATCCTGAATTGTGTTCACATTGCCTTATAATATGATGAAATGATGTTTCTGTATAGTATGCGTTCACTGTGTGAATGCAGGGTTAGGAGATGTGAGATGACTTTCAAAAATGCTTGCCTTAAGATCAATTGTTTGTGTGTATGGATATGGATAAAGAAATTGTTTGCTTGGAGCCAAAAAGGCGTTAACTCCTATCATTCAACATAGAATTAACACCCTTCTGGCTCCGAACAGACGATTTGATTTGTGATTTGTGTGAACCAGTGTGGGGATTCGACACTGAATTCATACAGAATGTATTCAAGATGAAATCTTTTTGTCCTTCTTTTGCAATCTATATTCTGACTCGAAGATCTAATTTAATAACACTTAAAAGTAAGGACATTTTGTCCGCTGATATGTATATTTAGCATGCATTGATAACGTGTAGATTTATCTCGTGAGAAAGAATTAGAAATATTTTGACGGAGAAGAAGCCAACTTTTATTGGTGGTGTATCTTTGTAGAAAGTGAAATGTTGTACATAATTCATGCTATTTTGATGAACTTTTTTTCATGTAGAACACCCACTTTGCAAGACAGTAATTATGTAAGCAAATGCTTGCATTGAAGCCATATATGTGAGTGAAAGAAAAATAGAAATATATATATATTCTGTAAGAAGAGTCTTGGTATAAAGATATGAAGGTCAATGTGTCCCACAGTTATTTTTGTTGAAATGTACATGCATACATGTATTTTTTAGGTTGGAAATGTTTTCAAGTAGAGAAGAAATGTTGCAATTTGATTGGAGCTTTGCCAATAAGCTTAGTACTTACAGTTTAAAATTCAACCAATTATCTGCTTCAACAGAAGGCGTTAGAATTGAAGGGTTACTGAATTACCAGTAGCATTTCAACATTTCTTTATTTTAAGAGCTTTTCCAAATTTCTATTACTCAGTTTTGGAAGAAAGGTAAAGTTTTTAGCTGGAAATGGTTCTTTTTCTTTTTCAATTCTATCATGCATTTTGAACAGTGAACCACTTAAATGAAATAAAAATATAGAATTATATAGATTATCTAGCATGGTGATATCCATTGATATGACATATGATTGAGTATGGTAGTCCATCTTTATTGATCATATTTAAAAAAAGTCATAGTGTCTCATTCTTAAGAAATGCTAGTAAGACATAATATTTGCAACAATTGCTTTGAGCAGAATTTGTTGCTGGTTTCACAATTAATGAGTGTGCATAGGCATTGCATTTACGTCGGTTTGTGAAACCGGTGTCAAATTATAGAATTAATACAAAGAAATCATCATGTTACATTTATACCAAATGCATTTGCAATCTTTTATGTTTGTGAGAGGTCTCATAACAGAAATTAATACAGGTCATTCATTAATTTCTGTGCATAGCCGGTCAGATTCGCATTAAGTTTGGATAGGCATCTACATATTAAAGTACAAGTAATAAGTGTTTATTCCATGCAATTTCTTTTTTTTTTATGACAACCTCTCACCAACTTGAAAGAAAACACAGCTTTTCAGAATCCTAATTATAGTTACTTTGAATTCCGGTAGAATAACATGAAAATTCTGACTCTATGAATATTTCCGTCTGAACAGTACTTGCCTTTAGCTCCGTCTTTCTCTTGGAAACTGTTTAGTACGCCATCTCCTCATCTTTCAATCACTGCCGATAATATTCATCACACTGACCACCTGTTTCACAAACCTGTGCTTCTTTGAATAGTAATGCAGACTAAAATGATGAGCATTGACCATTGAAATCGTATATTTACAAACTAAACGGTAGTATTCGTTTTACAGGTGTCAGTCATTCACAAACCCTGCATCTTGCAGGAAGTGAAGTGACCATGACTTAAGGTTCTAGATTGACCTTTGACTGTGTGTCCATGGAGCGAACAGTTTGGGATAGTGCACGTCTGCATTATCTCATTCATAAATTCCCAAAATCAAGGATGATGCCGGTGTTAGCAGCATAAAAGAAGCACTAAAATAATGCACATTGTTTGGATGTAGTTCCCCTGCATATAAACTCCTGTAATATTCGTGTTAAGGCTCATTCAGACATACCGGTAGCGCGGCATTTTTGTTTTTATTGATGACGTAAGGTGTAGTATGCTTCATGTATCTGATAACACATTGCTCAGTGAAACCATGCAAGTCGCGCAGTTTCCATACACTTTTACTCACAAAAAAAAATGTGGCGGTTTAAACCGCGTCATATCCTTAATACTGGTGTTATTCTGAAGTGTTGTGCCCCAAGGTGTGGGGGGGGGGGTATGAAAGAGGTATTAGATGATCTCATCCACCACTGTTGGTCTTTGTCATTCTTTATTTTAAACCAAAGATGTCACAAAATCACTAGCTCATCTTTATTATAAGTTGTGCTTTTTATGCAGATTCATTTAGTTGTGACTGTCACAAGAATAATAGAAATCGTTGTCATGCTTAGTTCCTTTTGTTAAGGATATTTTTTTTTGCTGGTCTACTTAAAAATGTTTTTGATAGTGTAATGCAATATCATTTGCAGTTTCTATGCTGAATTTTTTTTAAATTTAAGATGATTTGGATTGCTTGCATTTGCTATTTTGTCGATTTTCTTCTTCTTCAAAGCCCATGTCATAATACGAAAGAAGTTCCACATTGGGTGTTTCATTTGCCAAGCCTAATTTGTGGTCATTTTTTTATAATGTGATTAACTAAAGATTTTTTTTTCGAAGATGTGAGAATTAAGGTATAGGTTTGTAAATTTTTCTCTTTTTTTCAAATTGAGTATGTATAGGTTAGAAGTCGGCAGAGGACCGGTCTGTGTGCAGTTGACTATCTGTTGGTTCTTTTTTTTTTTCAATTTTTTTTTAAAATTGTTTTTGCTGCGAATAAATCGTGCTGACAGAGTGAATAATGGAGTTTCTAGCATTCTTTTGTTTGTGGTATTATGCGAGTTTTATTCGGCCATTTACTACGGATTTACTTCAAAACTCTTTGTTAAGATCTTTTATTTCAAACTTAAAAGTTAGATGTGTGGGGAAAGAGAGAGAGGGGAAAGAGAGAGAGGGGGAAGAGAGAAGGGGGAAGAGAGAGGAGGGGAGAGATACTGAGAGAGAGAGGGGGAGGGAGAGAGATAGAGTGGGATTGGAGAAAGAGTTTAGATGAAAGGAGAGATAAAGGGGAAAATTGGGGAAATAGAAAGAAGCATGTTGGGAGAAAGAGATAGAATGGGGTGATTATAAGAGAGAGAGAGAGAGAGAGAAGGTGAAAGGTGGGAGAGAAAGAGGGAGAGTGAAGAAAGGAATCAAGGAGTGATAGAGATGGAGTGAGGGAGATGAAGAGAGAGGGAGAGAGATGGGGAATGAAGGGAGGGAGAAAGCGATGAAGGGAAAGAAGGGGGAAGGATTAAGAAGGGAGAAGTATATAGAGGAAGGGATAAAAAAAGAAGGAGCAAGGGTGAAGAAGTTGAAGGAGGGAGGGAGATGAAGGAAAGTAAAATGGGTGGAGCTGGAGAGAGGTATGAAGTAAAAGAAGAAAGGAGAGGGAAGATAGAGGGAGGAGATGAAGTAAGAGAAGGGAAGGGAGAAATAGAGAGAGAGAGAGAGGGGAGGGGAGGAGGGAGAAACTTAGTTGTAAAAGCTGAGGTACAAAACGTAATTTATACCTGTATGTTTCTTTGTACATGTATACTACGAATTTGAGGATAAAAAGTATAGAGCGAAGTAAGGGGAACAAATTCCGAGATAAAAATTCAATACAAAATTAATGACCAGCACAAGAGTAAAACGGATCTGTGAAGAGATATGACATATTGGGTAAGCCCAAGTATACTTATATGTTCAGAAAGATTGAGTGTGAGACAGAGAGAGAGAGGGAGGAGAGAGAGAGAGAGAGAGAGAGAGAGAGAGAGAGAGAGGGTGGAGGGGTGGATAAGGGATGATATAAATCGACAAACAGTTTTTTTTTTTTTTTTTTTTAAAGGTCAATCAATCTTCGGGAGGGGATAGGATAGTGATTCGCTAGTATTATGCTACATAATAAAATTATGGTAGCTGGTTAGGCCAAATACCAAAAATATCATGTTTCTCGTCCGGACTTTAAAAAAACAGGAGGAGGAAGGGCATTACTATTTACTATTTTGCAATTTTTGCAATTTTTTCCAAGATGGCTGCCATGCTAATTATAGCTGGCTAAGCCTATTTATTCACAGATATTGTGCTATGTGAGTATACTGATGCAATGAATGACAAAACAAATGATTTGTATCACTTTAGAAGCTATTTAAACAAAATGTATATCACAGCCTTGGGGCTTTTGTTGGGGGCTTTTCTTTTCTTTTTTGCTTTTTTTTCTTCTTCTGAATAGTAAGTGGCAAAAAAAAAGGAGGCGGCGGCCAAAAAGGAGGCGGACGGGGACGAGAAACACTTCATTTTTGTTATTTGGCCTTACATAATATTCCGAGGACTGAGTGCCCCAAGGGAGAAGGCATTTCGGAGAATTCAGTTATGAATGTATAAAGTTTAAATTATTTTTGTGCGAACCTACACTTAACAAGCATTGCTTCCAAGTACGTAGGTTCGTTTTTCATTTCCTGTAACTAAATGATGTCGAAGATATGATCTATGCTAATTTTATGTTATATCATTGCGTTAATATTGGGATTATCTTGTCATTGCTTATAATCATATATGTGGAAAATGAAATAAATTCCCTCATAATTCAAACATTTATAACTCTTTAATTAATGATTCGATTAATTTCAAACTTTCGTCATTCAATTTCTCTTATTTTTCCGCTTTCATCCCAATCCATACAAATAAAATTATTACAGGGGTTGGGTTGCCCTTAAAATGTAAGTCCGACGAAGGGGCCAGGGGGTGCGTGTGAGATAGAGAGCGGGAATGGAGAGAGAGAGAGAGAGAGAGAGCCATTCAGTGCATTTTTATTTTCATTTCATACCACATTTTGTACATAGAAGGCCTACGCTAATTTGATTGTAGGATATAGAATGCAAAGTTTCAGTAATCCCAAATTTAAATCTTGCTCGATCGCTCGGCTCCCCTCAACAACATGTAAAACGCATTACGTATACGTTATATATAGTCTTTTGATTATTTATGTATGATCATTAACAAGATACAGGCTCGACTGTATGAAATAAAAATTTAATAGGGCCTAGCTATACCGCAGTACAAAATACAGGACTACAACAACAAAACAACAGCAACTAAAATATAAGAATTTCCAATTATTGATGGTACGTGCCTCCTAGAGGTCGGGGATTTAAATGGAATGAGGCATTAGTACGGGAGCCAGGGGGGTCAACCTAGCTGGAAAGGAAACCAATTATCATGTGCACAGATGTAAAGATCGCATATCTCCATATAACAAATCGACCGTCTGGCACGTTCTAAGTGGTGGGTGTGGCCAGGGGGACCCCCCTCCCAAAAAAGCGGCCCTTTTGACGACAAATTAGTATTTTGTTAATAATATTGTAAGAAAACCTTGAATCACCATGAGTTTGGTGTCATATGAAAGAAAATTAAATTATCTACATTTTGATACCTATTTCAACGAAATTAGATTAATTTACATAGCAAATTTAAGTTAAAAACATAATTTTTGGTGATTTTTTTTCTCGAAATATTGAATTTTATCAAAAAATATTATTTTCCATATATCAAAATTGGAGAGGTGCATGTTTTCATAACTTTCTAGGAATTTGCTTATGTACAATGACAATATCCTGTGTGAGGGAGAGGTTTATATATCTTTTCAATAAAAAGTTATAGCAATCCAAAGTCATTGATTTGATTTCCACAAAAACAACATTTTTGCCCACATGTGTATTAGCTGTATGCATATACGTGCATTAGTGTATTAAGGACCTATTTGGTGTGTTTACATCGAGTTTTAAAGATAACTTTTAACTAAAACCTCTTATCACCATGTATCTGGTGTCAAAAGATGGATAATTAAAATACCTTCATCCTGATATCAATTTCAATGAGTGATGTAGTGTGTGAAATATATATTTTGAGCCAAAAAGGTGCTTTATTGTAGATATTCCTCTGATTTTGGCCAGTATCTCGGTATATTAACTGGACAAAAGTGATTAGACATTTAGTAGTGCAGAAAATGCAAAGGATTTGGAGCGCTGAGTGCAATTGATAAGTTCTTCTTCTGTACTGGGATGTTTCAGGAAATGTGGACATTGGCAATTGCCTCCCCCAGGCGCGGATCCAGGGGGCCTTGCCCCGCCAAAAGAGAGAGAGAGAGAGAGAGAGAGAGAGAGAAGGAAAAGAAGGGAAATGAAAAGAAGAGAGAAAGGGAAAGAAAGAAGAGGAAGTGGGAAAGAAAAGGGGGAAATAGGAGATCGGGGGCGAAATGGCCTTGCCTCCCAGGTTGTTCCCTCCCCCAGCAACTACAAAAAAGAGAGAAGGAAGGAAAGGGAAAGAAAAAGGGAAAAGGAGATAAAGGGAATGAAATAAAGGGACGAAGAAAAGAATGGGGATATCAGTTGCGATTCTCCCGCCAACAAGTTGTGGATCGGGGATGGGAACCTAAAGGCCCTTGGCTTCCCAAGGGGTGAAGGGAAAGGCAAAGAGGAGAGCTAAAAGGAACTGACCGTGATTTAATACCGACCCTGAGCTTATGGGGCTCTGCCCCCTGGCATCCACCTAGGGCCCTAAGGCAGGCCCTTGGATGCTAATCTGATCGTAATCAAATGTCTAAAACCCCTGAGCTTCCGGGGGCTCTGCACCCTGGACCCCATCTAGGGCCCTGAGGCGGGTCTCTGGATGCTAATCTGATCGTAATCAAATGCCTAAAACCCCTGAGCTTCCGGGGGCTCTGCACCCTGGACCCCACCTAGGGCCCTAAGGCGGGTCTCTGGATGTTCATCTGACTGCAATTTAATGATTAAATCCCCTGAGCTTCCGGGGGTTCCGCCCCCTAGACCCCACGCCTATTAGTGACCTGCTAGAGTCACAAATAATAATACCCCTAATACGCTTGAAATGATCAGTTGTAGCACATTTACTAGCTTGAACTTGCAGAGTATTACATGCAGATTTCCATTTCTTCTTTTCTTTTTGCCCACATCCCAATTAAAATTCAATAAATAGAAGTAATCAAAGATTGTCTATGACAGTGTCCCTGGTGGAACTGTAACTCGAACGCTGTTTCAAAGGAAACAATCTACGACAAGTTTGCATTTTATTTTATTCTAATTTAAAAAATGTTATTCTATGTTCGAAAAGACCATATGATTTATGCAACGGGCATGATAGAACTCTAATGTAGACGGTGATGTGTTACCACAATTATAAGCTGGTACCTAATGACATTTTCCAAACATCAAATCGTGAGATCCTTAGAAGTTCAAGGAGTTAGTAACGATTTAAAGTTATTCATGGCTAAGCAGAAAAGATTTCAAATTGATCTCAATTGTAGTTGTGGAACTTCCTATTTGAAACACACAAAGACTAAAACTGAGATTCAATCGAATCAAGTAGTTTCATAATGTTCCTTCGATTTTTGTACCGAATTACTTGTAATCGAGAGAAAAAATAACTTTGCATACATAGCCGAAACTATTTTATGAGAAAAGTTTATGTCATTCTTATCTAATCACAATATAAATCATGCGGAGTATTGGTTGCTCACAAGCATACACATGTTTTCTTAGTAGTCAGGCAAAATAAACCATTAAACCAAACGTGGCGATATTATATAAATTCATGTTGATCGATGCACTAACTTGTCTTGGTCATGGGCAAGATTATGATAAGCGGCTGGAAGGGGGCGGTGTGGGGTGGGGAGGGGGGCCAGGAGGCGCGGATCCAAGATTTCTTAGGGAGGGCCCAAATTTGAAATTGTGCGAGCCAAATATTGGTATGTAATGGTGACCACTAAAGCAGTGGCGTAATGAGCGAAATCGTTTGGGTGGGGCAGAAAAATCCGCATCACCACCACTCTTACATGCAGGCCCCGCTAAATGTTTCTCAAAGTGGGTGGGGGGAGAGGCTAAAGTATTTACGATCATGAAGAGCGTAGCGTAAATGGGCGTTGGGTCTAGGGGCAAAGCACCGGCGGGGTCAAGGGCGGAGCCCCAGGAAGCTCGGGGCGTATGGGCATTTAATTACGGTCAGATGGCATTTTTATACTTCATTTGTGACACTGGCAGGACAATAATTGGCGTTTGGTCCAGGGCAGAGCCCCGGAAGTTTAGGGGTTTGGGGCATTAAATTACCGTCAGGTGAGCATCCAGGGGCCGCCTTAGGGCCCTAGGTTGGGTCCAGGGGGCAGAGCCCGCATAAGCTCAGGGGTAGGTATTAAATCACGGTCAGATAAGGGGGGAGGCAAGGGCCTTTCGCCCCCCCCCCGATCCACACCTTGTTGGCGGGGAAAATCACTCATGATCTCCCCTACCTTTCTTCTTCCTCTTTTTTCCTTTCCTTTTTTTTCTCTTTAAGTTTGCGGGGAGGGGCAAGGGCCTTTCGGTCCCCTGATCCACACATTGTTGGCCGAATTAATCGCAACTGATCTCCCTTGTTTTCATCCTTTCTTTTCTTCTTCCTCTTTTGTGTTCCCTTTTAGCTCTCCTCTTTCCCTTTCCCTTCCCTTTTTTTGGGGGGGAGAGGCAAGGGCCTTTAGGTCCCATCCCCGATCCACAACTTGTTGGCGGGAGAATCGCAACTTTTTCTTTTCTTTTCTTCGTCCTCTTTATTTCATTCCCTTTATCTCCCTTTTTCCTTTTTTCTTTCCATTTCCTTCCTTCTCTCTCTTTTTTTTTTTTTGCTGGGCGGGGGGAGGCAACAACCTGGGAGACAAGGCCCTTTCGCCCCCGATCTCCCTTTTCCCCCTTTTCTTTTCTGCTTCCTCGTCTTTCTTTCCCTTTCCTCTTTCCCCTTCTTTCCTTTCTCTCTCTCTCTCTCTCTCTTTTATTCTTTTGGCGGAAGGGGGGCCTAGGCCCCCTGCCCCCTGGATCCGCACCTGGGGGAGGCAACTGCCAATGTCCACATTTCCTGAAACATACAGCTAATACACATGTGGGCAAAAATGTTGTTTTTGTGGAAATCAAATCAATGACTTTGGATTGCTATAACTTTTTATTGAAAAGATATATAAACCTCTCTCTCGCACAGGATATTGTCATTGTACATAAGCAAATTCCTGGAAAGTTATGAAAACATGCACCTCTCCAATTTTGATATATGGAAAATAATATTTTTTGATAAAATTCAATATTTCGAAAAAAAATCACCAAAAATTATGTTTTTAACTTAAATTTGCTATGTAAATTAATCCTAATTTCGTTGAAATAGGTATCAAAATGTAGATAATTTAATTTTCTTTCATATGATACCAAACTCATGGTGATTCAAGGTTTCCTTACAATATTATTAACAAAATACTAATTTGTCGTCAAAAGGGCCGCTTTTTTGGGAGGGGGCTCCCCCTGGCCACACCCACCACTTAGAACGTGCCAGACGGTCGATTTGTTATATGGAGATATGCGATCTTTACATCTGTGCACATGAAAATTGGTTTCCTTTCCAGCTAGGTTGACCCCCTGGCTCCCGGACTACATGTCTCTCCCTCGAAAATCTGTAAACTGGGTCGTTTCCCTCCTGTCCGAATTTTAGAAATCGCCAAAAAGTATATAAATTAATTAACGATTTTAAGCTGCCTAGCCCATAGAGCACGGAGAAGAATATATTTACATGTGTGGTCAAATTGTTCAAACTACAGAATGCAAACTTTTTTGCTCGGTCACTGCACACCCTCTTAACTTTATTTTAATAAGAAATTTAATGTGTGCAAAGTTCCCTATATCTTCCCTTCAATGTTGAGTTTTCCGCGTCTCAGTGCCCCCCCCATTTTTTAATGAAGGGAGTGGGTCGATCGCTCATAATTGCTTTCAACAGAAGCCCATAGCGGAGTTCGCACTGAAGCCCCTCCTCCCACCACCCCGGAATTTTCTTCCAGACCTGAGCCAGCCGAGGCTCCGCACTTAAAATAAAACGTCCCGCGGTCGGCCCTGATCTTTAGTTTTACTGTCAAGTAATCACCCTGCATGTACGACTCACTTGCCTTTTATAAAAATCAAAGTAAAACATTTCAATAAAGCCCTAATAAAAGTACAGTCAACCTGCCTAATTAAGCGAAAGTCGAAAGTCCACCTGTCTAAATCTAAAAACGACCACTTATTTTGTGTTCTTCTTTTTTTCGCCTTGAGCAGTACCTAATGACTAGAGACCGCTTTTCTGCATGTACTCCCTGAATCAGAAACACTTTCACTGTCTAGCCACCGGGGTCTAGTCACTGCTTCTTGGAATTTCCCGATCACTAATTATATATAACCAAAACTTTAAGCATGTCTGCCGTACTGGGAATCCCCAAACACAACAACCGTAAACTGCGGCTTTAATTATACTGCATGCCAACGCGGTTTTTTGGTTTAACAGTTTCGTCAAATGTCTTTTATAACTATACCGATTATTGAAAGTGAGCGATGATGGCCTAATCATGGACCTTACCACAAAGTCCATGTGATCTAATATACTCGGATCGAAACTATAGCATGACGTCACCGTGAAGGATGCATTAATTTGTTGAGGTTGACTTCAAACTGCCCCTGGACTGTGAGAAAATAGCTTTAAAGCTAGGCCTACGTACTATTCATCACTCTAACATAATGATCGTCAAAGGAGTTTTTTTGTAATGTAAACAAAAAATCTGAAAAACAAATGAAAAAATAAACAAGCAAGTACATGAACGACAGAAAAACAACCGCCAAAAGAAAAGAGATGAAATTTTATGGAAATTAACGTAGGCCTGCAATGTACAGCTCGATCATTATGGTCCGTAGATCTAGACCGATGTTTTCCTCTTGTACGATCAATGAGTCTAACATGTCTAAAGTAAATAGGAGTACGATCAAAGGAATTCCATATACCATTATAAACTTCCGTATAATCTTGCTTAATTCCCATATAATTTATATGGATTTTTCAAAACGTATTTTTCAGAGGTCACCTGCAATTTAGTTGGTTGCTTTGACGAGCTCCGAGCAAGCGACACGCGTATCTAAAAACTGCTAAAACATCCGCGTGCTAATTTTCTATAGTATGCTATCTGGGTAGCGTTTAACGAGACCGTCATAATGTACAAGTTCGATATCCCTTTGAAACGTGTACATGTGTATTTATAATTTAACATGCATGCGTTTCAATCATAGAGATATATATTCTCTATGGTTTCAATAGATGCCCAGGGGTGTTTCACAAAGACTAAGATCGACTTTAAGTTGGACTTAACTATGGCAGGCCAATCATGCCACTGGTTGTTCTCACTATTGGTCTCTCAATCATGATATTTAGATATAATATTTTTTCCTACAAAGTACAATAATAAACTATCAAAAAATGTAAATTCTGTAAATTTGTGACCACGATTTATACGTCCCTTGAGAGACCAATGCCATTAAATGATGAGAGCAAACAGTGGCATGAAGTTATGAACGGCCTGCCATAGTTAAGTCCAACTTAAAGTCGATCTTAGTCTTTGTGAACCACCCCCAGGAGGTGTACGACAGGGGGTAAGTGTCCGGTCACTTTTGCCTTGGATTTAACAAAAAATGTATGCATCACAATTAATAGCACTGCACTGACCATCATAAATATTCGTCCATTACAATATCTAACAAATGTCTTCAAAGATATTTGAAATATTGCATGTAATTAATTTCTAATTCAACTTGCTGGATTAAATCATAGGTCCATGGTTAAATCAATTGTTCTCAAATAGCCAAGTAATTATTCACCATGAATAATCACTGGCCTTGAGAAAGTCCACAGGAATGGACGAAAGCTTGCCTGCTTAATTTTAAAGGTTGGTAGAAGCTTAAACTACAGTCATGTTATGATTACCCCAACCAATTAATGAAAATAGTCTGTATCTTTGATGATAATTATTTCTCCTCAATATAGTGATTTTCCTTCATATATGTGCTTGTGCCTAAAGCATGTGAGTGATGCCTGATGGTCACATTTTGTCGAGCAAGCGAAAAAATTATTAAGCAATGAAGCAACGATTGTTCTTAAAACACGGCTTGATACGATGTGATTAATATAATGAGACTTCCTAATTCATTACTATTCTCAAATAGAGGCTCTCATAAATTCATTTTCTCTTTTACTGAAAGTCTTTATTTTTTAAAATTACATTAACTATTTTGGGCCGGGGATCTTACTGTGAAAAAGGCGGTGTGTGTGTGTGCAGGGGCGTCTCTAAAGGGGGGGGGGTGCGACACCACCCCACCTGTCAGGATATTGTCGGTAAAATTGCGCTGCCGTCGGGAAAAAAGAGAAGAGGGGGAGGGGGAAAAAGAGAGGGAAAGGGAAAGAAAAAAAAAAGAAAAGGAAAAGAAAGGAAAGAAAGAAAAAGAAAGGAAAGAAAGGAAAAGAAAGGAAAGAGAAGAAAAGAATGAAAGAGAAAAAAAAAAGAGGGAGGAGAGGAAAGAAAGGAAAAGAAAGAAAAGAAAGAAAAGGAGAAAAGGAAAAAAAAAGAAGAGAGAGGAAAGAGAAAAAGGAAATAAAAGAAACGGGGGATGAAAGAGAGGAGAGCAAGGGGGAGGTAATAGTCTGAGAGAGGAGGGGTGGGAGTAAAAGAGAGAGGGGGTTGTTGGTGGAGTCGTCTCGTCGAGGGAGCAAGAAAGACACGCATAAATATGTTGCTGTGTCGGGTCAGATGTGTCGGTATTCTTGCTCTATCCTCGTGTACTATATCAATGCAGAAGTTTGAAGTCGGTGGGATGTATAATGTCGGTCGGCCGACAAGTTTTTTCATTACGAACTGTGACTTTTTATCCGCTGTGACGACTTCGAGAGAGACTACAACTATAATACTTGTATTTTCTCAAAGTTTCACTAATCAGCTACAAAAATCAGAGGTTTAAAATTTTCGAGGAAACTAAATTCAAACAAATATTAAGAGTCGAGAACGGTACAACAAATCGTCATTTTCTCTAATATTTTAATGAAACCCCAAAGCTTCCGCGCTTCGGAAGCGGAAGGGGGAAACTTCATTCAGACAAGGATTAAGAGTCGAGAACGGTACAACGAATCGCCTTCTTTCTCTAATAATTTAAGGAAACGTCAAAGCTTCCGCGCTTCGCGCGGGAGGGGGAAAAAATTGAATTCAGACAATTAGGGTTAAGAGTCGCGAACGGTACAACGAATCGTCTTCTTTCTATAATAACTTAAGGAAACGTCAAAGCTTCCGCGCTTCGCGCGGGAGGGGGAAACTGAATTCAGACAAGGATTAAGAGTCGAGAACGGTAAAACGAATCGTCTTCTTTCTCTAATAATTTAATGAAACATTTAAGATTCCGCGCTTCGCGCAGGAGGGGGGAAAATGAATTCAGACAATAGGGTTAAGAATCGCGAATGGTACAACGAATCGTCTTCTTTCTATAATAATTCAATGAAACGTCAAAGCTTCCGCGCTTCGCGCGGGAGGGGGAAAACTGAATTCAGATAAGGATTAAGAGTCGACAACAATACAAAGGAACGTCTGCTTTCTCTCATAATTTAAGGAAACGTCAAAGCTTCCGCGCTTCGCGCGAGAGGGGGGAAACTGAATTCAGACAATTAGGGTTAAGAATCGCGAACGGTACAACGAATCGTCTTCTTTCTATAATAATTCAATGAAACGTCAAAGCTTCCGCGCTTCGCGCGGGAGGGGGAACTGAATTCAGACAATTAGGGTTAAGAGTCGAGAACGGCACAAAAAAATCATCTTCTTTCTCTAATAATTTAATGAAACGTCAAAGCTTCCGCGCTTCGCGCAGGAGGGGGAAAACAGAATTCAGACCAGGATTAAGAGTCGAGAACGGTACAACGAATCGTCTCCTTTCCCTTCGCGCGCTCTTTGGGTGATTCGCTTGCTCTCTATCGCCCCCTTAAAATAAGATCCTAGCTTCGCGCCTGTATTTAAATATATAGCTATGATGCTGACTAAGTTGACGAAATAATTCGTATATAATTTATGTCGTCGAGGAAAATGACCATTTGCGCATGCGCAAGTACTATAGATAGTTCATAGGAACAACAATTTAGCCTTCGGCCCCGGGTTTATAGGGTTTAATTTGTAGACATTGGGACATTAAATTTTGTCGGTAATTGGTGTCTAGTTTTGTCGGTAATCGATGGCTTCTACACCCCCCACTGAAAAAGGTCTAGCGACGCCCCTCTGTGTGTGTGGGTGTGTGTGTTTGCCATCCAGCGCCCCTGGCGCCAGTTCAATGCCCCCTCAGCAATTACACATTTTTAAAGGAATCAAATCAAATTAAAGTTGAAGTAAATACAAAGTTTGAGATGGTCATTAATACTTCTTAGTACTATTAAGAAAAACAGCAAAAAAGAAAACACTAAATGGTATCAAACACGGGTAAAATAAAATAATACACGATCGAAACAAAATAACCAATCAATGTAAAAAATACAGCGGTGATGGCCATAGGCCAATAACTGAAAGCAAATAAATGAATCATAACAAAGGGAGGGATGCAGCCAAGGGCGTCAATCCGAGTTTGAGCATGGGGGGACACAATTACATGTCACCTTTACAGTTACTTTCAAAGTTATACCACGTTATGTTGCTACACACGCACTCTCTCTCTCTCTAGTTATTCTGTTTCACGGCATGCACTTTCATTGGTGACCGGTTCATTTATTAATTAAAAAAAAATCTTTAACGTTTCATTAAATTATTACAAAAGAAGACGATTCGTTGTACCGTTCTTGACTCTTTGTTTGAATTATACAGTAAATTTGAATTTTCCCAACCGTTTTTCCATGAAAATAAGACATAAAGCAGGCTTTTAAAAATCTTTCAATTCTTCAATAAATGTTTGGAGCAATCCATTGCTTTGTGACGACTTTCATTCACCTAAACTTTAATTAAAATATTATGATATAATCATTTGGAAGATTTCTGGATTCGATCAGATCAGTTTTCCCCAATTTTTATCGTTATCAATGGTATGTTTTCACTCAAACTCTCAGATGATCATTAATTGTACATCTAGCATTGAAGTCACTATACAGTGTGAGTCAAAAAAAAGCTTACACCTAGAAAATTGCTAATTATTTTATAAATCATCTATGAACAGTAAATTGTTATACATCCTATGAAAGAGTGTTTTATCCCGAATCATTTAGTATCATTTTTGTGTGGTATGTGTTCACGCTTGGATGAACAGGAGGCATTGTTTGCGAGTGCAAAAATCGACTTGCGCCAAAGTTGCTTGTGTGATGTTTGAATAAAACAATTGGGATTTGGGTTTTAATTCGGTCTTTGCATATCCAAATAACATCCCTAACAAAATTAATCATGCCACACATATCAACTATCGAATATCAAATATCAACGAAAATGTGTGCGCGCGCGCGCGTGTGTGTGTGCGTGTGTGTGCGTGTGTGACTTTGCTTCTGCAAAAAGCATATGCAATGCATCTCATTTGATATATTCAATTCATTCTCTCACTTTAATTCCTACATACCAACATACTGTAGGCATCACTTTGGCGCAAGTCGATTTTGCACTCTCGCAAACAATGCCTCCTGTTCATCCAAGCGTGAACACATACCACACAAAAATGATACCAAATGATTTGGGATAAAACGCTCTTTCATAAGATGTATAATAATTTACTGTTCATAGATGATTTTTAAAATAATTAGCAATTTTCTAGGTGTAAACTTTGTTTTGACTCACACGGTAGTATATACGTACCTTAGCACCATTTTCTCTCATCTGAACAATGTTATTACCAAGTCCCTGCTCATCGCCTTTATGTCGTCAGGCTTTAAAGGACAAGTCCACTCCAAACATAACTTACTTTTAATAAAAGCAGAAAAATCAGACAAACCAATCAAAAAAGTTTGAGCAAAATCGGATAACTAATAAGAAAGTTATGAATTTTTGAAAGAGTATGTAAAACTACGGAACAATGAGAATCACAACACAAATTGCCAAGATGGTTATCAGTTTGTGACGTCATGTCCTCACAACTTATCAATTGCTTTATATAGTTTAATCCCATTAATTTCCCTTTTTATCCCCCAAAACTTGATTTCCCCATGCCTTTGCCCAGGTTATATGATTTGTATCATATTGCGTGCATGACATTTCCCAAAAACTTTTATAAATTTTGAAGAATTGATACTATTTTCTGAATATTGTATTTCATAATTATTGATTTTTATATTAATAGTTTATCAAAATTCAATTTTTCATGATTTAACTGGACAAAATTACTCTTTATTTGTGCATCCACACAAAAACATATTACTAACAATCTAACTTGGATGCTGGTGTGAAGAAATAAGAATTTTAGGGTGAAAATAGGAAATTTATATTATCAATATAAAGAAAATAATTAGTGGATAGTGAGGACCATACGTCACAGACTCATGAGTGAGTTGCCAATTTGTGCAGTGATTTTCAAAGTTTTTCATGTCATTAAAAATTAATAACTTTCTTATTAGTTATCCGGTTTTGCTCAAACTTTTTTGGATTGGTTTGTCTGATTTTTCTGGTTCTATTGAAAGTATGTTATTTTGGAGTGGACTTGGGCTTTAACTGCAGAAAATTTGACCCCTGTTGATCTGTAATTTGGAGAGGTGCGGAAAATAAGGTTTTAATTCGCTTTTGTGCAATATACTGAAAGAGAAAATATTTTGAATTCCTTTATATTTCATTGTATTCTATGTTCCGGGCTATGTTCATTCAGCTTTCCATTGATAAAAAGTTGTACTTTCATCGGATAGGGTCTTTAACTGTTAGTTGTACGGGCTGACATTCCAGGAGTTACATGTTCTTCTTTAGAACCCCCACCCCCCCCCCCTCTCTCACACAGACACACACACACACAAAATAATAATCAAACAAAAACTTCTTAAAAGTTTAAAAAGTCTTAATTCAAGTCAGCGGGAAAAACACTTCCGGGTATATCCAACATTGACATTTACATGTGCGTTGCTTGAACTTTGGATATAGAACTTTTGAACGAGAACGGTGTGCATATAATTAGCTGAGGATAATGGAGGTGCAATGTTGTGTTTCGGTTTTAATCGATAAGACCTCGACCACCACCTCTCTCGCTCTACGTTAGTTTTTACAACTCAAAAGTGGTGTGAGCCAAGAAGGCAAAGGTAATTTTAACCTTTTTTCAAAGAAATTAATCACAATTTGTGTATCTTATTTTTTATTTTAGATTCTACTAGTAGTACTAGCCTAGACCGAAAATTTCTGTCTCTTTCGTTCGCGTAACGTTCGTTAGCCTCTGATTTGGGTAGGGTCGGCTCCTCTCTTTAGTCTTTTAGAGAGGAGCCGACCCTACCCAAATCAGAGGCTAACGAACGAAAGAGACTGAAATTTTCGGTCTAGTACTAGCCTAGTTCAAGTAGTACTAGTTGAGACTGAGAGTGAGAGTCGAGTGAGACTGAGAGATATATATTTCTCGCCAGGCCAGAGACAGCTAGACTCTACGGGTTCTCGCTTTCCATGGCTTCTCCGGGGGGCCTCGTCTTCGCCGCGCCGTGTCTCGCCCCCTGCTCAGCTAGCAGATGTACCTTCATTCATATTTACTGATTCAATAAATAACCGTCTGGTATCTACCGGTAGTCCAGATTATGTCCGTTTTATTTAATTTTTATTCTTCAACAATCATCTATGACTAGACTATGTCATTCTCCCTTACACGCTAGCGCTGTGCGCGGTTTCTCCAGCTCCACTCATTGAGTGATTTCAAGTTAGGTGTTGAATTGAAAGCTGGTGTTGGTGCCGACACCAGCTACAACACCGAACTTGAAATCATGCTGGTGTTGAGGTTGACCTCGGAAAATATGACGCATTTCCGGCAGTCTGTGTTGAGGGCATCAGAAGGCTGGTGTAATGTCGTCTGCTGAACCGAGTATCGACGTTGGTGTTTACGATTTACGTGTAATTTTCCCATTCATCAATACCAGCCCCTAGGGATTGGGAAATTCATGATTTCAAGTTTGGTGTTGGTGTTGGTGTTGCAGTATACCGCAGGTAGCTATGCGTGCATCTGTCACGAATCTCACAATCAAGCCAAGGTAAAATCCATTTTCCAGCCTCAATAACAACTGTAAATCATGGGAGCTATATACGTTTTTCAAGAGAAATGATATTTTCTCTATTCATTTTTTAATATGACTTTACATTTGATATTCGATATGATGTAATTCATTGGAATTTCTGAATGGATTATGCTTTTATCGCAAGACTTTTCGCGTGTAGAGTAGGACGTCACTCGGTGTTGAGGCTGGTGTTGATATCGATAACGTGATCGGTATCGTCCTTCTAAACTGACCGTCGGTGTTGGAGCTTGGTTCAGCAGCCTTTCCAGGCTCTCAACACCTACACCAACACCGAACACCGTACTTGAAATCACTCATTGCGTGGTCACGTCCCCCAAAACAACCGGGGTAGAGAATGAGGGGCAAGGACTGTCTCTGACTCTGGTTCAGCATTGAGTTTGAGGGTGTGATATTTCTCAGTTGATTGTTCAATAAAGAAATAAAAAAACTTAAATTGGTCAACCTTCCGCATACACAGCCGGTAATCCTTACAAAGCACAACAGGGGGGAGGGAGGGATTAAATAGCAATTTTCACCTGAATCCAGCAAAAAAATTGACCTTGCCAAGGCTGGCCTTATTAAGGCAGGGCCAGGTCTACTACTACTTCTAAGTTCTAGGTGATGATAGGAAATATATCGATAATGATAACGGCATCCGGCAAATTATAAATAACCGTCTGGTATGGGTCATTCTTTAATAAAACTGACATTTGTTGACATTCCCCATATGTACTGTATAGAGGCGGTCAGAGGAGCCAGATGCAATCTCAGCGGAACAACCGTCGATATCAGAGACTGAAGCTTTCGGTCTACCGGCAAATGTACAGTTTAGAGGGATATATTATTTAATTAGTGCTAGCGATCTGGACATGAGACTATCGAGTCACTAGACCGAAGATTTCTGTCTCGTTAGCCTCTGATTTGTAGGGTCGGCCTCTCTTTAGAGACAGAAGCCGACAATAGGCGCTCCTGTGTAAACTCGGTGGCACGGATCTGGCCACCAAACTTTGGACTGAAATGTCACTTTAGCGGATTCATATTCGATGCATTTATTTTTGAAAATTAGGCCTAGGCTAATAAAATTCGGTTCCACTTACCAGATTGACTGAATGATGCGTTTAAGGTTTTTTTTCCCCCGATTTTCATCGTCGAAATTGAACTCGGCTCCGTGTTGAAATTTTTGCAGCGCATGCGCAGTAACAGTTTTAACACGGAGCTGAGTTCAATTTCGACGATGAAAATCAGGAAAAAAAGACCCTTAAACGCATCATTCAGTCAATCTGGTAAGTGGAACCGAATTATATTAGCCTAGATCTAGGCCTAATTTTCAAAAATAAATGCATCGAATATGAATCCGCTAAAGTGACATTTCAGTCCAAAGTTTGGTGGCTAGTTCGGTGGCCAGATCCGTGCCACCAAGTTTACACAGGAGCGCCTATGGTCGGCTTCTGTCTCTAAAGAGAGGAGCCGACTACCCAAATCAGAGGCTAACGAACGAAAGAGACAGAAATTTTCGGTCTATTGAGTCACGTGCATGTAGAAATACATCGCAAAGTCGTCGGTGAGTTGCGCTCTTCCGGTCTTTATGTCCTTGATGCGATACTGCCATGAAACGTGTGTTGGTCTATGACTATAAAACCAAATTTTCTGAAATAAAGATTTCATAGCATACGGCAGCCCTTGCATAGCTGTGCATTACGTGTGTGTGCTACTTGAGCGCAATGATAGATGTGAAGGGCCGTTCGTGTCAAACAATGAATAGGCACTTACACTCTGGGTACATATTATTTGATGTGGTGGCGTTAGTTTCATGTCAAGTCACATCATACTTAAACGTGACTTAATTCATATAAATAAGCATTCGTTCAAGGATCTAAATATATAAATACATATAATTTAGATGATCAGCAAGTTGTCAAAACTAAAAGTTTTCGTCCTGAGAATATGCTATTTTTGACTCGTGTTGTTTTCTATTTGTTATTGTCAAGTTGTTGTTAGTTTTTATTTTATTGGCGTTTCATTCATCTCTGAATATTTTGCCAATAACATTTTAAAAATCACTTTTCTCTGAATAATATTTTCTTCTCTCTATATATAATATACAGGCCTTAAATTTCAATATTTTTAGGGCAAGGCCACTTTTCTGTAGGGCACATTCCTATATTACAGCACAAATAGGAAGAATTGGAAAGGGCACAAAAAATCTCCAAGGCCAATGAGAAGGGCATTGAGGCCAATATGGCCTTGGTGGCCTTGGATTAATTTAAGCCCTGAATATACATGATTAGATGAAATGGAATTAAATAGGTATAGTTGAGTTCTTGTTTAAAGGCATCGTTTAACAATGTTAAATCTGAGATGCATGGCCCCACGTGTTATCAGTGTCTGTGATATGGTGTTTTATTACCTATACAAGGCATTTTAGCTGCTGAATAAAAAGTCATATTTTGCAGTTTGCAAGCTGCTCAACGAACCGGAGCGGGCAATATTTGCCATATTGCCCTCTTCCGGGTTTCCCCCGTGACCACTGTACTAAATCAGAGGGCAATATTCTGCCATATTCCACTCTTTCT
Organism: Mesocentrotus franciscanus; assembly: GCA_037976565.1. Classification (NCBI taxonomy): domain Eukaryota; kingdom Metazoa; phylum Echinodermata; class Echinoidea; order Camarodonta; family Strongylocentrotidae; genus Mesocentrotus; species Mesocentrotus franciscanus. Next base: position 21,013,840 of record CP137685.1, read on the forward strand.
TGTCAGTGCGCATTTATTAAAGTGCATCCGCACAGTATTGTGTACGCGTTAAAGTGTAGGCGCTGTAACAATTTACGTCACAATTACATTTTCATACATTTTCATCTCTGGACAAGAGTATTACATGCATACATGCATGGTGAGTAAAAATCATGCTTGATACCAAATTTGTATACCATTTGTAAAAAAAAATGCCTTGTATAAAATATAGGGGGATAGGTAATAATAATTATATTGACAGGGCTTCTTTCGGGGTACATCAGAAATATTGACCGCTAAGACCATATTGCCCTCGTCTTCAACTCGGGGCAATATGATCTTAGCGTGGTCAATATTTCTGATATACTCGTACCCCTCAAGCCCAGTCAATATAATATAAATATTGAAGCCCGAAAAAATTTGCACTTCAAATTGATCTTGAAGTGCCTCAAAAAAGTAAAAATCTTTGAGTGACCGGTTTTACCATACTCATTTTCCCCAATAGACTGTAGTGTTATCAAAACCGTTAGGAAAACGAATTTTTAAATTTCTATTTCCAATCATAAATATCTTGATAATCAGACAGGCGATCGGCTTGTAAAAGTCATGGGGTTCCTGACTGACCTAAAGGTTTATAATTATCATTGCAGCATGAGCTAAATCCAGGATTTTGTTTCAGAATCTGAGACAAAGTTACCCAATCCCTTTAAGACTGCAAATGCCTTCAAAGTGCATGGTTATTGCTCTTATTCTTGCTTAAATGACATTTGTAGTGCCCTTTTAGAACCTAAAATTGCTATGGAGGTAATTTTAGACCCCAAAATGTGTGAATTTATATTGAATACGATCATAAAAACTCAGCTGAGCTCCACTTAAAAAAAAATACGATGACTGTTAATTAATTAATAATAACAATACACGGGTTGTGCGTATTATAACCAACACGAAAAAGCCAACAAAAAGCCAATATTAGCATTGGCTGGAATTCATTTGTCAACGGCTGGTTCAAAGAAAAAGAGATAAAAAATGTCAGAGTTTGCTAAATTCAGCGAACTCTCTATGTGTGCCTTTGTATATGTACATGTCACTAATCTTTAAGTCCTGTCCAAGGAACTTGGTAATGAGGATTAGTTTCTTACCAAAGGGCATTGGTGTACCAACTGGGTTTCGAACCCGGGACCTCCTAGTTACGAGACCACTGCACCTCCTATCTGTCTCCTCATGAGTGGCCTTCCTGATCTTTCACAAAGGGCGGCGCCTTGCCTATTTATGATTTGATGCTTATTTACAAGATTATCATAAAAATTACTCAAATAATTACTTTAGAGTAAACCATGTACCAGATTATATTTACAAATTCCAATTTACCTTGTAGTGAAATCAGCTATCAATTTCAAATGCATGTAATTCACTTTATTTTTAAAGTGATGTGTAATTTAGAAAGTGTGCATGTACATGAAGATGTCAATGTCATATAGTGTCATATATATTAATTTTATTGAGGAGAAAAAAAAAGGCACAGATGCCTATTTTGTATATGTAGGAAATGAGACATGGAAGTTTGAACCTAGGTAAATCTCAGAAGTCCTGTAGGTTATATTAGGGAATGACCACATTAGGATGAAGCCTTGAAGGGGGATTCACCCATTACATCTTTGCCACACCCTTTCTAGGCATATGTATAGCATACATTGTGTGTGTGTCTGTTCACTTTTTATCAATAACAAGTTACAATAACTGTTATAAGCTACTGAAATCCTTTTAATTGATTACAGGGTCCTGGTAACACTGTCGTGGTGGTTTGTATGCTAGGAGGTGGGGGTAGGGGTCATTTATCCCAAGTGGGAGCAATTCTCAGAGAAATTTTCACACTTATGCACACTTATGTTCATAGGAAACCTGCCATCCATTCAAGTGTAGATGTACAGGTATGTGCTGTTCATGTGTGTTTGTATCAGTTTACATGCCCCTGTTTATATTGTGTACAAAAGACCTCTTAATGGTTCATGTTTGGGGAGACTTAAAGGGATTGGGTATCTTTGTCTCAGATTCTGAAATATAATCCTGGATTTAGCTCATGCTGCAATAATGATTATAAACCTTTATGTCAGTCAGGAATCCCATGACGTTTACAAGCCGATAGCCCGTCTGATTATCAAGATATTTATGATTGGAAATCGAAATCAAATTTTGCGTTTTCCTAACGGTTTTCATAACACTACGGTCTATTGGGGAAAATGAGTATGGTGAAACCGGTCACTCAAAGATTTTTTACTTTTTTGAGGCACTTCATGATCATTTTGAAGCGCAATTTTTTTTTTGGCTTCAATATTACACCATATATCACAGACACTGATAACACGTGGGGCCGTGCATTTCAGATTTAACATTGTTAAACGATGCCTTTAATGGTTCATGTATGGGGAGACTTAACTGATGTGTGTGCTCTTAAAGAGAAGGTTGAGTTCCGGGGAAAAGTGAAAAACAAATTTGTGAGCATTATCATTGTTATTATGCAAGTGTGGAAGAACATCAGGGAAAAAATGTTCCCTGAATAGCATGGCTCTTCAAATGCCTTAATATTCTAATTATGACAAGTAACAGCTTAAAAATGAGGCCCGATTATTATGCCACATGTTTGTGTAGTCCCATATACATCTTTTTGTGTACAGCGCTTGTTACTTTACCAAGACTGGGCCAAATTTCTTATCATTTTGATGACTCCAGAACCTTGCAGTACTTACCACCAGTATACTTATACATGTATGCTACATGAACAGCTTTTTCTGACCGATTCCACACCATTTCTTTCACAATGCAATCGCATGACCAGAACTCAACTTTATCTTTAAGTTCCAGTTTTGCCTAGTTTTGCTAGTTTAGATATGACGTGGTAAACCGCCGCAAAATAACTGATGCTTTTTTTATTTTAAACATGTAAATGAATGGCAACTGCTAGCAAATTTGAAGTGGAGGGGGTTCCAAGCAAGTTAATGTTTTTGGTGGTTATTCTGTACATGAATCTGTTGTTGGGTCAACTTCAACATTTAAAGTTATCTTAAAGGAAACCAAACCCTAAGAAATAACTTTACTTATTCTGAGAGGTTTATTATATTATTGCCCATTACTCTACAAGATTCCCCACCAAAGTGTATGAGATAGGTATAAAGCAAGAATAATGTACAGTTTCTCAGCACGACATGGGCATCGCCATTTTCTTGATAACGTGACGTACTATGCAAAGTCTGTTATCAAGTTAATGTATTCAAATTTATGGATGCTTCCTTCCCAGACGTGTGTGATGATGAAGCATTTCATTCACTTGCTATATCCTTTGTACTACAATTACCAGAACGCAAATTGCATAAATAAGTTGGTGCTCTTCTAGGGTGAAGGTTTCTCATAAATGAAATAGATTTGTCAACTGCTATAGTGTAGTATTTTGTACATGAATTTAGTTGCAATTGTTCCCCTGTTATTTATTTTTCACCAAATATAATTTCTATCTGCTCAGTTATGATTTTTCCTCATCGAAAAGTAAAGGTTTCGTTATTGATTTAAAAATTCTTTCCAACTAAAGCTTGGTGCATGGTACATGTACAACTTCAACTGGTACGTCACATTTTCAAGAAAATGGCTGCGCCCATGTCATGCTAAAAGGCATCACATCATGCCAGGAATATCTTCATTTATATATCTCTTGTACATTTTCGTAAGGAATATTATACATCAAAGGGCAGGAATACATCTCATTTTTCAGAATACCCACACTTAATCTTTGGGGTTAGGTTTCCTTTAATTTCATTTCATAGTTACATGTACTTCAGAGACTCTAATAAAGGCGAAATTGCATTACATTAATGATTTTTATCATTTCATTGGTTAGCTGTCCTTAGAGTCTTTTTTAATTTCATTTCACTACAAAATATAAAATAGCAAATATTGAGGTGGGTCTAAAAGGGAAACAGGAGAGCTTGAGACCTCCCAATAACGACACCACTGCACCTCCTGTCTGTCTCCTCATGACCGGCCTTCCTGATCTTTCACAAAAGGTGGCACCATGCCTATTTTTGATTTGATGCTAATTTACAGGATTATCAACAAAATTCTCAAATAATTACCTTTGAATAAACCATGTACCAGATTATATTTACAAATTCCAATTCACTTTGTTTTGAAGGTGATGTGTTATTGAGAAAGTGTACATGTACATGAAGATTTCAATGTCATATATATTAATTTTATTGAGGAGAAGAAAAAAAAGGCACAGATGCATATTTTGTATGAAGGAAATGAGACGTGGAACCTAGGTCAATCTCAGAAAGTCCCTTAGGTTATATTAGGGGTGAAGGGGGATTCCCCCATTACATCATTGCCACACCCTTGTCTAGGCCTATCTATGCATACACTGTGTGTTGTGTGTGTGTGTTGTGTGTGTACACAAATGCCTTTTATTCTTTGTCTTCATCTGGATGGACTATGTTGAGGAATGCATTACGTGTACGTAGGAGCAAGTATACTTCTCCTTTCCTACTTCCATCAGTCTCTCTTTCTTTTTCCTTTTCCTTTTGGCCTTTTTTTGTTTTGTGCGTTGGTTTTTATTTTTGAAAGACTAAGATGGAATCTTTGCCAGTCTAGATGGAATCTACATTAAAAGGAAGGTCAATCTCAGAAAGTCCTTTATGTCATCTTGTGCAGTGACTTTACAAGGGTGAAAGGGGATCTCCCATACAGATCCATATTCATGTACATGTATATACTTACAGTAGCAAGTACCTCCAAGCCAGCTTCCATCAGTTTATATCATTTTTAAATTTTGATTTTTTGATTTTTTTTTCTTCTTTTTTTTCTTCATGTGTTAGTTTCATTTTTGAAAGATAAAGATGGAATCCAGGTCAATTTCAATTAGGTCCCTTAGGCTGTCTTGGTTAATGATCTCATACATAATGTAAGTGTGGAAGGGTGAAAAGGGGATCTCCCATACAGATCCATATTCATGTACATGTATATACTTACAGTAGCAAGTACATATCTCCATGCCAGCTTCCATCAGTTTATATCATTTTTAAATTTTGATTTGTTTTGTTTTGTCTTGTCTTGTTTTTTTTCATGTGTTAGTTTCATTTTTGAAAGATAAATATGGAATCCAGGTCAATCTCAGTAAGTCCCTTAGGCTATCATGGTTAATGACCTCACAAGGGTGAAAGGGGGATCTCCAATACAGATGCATGTTCATGTACATTGTAGCAAGTACATTTCTCCATGCTAATTTCCATCAGTTTCTATCATTTTTAAATTTTGATTTTTTTTTTTTTTCTTCTTTTTATTCTTCATGTGTTAGTTTCATTTTTGAAAGATAAAGATGGAATCCAGGTCAATTTCAATTAGGTCCCTTAGGCTGTCTTGGTTAATGATCTCATACATGTAAGTGTGAAAGGGTGAAAAGGGGATCTCTCATACAGATGCATGTTCATGTACTTAGTAGCAAGTACATTTCTCTGTGCCAATTTCCATCAGTTTCTATTATTTTAACATTTTTATTTGTTTTGTTTTAGGTGTTTTTTCTTGTTGTTGAAAGATAAAGAATGAATCCAGGTCAATCTCAGTAAGTCCCTTAGGCTATCGTGGCTAATGACCTCACAAGGGTGAAAGGGTGAAAGGGGATCTCCCATACAGATGCATACATGTTCATATACTTAGTAGCAAGTACATTTCTCCGTGCAAATTTCCATCAGTTTCTATTATTTTTACATTTTGATTTGTTTTGTTTAAGGTGTTTTTTTGTGAAAAGATAAAGAATGACTCCAGGTCAATCTCAGTAAGTCCCTTAGGCTATCGTGGCTAATGACCTCACAAGGGTGAAAGGGAATCCCCAATTCAGATGCATGTTCATTTACATAGTACTTAGCACATACATTTCTCCAATATCCATCACTTTCTTTTTTTTTTTGAGGGGGATTCTTTTATTTTAATTGTGTTTATTTTAGGGGAAAGATTGTTATGGAATCTAGGTCAATCTCAGAAAGTCCCTAATGACCTCACAAGGGTGAAAGGGGATCCCATGCACCTGTAGCAAAGTAGTAGCAGTATGAAGTTCCTGCTAACGTACATGTAGATGTTGTTGCCCTTCTACATGTAGCTATACTTTAATATGTACATGTATGTTACTCACACTACACTACAGGATACAGGTAATGGATGGGGGGACAAGAAACAGGTTAAAATGTACATGTAACTGAAAAATATTTAAACAATGGATAAACCCCTATTCATTTAAACACCAAGGTTGCTCTACATGTAGATCCGGGCCCTGTTTTATAATAAAGAGTTGCGATTGATTCAAATCAATCGCAAGTCCTCCAATCAATCGCAAGTTTGCAGTCTCCTATCTCTTCTGTACATAATTGCGATTGATATCAATCGCAAATAAGTTGCGATTGATATCAACTCTTTATAAGACAGGGCCCAGGTGGCACTGCGGTCTCGGATGGGATGGGGGGATGGCTAGTTTATTGTAGGTGGGCGCAATTCTCAGAGAAATGTTCACACTTATGCACACTTATGTTCATAGGAAACCTGCCATCCATTCAAGTGTAGATGTACAGGTATGTGCTGCTCATGTGTATTTGTATCAGTTTACATGCCCCTGATTATACTGTGTACAAAAAAACCCTTACCGGTTCTTATGGTTCATGTATGGGGAGACTACTAAACTGATGTGTGTGCTCTTAAGTTCCAGTCTTGCCCTTTAAGGCTCGTCCAGATATGACGCGGTAAACTGCCGCAATAGTACCACTGCGTTTTTTGTTAAACTCGTAATGAATGGCAACTGCTAGCAACAAAAGTCCTATGTGAATTTACCATGATAGCACTGTGTCTTTGTTATAAGATAGAAAATGTGAAGTGTACTACCCTTTATGTCATTGTAAGAAATCTGTTGTTTTTCCACACCATATTCGAACGAGGCCTTGCAAACATTTATACATGGAGGCCTATGTGTACATATCCATTGCACATTTGTGTGTGTTGTATTTTTGGAATATTGACAAGTAGCTAGCCTGTTTCATAGTATTTTTTTCTCATGCAGTCTTAGGTAGTGTTAAAAAAAAAAAAAAAAAAAGCACACAGACTTTCATTGCTTTTTACACAGAATTAACTATTACAGATCTATGTCATTGACTTCAAAGCTCATGTGATTTTGCCAACACACGTACTGTGACAGTACGTGTGTTGGCAAAAAATACTCTGTGAAGCATTCATGAGTAATATAATTAATTTACAACAATGCCTGTGTGTATGTGCTTGTGCTGTATGAAATGTGATATTTTGAAAGGAAACCCAGCTACAGTGTAGGATGTTATACATGTTCTATGGGTATTATGCTAATTACAAGCACTGAAACAGTTGATATGATAGATTAATTCTTACATTGTAGTTTCTCGTCCAGATTTTTTTCAGAATTAGAATATCAAACATTACGTGTTGTTAGGTAAAGCCATGATGTTTGTCCTATCTAGCAACAATTAATGTACGCTATTTGCATTCTGAATATTGAAATACAATTATTCATAAGAGGTGGATGTGTAACAAGGCACTTAACAAAGATTTGTGCATTAAATTTGACTACATAACGAAAAAATGGCCTATTGATTTTATTTGGCCTACCTGTCAATGGAATCCCTTATGTATTATACACATTTGATGAACAAAAAATAAAATAATGATAACCTGGATACATGTATATAGCGCTCAATGCGGAATACCGTTTCTAAGTACTCTACAGATATTATTATTATTACCCCGGTCAGCGGATTCATTCACCCACAATGTGCACCATCTCCACTTCCTTGGGAATATTTGTACCATTTGGTCACCAATTTTTGTTCTGGCAATTGTAGAACAAAGGATAATAGCAGGTGAATGAAATACTTCATCACCACACACAGCTGGGAAGGAAGCCTCCATAAATTTGAATACATTTACTTGATAAACTACTTCATATACAGTACGTCACGTTGTCAAGAAAATGGCGATGCCATGTCGTGCTGAGAAAGTGCTCATTATTCTCGCTTTATGCCTCTCTCGTACACTTTGGTGGGGAATCTTATAGATAAGTAGGCAAGAATATAATAAATCTCTCAGAATAAGTAAAGTTATGTCTTGGGTTGAGGTTTCCTTTAAACCATCCGACTACGACACATCTACGTCTTCTTTTTAGTTCCATATGGAGAAAACTTAAAGATAAAGACCAGGGCCCGTATTCAATAAACTTCTAAGACATTTTTCTTAAGTCTAAGAAAATGTCTAAGAATTTGTCTAGGTTAAGAAAGTTGCCTTAGCCGTATTCTAAACACGTAAAGCAGTTTGTCTTAGCTTAGACAACAGATAAGACAAATTCTTAGACCCGATGACGTCATGTTGGAAAGGCAAGTTGGTCGAGTCGAGCGACTTTAATTGCAGCTCAATTTGCCTATGCAATTTGCGTGTTAAAATAAAAATCGCACCGCACGAAAATTATACACAAAACGTATGGGAGATTGTATGGGAGGAATGATACTCACAGAATTGTTTTAGGCTTGACCAACTGACACTAAAATATTAGTAAGGCAGTCTAGTCAAGACCCCCTGATCTATAGATCGAACATCCACCGTAGGATTTTTATACTTTTCTGTCAAACATCTTCAAGAGCCGAACCGGCTATTATTTTTATGCCGCGGCCTATAATAGTATAATTAGGGTCCATGAAGTTAGCGCCGTCGCTAGCCGGCCGGCCAGCGCTAGCATTGGAGCTACCCTTAGCCTTAGGCATTACATCGTATCTGCTATAGCTAGCCTAAAATTAATCAAATAGCTTTATCAGACCGATAATATAAAAAATTTGGGGCATTCTCACCTAACATCATGCCGATGACACATCATTCCCTGTTTCCATATTATAATGCCAATGACTAAGAGATGATTTTTTACGGCAGCTATGTCATAATATAAAAGTACTAGTGTTACTGTTATGAAGGCGGCCTATGCTTTATCCTGGATTAATTGTGTATTACAAACATACACAAAGCTATAATTAAAGTCTATATGGCGCCCTGCGCTGCCGACGCTGCATGTACTATATGATATGCATATACGCGAAGCTTACGTTGATATAGGTCAACTGATAACCTGCGCCGCAGCCTTCATTCCATTTGATCGAAACCCAAAGCGACATTGCGTACAGCAGCACTGCCGGTGCGAAGCCCTATTTAAGCATCCTCATGAGTATGCTTAAATGTAGGGTAGATTTCTTACTTATCTTAGATATCTCGATTGTATAGAATACGACATGCTATTTAAGCCCTTTTCTTAGATAAAATCTAAGAATTCTTCTTATCCTTAAGGTAAAATTCTTAGCCCCCAATGCTTTTATAGAATACACATTTTTGCTAAGACTGTTTTCTTAGCCAAAATTTAAGAAAAAGTACTTAGATTTCATGCTTAAGAAGTTTATTGAATACGGGCCCAGTTCTGGTCATGCGATTGCATTGTGAAAGAAACGTTGTCGAATCGATCAGAAAAGGTTGATCATCTAGCATATAAGTATTGGTGTGTACTGCAAGGTTTTGGAATCATCAAAATGATAAGAAATTTGGCCCAGTCTTGGTAAAGTTACAAGCACTGTACACAGAAAGATGTATATGGGACTACGCGACCACGTGCGCGATATCCATTTGGTCCCAATAGATATAATAATTTACCAAATATATCAATTAGTAGGCGGTTTCCTGAATTTTCCCGGCAAAATTTGTATCATCACGTATTAGTCAAAACATATTCTTTCACATGATTGGTAATGAGAGCTTCCATTTCATTTTTTTGAGAGAGGGGCGTTTCCAACACTGGTCTTTACCTTTAAATTACTGAAACACAGATACATGTACATGTATATGTATCATTTTGGTTGAGTACAAATGGTTGTTGTTGTTTGAAATTGGCACCTCAACAAAGTTATATCCTGTTTGCCAGCTACTGAAAGAAATCTGAAGTCAAAATTACCCCGGTACCGGTAGTCGTTGTAGTGTGGTCAAGGGAGTTCAAATCCTCTAGAGAAGAGTGATAAAAGTAAATTATAAATTCTTGCTTTGTATTTCAAGAAACTATGGATTTATAGAGAGAAGTATCTAGAATTTAAATGCCATCTTGGAACCGTACCATAACATTTATACTGAATTGACCAATAGGTGCATCAGTCAGACCGCAGCGTGCGCGATAATGAGGCTGTAAGCTGATTTTTATTCAGCGTCTCATTGGTGATCTCGTAACATTCACGTGTGCTGAAATTCACGAGATTTTCCGTGAGATTTGTAAGGGTGTACATGCAGCTGCTTTTGTGGTCGATAACTTCAGTCAACATGGCAGCACGCAACGGTAATTTACTCTCGAGATTTTCAGCTTCAGTTTGATATGTAATTTGCCATATTTCACAATTTTGAAACAATCCTTTTTCACCACTTTTATTGGTGTTATTTTGTAACATTTCAACAGCTGTTTTGTACCCGAATTTCGCTTTTGGTTCCTGACTCTGGTACACAATTAATTTGTTTACTTTGAGATTCGTTCGAAAGATGAAAAGTCACTGATCAAAATAATGTCAAAACCTAATTTTCGCAAATTCATGTTCTCTTTATAATCATAGTAATTAAGACCCTAAAAACCGGAAGTTACCAATTTGTTACCAATTTGTTCTTTCTATGATGGCGCGAAATTGTGTGATTTCATACTCGTGCACGCTCGCCGACTGAGCAATGGCAATGCATAACTGATTATTACACTCCAGGGAGCTCCGCCGCGCCACCGACTGGCCGAAAAAAATAAGAAAAATGATTAAAAAAGAAATATTGTAAAAAAAAAAATATCTAGATGGCAAGTGACGTACTTGATCCAGGGTCCTTAGATTGTTGTCATGTCTGCCTACGCGCAAGTGCATTAACAGCGCACGCCACAAGGCACGCTTGCTAAATCCTGGTATTCAGAATGTTAATGAACCAATGCGGAACATATGTGACGTAGTTGACGTATTTGACCAATCAGAACTCTCTATTATCACATCGGCAAATTTGACTACTTCTATTAATTATTCATAAACATTCGTGATTTTTCTTGGTTCCTGACTCTGGTACAGCGTAAAATATAATAATTTTGATATCATTGTAAAGAAAAATATCTATGTTTTATGCTGATTATAACATCTTCGTGTCGCAAGAATGATTTCTATGTGAAAATCAGCCCTACTCTTAAGATAGATTTATCGTCAAAAAACCCATTTTCTAGGCGAAATATCTGTTCCCCAAAAATATTTAACATGATTGTCATATATGTATACAGAAAGTGCAACGTCTTATCTGTAAAATAAGACCAATTTCATGAAAAATGAACAATTATAAAGGTAAAAACTGCCAATCGGAATGACCGTCAGCACAACTCATTACGTATGCAAGACATGTAAATTCGTGCATACGTGCTGAATAAAATAGAGGGTTTTCGCACCGGCTGCGGACTGACTGGCATGGGGGCCAGCATTGTAGTTACAATGTACATTTACACTGTCAGTGCTTGATGGTTATTGATTGGGGCATCCCCTTTTCTTTCAATTGTACACGAACCTGTATAGGAGGCCAGATTGCGCGGTGACTGACCATATTCAAATGTGCTTGTGGCTGCCATTTTGAATGGCAATGGAAATTCCCTTTGTCAATTGTAAGATTCCTTTTGAATGTGTACACGTGTATTTGTTAGTTACCATAGTAACCACTGTGTGTACCACCCCCTCCATGAAGCTTGATTCGGATGGGTTGATTCCTGACAGAGAAATGATGGAATGTACATGTAGATTCTTTGTGCCTTACCTCGATTTCCTTTTTTATTTGTACAGTGTGTACCATTTAATAAAGGCATGCATCAGTGTTTTTGTTGTTTTTTTTTAAATTTATTTATTTATTTTTTTCAAATTGGCAACACTTTTCCGGAATTTACAGCTACACAAGTCCACCAAATTATTTATTATTGAAGATGATACAACTTGCATCAAAGATTTGGGGGAAATTGCAATTTTTTCTGTCCACCCCGAAAACGATTTGGAATTTGAAGTTTTGACACTGTGTTGCCAATTCAAAGATTTGATATTTTTAAATTTATTTGAAGACTTGTGGTATCAAAGGGCATTTGATAATGCTACAAACGTGGACACAAATTATGCAATATTGAGTTGTTTAATGTTAAATCATGTAAGTGTCATATGATTTCTATGACTAAATGCATTTATAGTAAATATAATTATTATTAAACAAAATGTTGAACTTTGCCCTTGACAGATCACAGAACCTTGGGAAGCCATTTTTATCACTTCCCTTGAATCTTGATTGAGATGTTTTCATTTGGGTAATTATTAGTTCATTACAGCCTGGTTCATTCCCATCTGGGGATGTAAACTTGTAAATTTTGGCAGTATACCAAGTCTGGCAAAATTTCCCAACAATTACGTCTCTCACTTATATATGCTGTACATGTACATTGTACTTGCACTTGCGGAGAAACTACCGGCAAACAGAGAGGAAAAAATGTCATTTCAAACTGGAGACACGGTCTGCATAGGAGCACCTTTTAAAAAAAATTCCATAAGTGTATCAGCAGTTTGGGCGAGAAGTTCGAGGTGATCCATTGCTGTAAGATAGCCGATTGTAAGTTTGATATCAAATGATGAACTACCGGTACATGTATTTACACATGTTTTATAGGATAAGAGTAGGAACAGTCATTTGATGAATCTTATCATTTAAGATTTACTAAATTTTAAATAATTTTACTATACATGTATGGTTGTCTGATTTGTCAGCCGGGCCTCTCAGTGCAATAATTTTTTGTTCTGAAATAGATTTTGTTTTAAATATGCTTCTGTGATGAACTACAGTGTACATGTATTTACAAATGTTTTATAGGATTTTATAGGAACACATGGAAGTATAGGATAAGAGTAGGAAAAGTAATTTGATGAATCTTATCATTCAAGATTTATTAAATTTTAAATAATTTTACCATACATGTATGGTTGTCTGATTTGGCAGCTGGGCCTCTCAGTGTAATAATTTTTTGTTCTTGAAATAGATTTTGTTTTAAATCTACTTTAGCAATTACAATTTTTAGGTGGCAATTTCTCTCTCTCTCTCTCTCTCTCTCTCTCTCTCTATATATATATATATATCTCTTTGTCAGAGCTCTCTTTGAGCTTTCTTGATAACTGCATTTGCGTATTTTCTTTCCTTTAATGGGTCCTGAAATGTACATCACATTACCGAAACTAAAATTATCTGTCTCTCCATGCTACATTAATTTTACCAAAACAACAGATTTGCGTACCATACGGTGCATGTAGACCTACTATGTACTGTGCAGTTACAGGGTTTTGCAGTCGGCAAGTAAATGCACACTTGAGTTTCATTTTCTCTTCTTCTATAGCTTCTATTGCTTTGGTAACAAGTTGCTGTCTGGTATTATTTTCTGTCTGTATTTTGAGTGTCTAGAGTCCAGAAAGCTGTTAACCCTTTGCTTACGGGAACCTGGTGGTCCCTGTGTTAAGCCTATGGGAAGTATCAAATTCAGTAGTCAATGGGTTAATACTATAGGATGATAAACTATGACCCCGTTCTCATTCACTTCGTTGGAGCGGTCTAACTAAGACCCGTTCCTCAGGAGTGGTTCTAAGGTGAGTGAGAACGGTCAAAGTGGTCCAGGAAGTGGACTTCTGGACCGCTCCAGAAGACCACCTCGGGAGGTGGTCTTGAGGAACGGGTCTTATTAAGAGCGGGTTGGAGCACTCTAACGTGCAAGTGTGAACGGAAGCGTACTTTGAACGGAAGTGAGCTAGTGACGTTCCGCGTGAAACATACGGTACATACGCTTAGTATTCCGCGCGCGAAAAAATTTACCCGCTGACCTGAGCTGCCATAGCAACAAGACCACTTTGACTCGAGCGGTTTGAGCCATAAAAAACTGCTCGGAGTGTGAACGCTCGCAAACCGTTCCTCAAGACCCGTTCCTCTGGAGCGGTCCAACTAAGACCACTTTCAAAGTGAGTGAGAACGGGGTCTATGTTTGTGTCAGTGTAACATTGGTATTTACATTGTATTGTTGCAACCATTCATAACGTGAGAAGTGTGTAACTTGAGGATTCTGGATGAAAGAACGGTGTATGTTTATTGTTCCTGTTGTCTATTAATAATAATTGATAATAATAATAATAATGATAATAATATTAATAATTAATACAAAATAAAAAAATATTCCAACAATAATAATAATACAATTATAATAATAATAATAATAATAAATAAATAATAATAATAATATTAATATTGATTTAAAAAAAATATTGTAATAATTATAATGATGATAATAATTAATAATAGTGGAGTTTTGTATAGCACTCATCTGCAGGAGGTTTTTCAACATGTCCAATAACCTCTGCATGTGGCTATGTATTTTTTTATGAGCCTACGTGACACATTCAGCCGTTGCACTTCTTTGGAAACCTCGCAAGGGCTCCATACAAGCATCGCACGAGCCACTTGCGGTGGTCTACGGAGTCACATGGCGTAGTAATACGGAGCTGTAAGACATCGCACATCAGTTGCAAGGCACCTGCAGGGGGGTTGCGGGTTCACCTCAAGGATTCTTGCAGGTTAAGAGGAAGTATTTTTTTGAGGAAGGTGCAAGGCGCCCATGAGGGATCGTAATTAGAAGGATGTGCGAATCGTAGATGTTGTATGTACAGAACATGTACATGTACTTGCCGATGTACCAAACCTACATTACCTTTTCTTATGTACAATGTACAATAGTTAATTGCCCAAACACTTATTGTACATGTCTGTATCTGTATGCATATATGTATTCAATAACTAAATTTACCTTCCTAATTTCTGGTACAGTGAAACCTGTCTATAAAGACCACCCAAGGGAGGCAAGAAAAGTGGTTTTTATAAGCAGGTGGTCTTTATGTACAGGTTCCTTTAGTACATGTTTCAATGAGAAACCATTTTCAAGGGAAACAAAAAATGTGTTTTTTGTAGACAGGTGGTCTTTCTATACAGGTGGTCGCTAAAGCAGGTTTGACTGTACAGCAATCGTCTTGCCCAAATGTAGGTCGTCTCGTCATGTGCAAGGATAGGGTGATATAATGTATTCCTGTCCCATCACATTCTAATTGTGTTGTTGTAACAAATATTCAGGTAGCATCCCAGTGAGAGGTTATCAAAACATTTGAGATATTATTTCAATGTAACACATTCATGTAAATATAATGACCAAAGCACTTGACAGAAATCATTTACCGGTACAGCAAAAACAGGAAATGTTTTTGTCAAAACCTATCAAGTATTGAATTTCATGTGCTGCACAGTTTCACTTTGTCACAATTGACCTTTAACAAAAGGTTTTAGTGAATCAGCTTTGTCTCCTCAAATTGGCACTAATTCTTCTTATCTGTTACTGTTACTATGGTATACAGTTTACCCCTTTTGCGACAATCATTCCACATTTTGTGGTTTGACTCGATACCTTGTGAATCAGAGCCCTAAAATACATGCGAGATGCATCCATTTTTGTTTCATGACTGTATTGTGTTTGATGCTAGGAATTAAAAAAAAACTTTAAAATCATTAAATTGGCAACACTTTGAGAGATTTAAAATAATTGTTTTAGGATAAAAATTTGCCATATTTTTTAACTTGTCGACTACATTGTCGTCCATGGATATTGTTTTCAGAGATATTTCATTTAATTTATACAATGTAACAAAGAACAAAAATATTATTGTTGCCAATTTGAAGAACAATATGTGATTAATTTAGCCCCCCAAATCCTGTCTTGAAAGGGTTTAAATGAACCAATGTAATGAAAATGTTAAAATGCAACAACAAAAGTGTCAATTTGTACACAAAACTACATGTAGTGATCATAAATTCCACTCCACATTGCTATATTGCATGATAATAAATACATGTAAGAAATGTTCATGTCCGCCAGTTAAAGTTGAAATCATTGTTTACAACTGGAGCATTAATTTTAAAGGTAATGCAAAGTTTTGGGAAATTTTGAAATTGGATGGATAGTAATTCTTTAAATTTTTGATATATTATAATGTGGATGCCCCTGTGGATGTATTATAAGCACTAACAAAATTACCTCCTAAAACTCTTCTGCTTTCGAGCAAATTAAATAATCAAAATTTACTGGTACTCCAGGTAAATTTCAAATAGCGCCTAAGGCCATGCTATGGTAGCTGCGACCATGAAAATCTCAGAATTTGCAGTTCCGATATATAATTTCCAAACGGGAATAGCAAATCGTTCAATTGAGGTCAAGAAACATTGTTTTAAAGCTAAAGTAATATCAGTCTTGAGAGGGCGCTATACAACATAAAGAGTTTATTAATTACAATTTCATCACTTTAGACTCGATTTCAACCGCGACAACGATCATTGAATATTGTAAAATCGCACATGCTTCCAATATGTTCAATTGAACCAAATTCATGACCCCATACCAAAACTTTGTACTACCTTTAAAGATGGCATATACGTCGATTTTAAAGTCAGAGGATATTTTATACCTAATCCACCCTGTAACAAAAAGCAATTACCTGACATTCTATTTCTTTCCTGTTCTTTATTACAGGATGCTTTGGAGCTGTTCATTTCATACACAAGACTTGGAAGTGGGCCTATATATATACATGTCGTTTCCAGAGTACAGTAGCACCGAACTGTAGCAATACCACGCCAAACCACAGGAATACACAGTTTTCTCTATAGATACACATGTATGTATATATGTTTACGTGTAGTGTAAATTTTCTATTTATACACACTTAATTTGGCATGGTAATAGGATCTATACGTTCATGTGTGTGTGTTTGTGTGTGTATATGTGGAGAACTGCCTAAGAAGTTGTGCTCATGATACATGTACATGTATAATGTGCTTTCAGAACACAATGAACAGCCTATGCCAAATATGTTTGAATACTATGCCACAAGTATTTTTGAAAGGAAAAATCATTTAAATTGTGAAATTGGCAACCTGTTTAAAATCTTTTAGTCTCTGGTTTTCCATAAAAATTGTCTTTCCTTGTATAGTTTTATTTTGATTTGTGTACATCTTTACATGATCTTTTGATTCTGAAGAAAATTGGCAATGCTAACAAAGAAATTTGATGCCAATTTGATGAAGGAAAGCTGATCAATTTCACTGTTAAAAAGGTCATGTCCTAGAAGTGACTCACATGTACATCGTAGGCGTATGTATGTAGGGTAATGAATTAAAGCATAGCAAATTATACAAGCAGTTTTTGTATGGAGTAAGGGCTCAAGTCGAAATGACATGTTCATGTATGTGTGGACCTTCCTACCTGTATATACATGTACTACATGTCCGTTGTGTATGTGTGTTATGTAGGGCAGATAATGATGTAATCTGTACACTAAATGCCTACAGCTATTAAAAATAAGTGCTAGGGGATTCCCCTGGTTTGAAAGGGGGATTCCCCCTTAAACTATATATATATACACATGTAGTACAAAATAACATGTGGAACACTCTATATGTACTACCTGTGTCAGATCAGACCTTGTTGGCTTTTCTCAAATTGTATGCATATTTCTTGTGTCACAACACATATCACAATATTTAGTCTTGTTAAAAAGAAATTAAGTGACCAATGTAATCTTTAGATCTTGCAATATTACAGAAGTAATTTTTTCTTATATACCCCCCCCCCCACAAAGACCTAATTGTTTAGTACCAAATTGTGAGGAACAAAAAATGAAAAAGAAATATCAGTGTTGCCATTTGAGGTAGAAATGCTGATCAATCTACTACTACTGCTACTGCTACTGCTACTGCTACTGCTACTGCTACTACTACTGCTACTGCTACTGCTACTGCTACTGCTACTGCTACTGCTACTGCTACGGCTATGGCTACAGCTACGGCTACTGCTACTACTATGCCTGTCTGTGTGTACATGTGGTTCAGAAAGTGTATGCTGTTTCTACATGTAATGGTTTTAATGGGGTAGATGTATTGTGGTTTGTGTATGCTGTTCTAGTACATGTAGGTTACACTGGGGAAGGCCCACATCTATTTTAGTTGAAGGGTAGTCCCCTATTTTCAAATGGGGATTCCCCCCAACTTGTATGTAAACCTATATTTATAGATTATTCAGATCTGACTTGATGTAGGCCTAATTCTTATTTTTCTATTATTTCTTTTCCAAAACTTGATTGTTTATATTCAATTACATATTTGTAAGGCAGTGTTAAAATGAGCCGGTAACATTGTTGAAGGTTGATGAAAAAACTGTGTAATTTTTGTATTTGGCGGTTTTCTTTGAAGGTGTCACTGTGCAGCACCCTCTAACAGTAAATTCTACCTACCAATTTTTGAATTTTCCCCAACTGTTTTTCCATGAAAATAAGACATAAAACAGGCTTTAAAAAATCTTTCAGCACTTAAATGTTTGGAATGGAATATAGAGCCAATTCATTGCTTTGTGACGATTTACATTCACCTAAAATTGAAGGGTTACAGTAATTTTGTTGGCTTTTCGCCCCCAAGGCACAGGTGACGCGGAATACTTCATAAAATACATAAAATGATAATAATTTTATAATCCCTACATGTATTTGCCATTCAGTTACACATTTTAAGAAAATGCAGCATTCCTCTACATAATCTGTAAACAAGCCTTAATTATAATTACAGGAATGTGAAGCACACTACACTTAGGCCTAAAAAAAAAGTTGTAGTACATGGGTCGGTCGGTCGGAAATCTTTTTTTTTTTTACTTTGTTTTTTTTAGTGCCTTCAAAATGTGTCATGAATAAAGCATTGTGAGCCTTTCCGTAGAAAACTCTAAACAGCGATTTTGAAACTAGGGCAGAAGACGGGTGAGAATTTGGGAATAATTTGATGATTTTATGCATTTATATCCCATTTAAACAAACAAAATACATACTTTTTTTATTCATTTAAAAAAAATTAATAAAAAATACGGTGAAAAAAAAAATCTTTTTAAAAAGCCGACCGTGGATTTTCAGATTGTTGGGTCAGTCGCAAAGGGCAATACAACATCTTTTTTTTTTAGGCCTTACATGTATGCTATTTTCCGGATTGGTTTTTGGAGATGGTTTACAGTGCTATGTCTGAAAGAGCCTTCAGATGATAAAATCAAAGCTATATTAAGAATAACATTATGTGTAAACTTGTATTTATTTTCCCTTTTCTTTTCTTGAGTATTAAAGCATCTTTCTTTTCATTTTCTTTCAGCATTTCATCTGGGGTCATCATTATTCTAAGCCAAAATGCCGTCGACGAGTGGCGACCAGTGGCAATATAAGAAGTTGCTGGGATCTGGATCCTTCGGGGAAGTCTTACTCTACCAACTTGGCGTGAGTTTACTGATACACAATCCCACATTGTATCCATTAATCCTTGATTCATTGATTATTTTGTGTCAAAATGGTGGTTTTCGATTCAAGTACCCGTAACACTCTACGACTCTAGCTATAAATGTAGATTCCGTAAATCTCTGTGTATAAGACGCACTTTTTCCCGCCGAAAAAAAAAAAAAATCGAAAATGGGGGGCTTATACACGGGTACAATTTTTTTTTTTTTTTAAAGTTTCGATTTATGCCCCTCCACAAGGCACTGTGCCTGGCAATGTCCCCCAGCTCAGTCATACCACTCAGAAACTAGAACAACACTACTTGAATGTCCGGATTTCGGTTTAGACTTAGAGGAAAATTTGTCTGTCATCTTTAGTTTAAAAAACTAATTATCAGAATAATGAACATTTGTTTTTTAAAACTAAATGTTCATTATTCTGATAACTTCATTGTTACTATTATTTATGACAAGTTCACAAGCAGAAATTGGCGCCTCCAACTGCACCTCGAAGTAAATGAAGGTCCTTCCCCGCGTGGGTTTTTGAACACGGACCTGGCTTGCTGCCTACGGAGTCGGGCAAAAAAAAAAAACTTTCTTGGCCCCAAAAATAGGGGTGCGTCTTATACACGGAGATTTACAGTAGTGAAGAGATGGCAAGCCATGAAAATGATCTGTTTCATATATATGTACTTCTTCATCTACGTTGAATCTTGGTAGACTGCTTGGTAGACCATTTGGTATCTTGCCAAGTGTTTTGAACAGCACATCCGGTGCAAGGTGAACATTGCCTCATAAAAAACAAAAATTCTTGTCTGGCACCGAAGATGAACTAAGAAAAAAGTTAGAAAAAAAAAAAAAAACGATTGGTGCGGGTGACAAAAAGATGCACCAGCAACATGAGTCACAGAGCCCATATACAGCTCATGATTTCTTTTGAATGAGCTAGTTCACCAAACATGTTGACAGCGGGTGCATTAATGATGTGGATTGGGTCGTTCTGATGTACCTCCGTCACACTCACACCGATGGGATCGACAACAGACCAAACCAAAAATTACTTGACCTCTGATGGCGTAGAGTCGGTTGGTTCGAAGTAGACTATGAAGTCAATTTGGAGTCGGTGTGGAGTCAATTTTGTGTCGATGTGGAGCCGGTTTGCCATCGTTGTGGTGTCCGTTTGGCCTTGTTGTGGTGTTGGGTTGGTGTTGTTGAGGAGCCAGTTTGCCATCGTTGTGGTGTTGGGTTGGCGTTGTTGAGGAGCCAGTTTGCCATCATTGTGGTGAGGGTTTGGCGTCGATGTGATGTCAGTTTGAAGTCGACGAGGAGTCGGTTTGGTGTCAATGTTTAGTCAGTTTGGCGTCGTTGTGTCTGTTTGGCGTCGATGTGGAGTCAGTTTGGCAGTGTGACTAAGGAATCACATTTTGACAGTTAGAAGAACTATAATAACACTGTGTATGTAGTTCATCTATCGAAGGCCATCCACGAGGTATCAGATAGTAACCTGACCATACATTTCCTTCCTCCCAATCAACCCAGTTTATTCTGCAGTGTAAGGCATTGTCCCAGTTATACCATGTCAACAAAGTACCATAATATGGTAACACCTGTATAAAAAGACTGCTAAATGGAGACAACAATAACTGTACTGGTACTCTTTACAGGGAGGTGGTCTTTATATACAGGTTACTTGTGTACCAATGTAAACAGGAATGTGTTTCAAGGAAAACCACACAAATAAGCCGTTTTATAGACAGGTACTTTTTTATTGTACAAAGAAGATATCTTTGGAGTATATGTTTCAAGGTCGGGTATCAGGAATTTGCTAATTCATGCAGGGGGGAATTAACACCATGTTCTTCCTTCTGTTGAAGTCATTAATTTCTGATTCTTTTGTTTAGAAGAACGTTCATTCCTTCCTTTCTGTGAGAATTCTTGCAATGTCATGCAGGAACACCTGTTTGTGGTGGGGGAGGGGTGTAAAATAGCACCTTTACTATTAAAGCCCCACTGCACTACTTGTAGCTACTTGCTCCCTCTATAAAGAAAACAATGCATAAGCGGTGCCTGTTGGTCCCCCATGATCCCCTTTTTCTTATATTAATTGAGAGCTGAATTTGATGAGATAACCACCTGTCAGTGACCATGCTGGGAGGTCTAATCCCTCCTGGCCAAACTAGTGCAGACAGGCTTTAAACAATGCATTCTCTTTTTTGTATGTATAGTGAAATCCGTCATGTCGCTGGCAGGAGGTGGTTAATACGCGCACATGCCAAAAATGATAACTCGCTTCTATGGTTTCGACTGCTCACTACACGTTATACCATTATAAATGACATGGACTTATCTCTTGATGGACTAATGATAAAGTAAAAATTTCATTATTTATTTATTTATTGAATGGTTTATTTAAACTACTGAAAATAGCAGCCCGGGAGCTGAATTATGTTCAGTTTATAATAAAAGAACATGAAAACATAAATAACATAAATTACATAGCAATGTTAAAACAATAATTACATAAAACATACAAGGATATATACAAAGATAAAATTGATAACATATAAAATTATACAAAAACTAAGTATAACCAACACTATTCTAAAAGTTAACACAAACAGCTGTGATATCGTATCTTTCTTATGATACTGAAACCTAATAATGAGAGAAATCTTGAGGAAAACATAAAACCAGTATAATCTTTTGAAAGGTTTGGAAGTAGATTTTAGGAAGAAGCATAAATGAAAGTTTAAAGCCATCGGAACAATTCAAACATCCTATATTTTGTATAGAATTTGAATATGGTGATGAGAGAATTCTGTTTAAAGAAAATCAGCAGAAAAAAAATTGGGTATAAACTTAGAACTGTATACGGCATATAGATTCGGTTTTTAAGCTTATGAGAATCAAAATTTAAAAATAAAGAAGAAGCAAATTCATACGTATGAAGTACTATATAGAAGGAAAGCAATAACCAATTCCGGAAATGTATTCATTATACAGCATATCTCTGTGTATGTAGAATTTGCAACAATATGTGTACATTTACATCAAGACAAGTCAATATACCGGTACATGAATTGAGTTCTTTTGTACCAGGTAGCTTTTTAGCGAAACGTGGCACACAAAGACGCGTCCAGAGCGCAAAATGCATAATTTTTTTGCAAATCATGATTTTATCACGTATAAAACCACATTGTTAGGTTATGGATCTGGTCAATATATGTAATATCTCGTTGAGGCTTAATGTTACCTAGACTTTCATTGAGATATGTCAAAAAAGGATATCCCATTAAAGGTACTATGTCCCATTTGCAGGCCCAAAAAATGAAAAGGTTAAATTCCAATGGCATTTGAAAGACAATACTAATTTAGAACTTCCCTAAAAAAAGGGGGCTTGAAAATGTCTTTAAGTGGGAAAATAACGACTATTAGTTGTCGAATCGACTTAGGAGCTATAGAGCCAGTAAGTAATAGTCTGATTTTTCAGACCATTGTACCGAATGGTCGTACGTTTTATGCTGCGCAAAGATTCAATCAGTTTAATTTTGGCCATTACAAGAAGTGGGTTATTGATGTAGACAAATGCTCATGTACCCTTTACAGCTCATTTTATGTATGTTATTACCAAAGATGAAAAAGCCAGTCAGTCACTCAATAGTGTCTGACAGTGAAGTCTAGCAAGTAAACGGGTTTCCTTGCATAATTTGAATATTAGGACACTGCTAACGTTTAAATTTCACAGATAGGACATACATGACATATTCATAATTCCTGCAAAGTTCTACAGAATTTGATGTTGGCTGCAAAAGGGACATAGTATCTTTAAGGATGCGAACGTTAATGTGGTTGGATTGGCATGTGTGTGCTTGTAACACAGCGCCTGGAATGGAGCATGTGAACTATCATGTGCGCATTAGCAATTGAATCCAATGACTAGGATAATAATTAATAATTATATTATAAAATGCTTAGAAGCTTAGTATTAAGTATGTGACTATTATTATCATTAGTACTATTATTATTATTTATATTATTGTTATTATCATTATTATCATGATTATGATTTTCGTTATTATAGTAGTTATTATCAATATAATTATCACTATGTATTCAAAAAACAAAAGTAACACAATATTTCTAATTCATGTAACATAAGAAATTAACCAATATTGGAAAAATTTTGCCAAGACATATGCTTGCAGTTGACTTGAGATCTTATGACTGGATAATTCCATTTCATTCAGAAAACTTGGTGTCCTGGAAATCTTATCTGATCTACAGGAAGTATTAGATCAAGTTTTCCTTTGATTAAGGGAATAGTAAATTCAGCAGTCATTCATATTGAAGTTAATTATTTATTTGTCTGCAATGTTCAGTTCAACAGGATATCCCTATGACCATTCACACGTTACTGTGAATTATGTTTATTTCCTTGTATTAAAGATAAAGTTGAGTTCTGGTCATACGATTGCATTGTGAAAGAAACGTTGTGGAATCGATCAGAAAAGGTTGATCATCTAGCATAAAAGTATTGGTGTGTACTGCAAGGTTCTGGAATCATCAAAATGATAAGAAATTTAGCCCAGTCTTGGTAAAGTTACAAGCACTGTACACAGAAAGATGTATATGGGACTACATGAACATGTGGCATCAAAATCCGTCCCGATTTTTATGATGTTACATGCTATATTTAGAATATTAAGGCGTTTGAATGGCCATGCTTTTCAGGGAACATTTTTTTCCTGATGTTCTTCCACACTTGCATATAATACAATGATAACACTCACAAATTATTTTTCACCTCTTCCCAGAACTCAACCTTCTCTTTAAAGGCATTCCACAATAATTCTAGAATTGTAGTCACTGAAACTGAGATTTCTGATTGGATATGATAGGTATATTTATGATCACATGCGTACTTGAGAGAGTGTTGACCTCCTGGTTATTTCAGTTTCTGTTTTGTTTCCGTCACTTACGTGTACCATTTGAAGATAAAGGGTCGTTTTGGGAGCGAAATTGAGGAGATTGGAATGAAATTGTTAAGTATGGTCTCATATCTGTCCATGTTGAATGATTAAATTTCATAGACACATAAATTTGATTTTAAAAACTTTGATTTTCTGCAACAGGGCATGCTTTCGGATTCCTCATCAATAATGTCTACATTTGACATTGTATAGTTTGAGTTCATGTACTGCAACAAGGCATGCTTTTTAAGTACTTCGAAGGGATTTCCAATAAATAATGTTGTAATTTGACTATTTATACTTAAATGTTTTATAAGCAAGTTTTAATATGTTGCTTCATATGACATTGTGAAAAGTAGTATATCAGTGTCTTTAAATGATCAAATGAAAGAAGTTCAGATAAAAATTTGTTTTCTAACGAGAGCAAGCAAAGTGTTTGCTCTCATAGTTTTAGGAGTACCCTTCTTTCTCCCAGCAGTCGATGTGTGAATAAATAACAATGCATTAACAATACCATTCATTCAGTTTTGCTGTGTCATGTCTGGAAAGCCTTTAATCCTAACCCTACACCTAACCAAAACCCAGTTGCTACCCTAAACCAAACCCTATACATGTAATTTTGATGAAGTAAACCCCAAAGCTTCGGGTCACCACTGAAGGAACAGGTATCTATCAAACAGTTGTCTATATAGACCATTTGTTTCTTGTTCTCCTTGAGCAGTTGTCGTGCACAGGTTTGGTTTTATGTATTGTTATTTTTCCTTACATACAGGAAACCGCTGAATACATAGCCCTTAAGAAGTGCAAGAGCATCCTACAGAACGAGAATCTGAAGAGATGGAGAGACGAGGTAGAGTTTATGCGCAACCTGGAACATTCCCACATCGTGCAGGGGCGTCCTGTACCCCCGGAGCTCGAAGCTAAACCCAACGAGCCGCCATGCTTGGCAATGGAATTCTGCTCCAGAGGGGACCTCCGAAAGGTTAGTAGAATAAAATTTTTTAGATTAATTTATTATATTTTATATGAGAGAAAAGTAATGATTGAAGCCTTGTATGTGTTCCCCCCTTGAGCTAGAAGCTTAACCCACTGCTATGTCAATTGTAAAGAGGCCAAGCCCCCCTTCTCTCGATGGGACCTCAGAAAGGTGAAGAGCCCAGGTCGTTGAGGGAGTATTGCCTATGCTCTTCTTGTCGCATACTCGTGCAGTCTGCTGCTGCTGGTATGTTTCTGACCTTGTGCCTGTCGAGTGAAAATTAAGGCTACCTCAGGTGCTTAAGAGTTGGTTCAACGATTTATGGAATTACAATTTTCTCAACTTTTTTGTCCTATTATCATAGGGCCTTGTTCAGATATGATGCGGCAAAACCGCAGCGTTTTTTTAAATGTAGTATGCTTCACATTTCTGTATCTTACAAAACGGAGCTTGGTGAATACTTGCAGGACCTTCGTTGCGCCCAGTTGCCTTTACCGTGTCATATCTGAACAAGCCTTAAAGGGAGTGTAGCATGGCAAATACTGGTTAACGCCATCTACGCCATCTTCTTTTGGACAACTGCATGTAAACGAATGGACTTGATTAACGGTAGTCAGCGACTTAATCTCTACATGGTCAGCGCGCTAGCGTTCGCGAAACAGACCAAAGTTTTCCTCACGCTTCGGTTTCGCGTATGTTGCATGCACGTGAATGCTGCGGTCGCGTCGTCCGTAGTCGTATTATAGCCGATTGGACTAGAGTAGGGCCATGTGAAAGACATAGTCTCGTCATGCTGCACTCCCTTTAAGGTCCAACAATTTATGGAATGACAGATTTCAACTTCTTTGTCCTCTAAAAATAAAAAATTACCTTTATTCTGTAACTAAATCTAAATAACAAAAAATATAGACCAGCTCGTAGTTAGGCCATGATGGAACAAATGACATATCCACAGATCTTTTACACATCAAGTAATTCCACTTTGTTTATTGTAGAATATTCACTGCCAAAGTCATGGAGGTGCTTTATGAATACCTTTTGTTTGCCCTCTTGAGAAGATTACTTCCACCCATGTATCTTAGAATGAACTGTTGGTGCATACATGAATAAAGCATACCGTATTTGCCGGCGTAAAGGCCGCAGTATTTTCGGTAGAGAAAATATCAATGAGTCTGGGTGCGGCCAATGCGCAACAACTAAAAATTCAGCGATCAAAACAGCACGTATTCGTACATGTGGGACTACAATGACTATACCACTATGGTACAGGACATTTCCACACAACTTACCGACTATTTTATGTTGCATTGTTGACATGAAGACGAAAATAAACTTCATAAAACAACATCTACCGATAGATCTAGATCTAAGTTCGTGCCAATGCATCGCTAAAAAGTAAAAGCCAAAGTCGCACCAAGTCTTATTTTCTTCATATCTATTTCATGCAATTTCGCATTACACCGAACATTGTGGTAGGTGCAATTTCGCATTACACCGTACATTGTGCCTGCGATACAGTACTAGCTTCAAAATCAATGAAGATTTGCTATTTTTGAGGTAAACTTAGTTTTTTCCTGTAAATTTTATAAGAATATTGATGAATTTGGATGAATTTGGTATCAGTTTGTAGAAAAAAATGAGTGTTCTATGAGAAAATTACGATTATTATGTTTGGTCCGTTTTTTATAATTATTTTTCATTATTTTTTTATTTTTTTATTTTTTTTATTTTTTAATGTCAAAGTTAGGGGTGCGGCCTATGCGGCGCTGCAGCCTTATCGCCGGCAAATACGGTATATAGCTTTTATGAACATGTATCCAGTATTAGTCTCGCCGGTTTTACAATGACCTTTATCTTCCATGCTCAGATTGTACATGTATCTATGAACTGGCTTATTGTCAGTATGGAATGAATTTCTCATTTTCATGTTATGTAGAACTTTGGGGTTGATGTTTTGCATTATGTAAAGCATTGGATTAAGTTTTAATTGGACTAAGGTTTAACTTAGGCAGCTTATAAGAATATAGACCATCTGGGTCTATCTGGGTATCTGGGTATGTCCATGAAAATGTATTGATTGTTAAGTTTTTACAGTTTGTAATTCACTAGAAGTGAATTCAAATATTATAGTAGTTAAACATTAAACCCAGTATGAAAGTATTACGTACATCTGTTTTTCATGTGTGGTTCCAATCACTTCATTATGATAGGAATCTCTAATTTTTCTATACTAATAATGAAAATTCATGTGTGGTTGCTTTTGTCTTTTCCAGAAATTATCTGAGCTACCGAATATGTGTGGTCTACCTGAAGCAGAGATTCTGTTACTGGCCAAGCATATAGCCTCAGCAATGGAATACTTGCACAAATCTGACATCATTCACAGGGACATCAAACCAGAAAACATCATGGTGCAAGATTATATGGGACAGGTGAGGAGTCATGTCAGTTTGCCACTCTCAATCCAGGTGAAGTAAAACCTGATGAGATGATCGAGTTGGCTCTGTTGGTAAAGTGCCTGCCTGTCGAACCAAAGACAGTGGGTTCGAAGCCAGCCAAGGCAGATGACTTAAAGTGACTCGGTAACATCGCCTCGGATTCTGAAACAAAATCTTGGATTTAGCTCATGCTGCAATCATAATTATAAACCTTTAGGTCCGTCAGGAAACCCATGACTTTTACAAGCCGATCTCCTGTCTGACTATCAAGATATTTATGATTGGAAATCGAAATTTCAAAAACAATTTTTCCCAACGATTTTTATAACACTACAGTCTATGAGGGAAAATGAGTATGGTAAAACCGGTCACTCAAAGATTTTTTACTTTTTTGAGGCACTTCATGATCATTTTGAAGCGCAATTTTTTTAGGGCTTCAATATTACACCATATCACAGACACTGATAACACGTAGGGCCATGCATCTCAGATTTGACATTGTTAAATGATGCCTTTAAGCCTGTGCTTTCTGTTCAGATGTCCCTCCCTGCTCCATAGACGCAGGCTAGGTTGTAGTGGAAAACACTCCATCCTCAGAAAGGATGTTAAATGGAGGTCCCATGTGTAGGAGAGTCACCACCTATGCACATTAAGAGCCCACTGCCCTATTCAAATCATGACTAGATATTAAAGGAAACCTCTCCCCATATATAGAATGAAATGCTTCATCACCACATACACCTTGGAAGGAAGCATCCACATTTAGTTGGTAAAAGACTTTGTATAGTACGTTGCATTATCAAGAAAAATGGCAGTGCCCATGTATTGCTGAGAAACTGTACATTATTCTTGCTTTATACCTCTCTCGTACACTTTGGTGGGGAATCTTGTACATTTATGGGCAAGAATACAATAAATATCCCGAAATAACTTTAAAAAGTTATTTCTTTGGGTAAGGTTTCCTTTAATCTCGTTGGCAATAATATATAGCATTTTCCATTGATTGGCAAGCTCTTACGATAACTGTTGCATTTTTTGTTTACTATTACTTCCAGTCCCACATGTAACATTTCATTTCCGATTCCTTGATCCTTTTAGAACATGTACAAGTTGACCGACCTAGGATTTGCCAAAGACAGTAAACACCAGCCTGCCACCTCATTTGTGGGTACCAAAGAGTACATGGTAAGTTCAGCTGAACTCTAGTTTTTAGTAAAATCCTTCAAAAGCTTCTCATCCAAATCTTTCAAATTTTAGGTGAAACGTATAGACAGCAAAATCTAAAATCTCACAGGAGATAAGGATGGGTAGACTGAGATATTGTGGTCATGTGGTTAGGAGAAGAAAAAAAAGCCATCGGCTTCGGAGAGCAATGAACTTACAGGTTGCAGGCTCAAAACCCTGTGGTAGACCTTGCAAAATTCTGGATGGAGACTCTAGGAGAAGACATGAGAGCTTCTGGCCTCATCCAGGTGGATGTCGAAGATCGAAAGGCTTGGAAAAGGGCCATAAGGAAAATGAGACATTTCTGTTTCATCGGCGAGAGTTCTAATAACCTTTCCTTGGACAATCTGTTCAAGTTTATTGTCTTTTCGCAATTTGAATCGAATCTGGTAGGCTTACTGTATAGTAATTTTCACGTTGCCACTCTTGTAGGCACCAGAATTGTACTCGGAAACAGAGTACACAAAGACGGCCGATTACTGGAGCTTTGGAACCGTCCTGTCCGAAATCATCACGGGTAATAGACCGTTCATGCTGTCCGTCTTGCCCGTTGTCAAATGGTAAGAGATCACTGTACTCAGATCTGTACATATCTGGGTACTATTTCATAAAACTTGTTAACATTAACAAGTTACGATAATGTGAGCAGATTTGGTGTAGATTTGTAGCAGTTGTTGTGTCTGTGTAATCCCATTTGCCCATATCTGTTAGCACTGCATATGATTTTTGGACAGAATGAGTCAATTTCTTTTTGTTTTGGACATTTCAAAACCTCACATTGCACATTGATTCCATGAACTTCAAAATCTCCCTTTCCCAATAGGCCAGTTTGTAGATACAATATAGAGATAAAGGCAGATAAAGGTCATTAGTAAGAAATTGTGAAACCCATCGAGATGAAGACTGGATTTGTGCTCATGAAAGTCAGGTAATCATTCATTTATTCTCTGATACACAGGTGGAAGTATTCTCCTCAAGAGGGCACACAAAAGGTATTCATGAGACACCTCCATCACCCTGGCAGTGATTATTCTAAAATGCACAAAGTGGGATGTCTCCATGGGTTAAAGATCTGTGGATATTTGGGGGTCATTTGTACCAAAGCTATAAACTGGTCTATTGCTTTTAGACTTTTCTTGTGTATCTCACCAAAAAGAAAAAAAATAACCTTGTTGATATTAATTTTCTCACTTTCATCCAGGCATGAAATCATAGCCAAGAAGCACATTAAAGACATTGGCTACTACGAAGACTGTAATGGTAAGTACTATCTGAAAAAGAATATCATCGGTAAAATAGTTCTACTATTACATTTTATTGAGTGGTGAATTGATCTGGTGAAACCTTCAGTATGATGAAATGCAGTCTGGAGCAAAAGCGTTATTCCAAAGTATTTTTTATATAGTTAATATCTACCCCTAGAGATGTTTTGCGGCACCCCGGTTGAAAAACGCTGGAGTTAGCTGTTGCATTGATACTTGGTCAAATTTAAGAACAGGATGTGCTTAATTTGTGTGCCAAGTTTGAGGACAATTTGATAATATCTTCACAGAAAATGCTCTATAATTCTAATCCTCCTTTTGTCACCTTGCACAACTCCTTGTAAGTCAGAGTGCTTGAAGAGAGTACAGTCCTTTCCTGTAAAGTAATATCCTAGAAGACTGGATTTTCTTCTAAATTTTTAATTGGGATAGGATTAGGAACATCCAACTCATTAAATGAGTTATATATAATTTCAAAGTTGAGAATCTCATCTTTTAACAATCAGACCCAAACTAAGAAATCATATCTGGGGGTGTTTCATATAAACTAAGATCAACTTAATGGTAGACCATTCATGCCACTGGTTGCTCTCACCATTTTGATCTTTAGATAATATTTTTTTCCTTTAATAATGAATTATTAAAAAATGTTAATTCTGTAGATTTGTGACCACGATTTGTACGTCCCTTGAGAGACCAATGCCAGTAGGTGGTGAGTGCAAACGGTGGCATGAACGGCCTGCCATAGTTTAAGTCCAACTTAAGTCGATCTTAGTCTTTGTGAAACACTCCCCTGGTGACTTTTTGGGTGATGTTGTTGTGCTTGATCACATATGTGTCTTGACCACCAAGTCATTGCTAGGCATCATTCATTTTTTAAGATCTGTGTGTATAAAGATGAGTATTGTTTCATTGTTTGTTTTTTCTTCAGGAAATTTAAACTATGCAAGGGATTTACTTGATCCCCACCAATTGTGCCGGTGAGTTAAACTACCATTTATCTTGTGGTCAATTCCAAGCCTTACAGAATGGCATTTCCAGATAATTTTCTATTTTGAAAAAAGAATATTATAGATATTCTAATCTGTATTTATGATATATACTTGATTTTTTAAGATGCCAAATAATTTGAATTTGAATTGAATTGAGGTACTTTCACAATAGTTGAGTTTCCTATCAGCTATTCATCAAATTCATAAAGTACTTTAAAGGGATTGTGTATCTTTGTCTCAGATTCTAAACAAAATCCTGGATTTAGCTCATGCTGCAATCATAATTATAAACCTTTAGGTCAGTCAGGAATCCCATGACTTTTACAAGCCGATCGCATGTCTGATTATCAAGATATTTATGATTGGAATTCGAAATTTCAACAAACGTTTTCTCAATTGTTTTATAACACTACAGTCTATTGGGGAAAATGAGTATGGTAAAACGGGTCACGCAAAGATTTTTACTTTTTTGAGGCACTTCATGATCATTTTGAAGCTCAGTTTTTTTAGGGCTTCAATATAACACCATATCACAGACACAGATAACACGTAGGGCTATGCATCTCAGATTTGGCATTGTTAAACAATGGCTTTAAGTAGATTTGTTACAGAATGAAAAAAAATTACCTCCTATAGCATTCTGTAACAAACACACATGGTATAAAATTAAATATTTCATAAATTTGATGAATGGTTGTTAGGAAACCCAAAGGTTGTCAAAGTACCTCATGTTAGGAAATATATCATATCACTAATAAAAATTGAAAATTCTCTGGAAATGTAATTAGTTCAGTGGAATTGACGAAATCTCAATATCTTTAGAGAGGGATGAGTTCTTGTAAAGTTGGAAATGGTTGTGAACTCTCTCATTCTTTTCATTTCCCAGTGGAAGAATCTCATGCTAGCAATATCTCCAATAAAAAACGATTTTACTTGAAATGCTTTCATATTCTATAGATGACAGGGAAATTGTTTATAAATTTGTACCTCCCAGTGATTTTGATGCCACTTGTTTGTGTGGTTCCCATATACCTGTTTCTGCGTTCAGGGCTTTTCATTTGTATGTAATTTTGATGGTTTGATGGTTTGTTTTACCTGACTGCCAAGAAGACATGTGTATGCTTGTAAGTAAGCAACCAGGGGACCAACGGCTTTAAAGGCATCGTTTAACAATGTTTAATCTGAGATGCTTGGCCCTACGTGTTATCAGTGTCTGTGATATGGTGTCATATTGGAGCCCTTAACAAATTGCCCTTCAAAATGATCATGAAGTGCCTCAAAAAGGTAAAAATCTTTGAGTCACCAGTTTTACCATACTCATTTTCCCCGATAGACTGCAGTATTATAAAAACCGTTAGGAAAATGAAAAATGAAATTTCGATTTTCAATCATAAATGATAAACAGACAGGCGATCGGTTTGTAAAAGTCATGGGATTCTTGACTGACCTAAAGGTTTATAATTATGATTGCAGCATGAGCTAACTCCAGGATTTTGTTTCAGAATCTGAGGCAATGTTACCAAGTCACTTTAAGTCCTCTCCAAGGGACTTGGTGATGAGCATTAATGCCTTACCAAAGGGCACTTGTGGTTTCGAGCCCGGGCACTCCCGGATACGAGACCACTGCTCTACCACAGAGCCGTTGCGTTTCAAATTGATCATTTTCGATGATTAGCACCTCAGAGATGGAAGCATTTATGTATACTGTCAAACCCCCAAAATCTCATGTGTTACAGATGTTCTTGAAATCCTTGAGTGGTTCAGATTCCCAAAAGATTCATGCCATGAAATAAGTGAATTACATTTGATGCCACACTACATTTTTGCAATTTGCCAAAGTTTCTTACTGTAAAAAATGGTAGTCCTCTGCGATTTGCAGAAGTTAATGGTTTTACAGTTATTGGAATGGATTACTTTGTTTTCAGTCCAATGCGGGAAAGTCTTGAGAAGTTACTGGTTCTGTTGCTATGTCGGGACCCAAGGACAAGAGGAGGAGAAGTAAGAGACGGAAGACCCGTCTTCTACCAAGGGATTGAAGTTATCCTAGTTTGCAAGGTATGCTCTTATCAACAAGTATTTATAAGGGACCAGTCTCACTCACAAAAATAATGTATTTCTTAGGTTAGGTGACCAATACCCAATTTTTTATTTTTCTTTAAAAAGGTCCTCATTTGTGTAGTTCCATGTAAGTACAAGGTATCAAAAATATCAGCTTGGAATATTACTTCTTTAAAAAGGTATTGCAAGTTTAAGTATAGAAATTATTTTCTAAATAGGTTTTTTACATGCTAGTTGATGAATTGGCATGCAGGCACACAAGAGTCAACTCTTTAGTTAACATCTGTGTGGTCCTTGATATCAAATTATTTTTCTCTTGATGCTCTTTAATCGTTTACCGGTTTCTTGTCTCATAGTTAGGGTTGATTTTATGTCTTATACTAATATATGATACGTCATCAGTTATTTATGCAGTCGGTACAGTTGAAAATGTCCTTATTTCTAGCTGTAGAATCACCCATAGATTGGCTATTTTCTGTAATGCATTCCTTGCACAGGTCATCCACGTGCGCTACATGATGGACGGCATGGTGGCATCATTCCCCACCCGTAGCAACGACTCGGTCACCGACCTCCACAAGACTTTGACGACGGTGATGGGTCTCCCTACCGACCAGCACGTCCTCCTCCTTGCCAACGGGGAAAGGCTGATAGATGAGACGGCTATCCTACATAGCATCTTCAGGAACTATGTGAGAATATTTTCATTTATGAAGCACCATTTCATCATGTGGTATATACTGTATGGACAGATATTTTGAGCTGGATGGGGAGACGGACATTCTCGAGAGTTTTTTTTTTTTGTTGAAAATTAACACAGGCTACTGACATTACATGTTCACACATGGATATTGCAAGCTCATGTTTGTGGGTTGTTAAATTCATAACTCTCAAACGTTTTAAAGTCAGACAATCTTCGTGAAAATATGAGCTTATACAGTAATAGATGAATTTGTATAGCATGGCTACTACCAAATATTCTCAACTGGAAATATACTAAGTTTTTGTCACGACCAAATAAAAGGTATGCTGAATATTTAAAAAAATTGTTCATAAATCTCTCTTACAGGCATTCCAGGTAGACAGTGAATAGAAGAGTGGTTTTATGTGTGTTTAACACCATTTTATATATTGGGCCATACTAGGGCCCAAAACCAGGGCTGGAATTAATTTCAATACTTATGTAAGAAGTAGGAGTGTTTCACTTAGTTTTTGACTTAGATAAAATACTTAGCCAACTTTGATATTCATTTGAAGCTTCTTGCTATTAAGTATTTTACCCTGAATTTAAGACAGCTGTCGAGCAGACTTAAGCCATTTATTTTGGAGGCCTTTATTGGCAGACATGTGGTTTTCATACGCATCATCATAAACTGCGCACAATTATATTTAATGCAACTAGTTGCATTGACAATGTGACGTCACAGTGATGATCAGATAGTATTTTACCTTAAAGTCGGCTTACTAAAGTGAAATGCTCTGATGTGTTCTGAATACGAGTTAAGACATATTACTTAGCCAAATAAAAATCTGAGTAAGATACTAACTTGATCCAAGTATTGAATTGAATACCGGCCCTTGACTTTAATCTATGGCTTTTTGACTGATACATCTGTTTTCTTCTTTGCTCTGTGGCGCAGAACGGTGACAGGATTGTCTACTTGTACCCAAAGGACATCCCCGCAAAAGTCAGCAACTTCCACATTCCTGTACAGACACCAATGGTCACTGCTTTGAGTAAGTGAATGCCCCCTTTTACTAAATTTCTCTTGTGAAAGTGTACCAATCATCTAAAAAATAATTTGTGCAACCTCAGAAAACTTCACCAGGCATTCTGTGTGCTAACGGATAATTAGGAGTATAAAGAAAATAAAGAATGACATAAAACCAGTGTTTTTAAACTTGCAATATCTCTTTACAATAGTATTATTTGAGGCTCATATTTTGACTAAAGTATTACCACTTTGAACTATCAACATACTAAGCAAAAAGTTTATTGGTGATTGGTAGATTTTAAGCACAAAGCACATGTCAGTTTTAAAGAGATGGTTGAGTTCTGGGAAGAGGTGAAAAATATATTGTGAGCGTTATCATTGTATTATGCAAGTGTGGAAGAACATCAGAGAAAAAATGTTCCCTGAAAAGCATGGCTCTTCAAAAGCCTTAACATTCTAAATATGGCATGTAACATCATTAAAATCGGGACAGATTTTTATGCCACATGTTCGTGTAGTCCCATATACATCTTTCTGTGTACAGTGCTTGTAACTTTACCAAGACTGGGCCAAATTTCTTATCATTTTGATGATTCCAGAACCTTGCAGTACACACCAATACTTATATGCTAGATGATCAACCTTTTCTGATCAATTCCACAACATTTCTTTCACAATGCAATCGCATGACCAAAACTCAACTTTATCTTTAACTCTTTCCATAATGTTACTATGAGTTTCCTAAGTGATTTTGATTATTACCTTGGCTTTAGTTTTAATGCCTTGGTTGGGTGCTGAAACAGGTAAGGAATTCCCGCTTATCTGTACCCGTGTACCTCACCTGGGTAGAGTGTAGAAAAAGCAGATTAATGACTTGCCAAAGGGCATAATCGATGTCGTAGTAGGAATCTGGAGCCCGTATTTGGTGATCTGCAGTCCAGTGCCTTATCCACTAGACCACAACACCACGACAACATTTCTACTATTGCTTGTGCTCTGCAAAAAAAGTTATCAAGTGAGAAGGTTGGTGGGGGGCAATTGCTCTAGAGAAAACTACTGGTCAGAGAAAAAACTTCTACATGTACAATCCTAATCCTATTAAAGGGACTTGGTAACATTGTTCAGATGAGAGAAAATGGTGCTAAGGTAGTGACTTCAATGCTAGATGTACAATTAAAGATAATCTGACAGTTTGAGTGAAAACAGACCATTATTAACGATAAAAATTTGAAAAAACTGCTCTGATGGATTCCTTAATTCTCCCAACTATATTATTACAATTTAATTACATTTTAGGTGAATGTAAATCGTAACAAAGCTATGGATTGGCTTTATATATCATTCCAGACATTTAAGTGTTGAAATATATAAATATATATATATAAAAATCATGTCTTGTCTTATTTTCATGGAAAAACGGTTGGGAAAATTAAAAATGGTTGGGAGAATTTACTGTTAGAAGGTGTTGACCAGTGACGCCTTCAAAGAAACCATAAATATCTTTGTGATTTGAGAATGTTTTCAGGATTTTTTGCATGCTAGAGGGTTAGTACAGTAGAAAGAATATAATAAGTAACATTTCATACGAAAATTACACAGTTTTTCATCAACCTTCAACAATGTTACCGAGTCACTTTAAAAGCTGTCAGCTCTCTGTGC
Organism: Mesocentrotus franciscanus; assembly: GCA_037976565.1. Lineage (NCBI taxonomy): Eukaryota > Metazoa > Echinodermata > Echinoidea > Camarodonta > Strongylocentrotidae > Mesocentrotus > Mesocentrotus franciscanus. Next base: position 21,050,593 of record CP137685.1, read on the forward strand.
AAGTGAACGAAGGCCTTGTGTTGTATTGCACAGCATGTATTTGTGGAGGTGTCATGGTAAAGTGGTTCAATCACTTGACTCTCAATCCAAAGGGTTGAGCATTTTAATCTCAGCCCGGCACTAGCGTTCTTTGGTAAGACATTAATCAACATTTGCCACTCTCCACCCAGGTGTTAATGAGTAGTGTACCTGGCAATTGCTGGAGTAATAATAATTGCAGGGCCCTCAGGAAGAACAGCATTGATGCTGATGAGGTTGTTTCCCTGGGTAAACAAAATTATTAATATTATATTTTATTAGAGAGAGAGAGGGGGGGGGGGGGCAGATAGAAAGACATTTTGTATCTGATCTCATTACCCTTGTCTTTACTGTAGTGAATGGCAAACATCTTCAGGTATCAGAGAACGGATTTAAGGTGATGTGGAAGCAGTCGATACACTACTGTCATCATCTAATCAGAGAGGCGACAGCACGACAGACAGGATTCATAGCATACTTGTGAGTAGATGTCATGGTAACCGCATAAGCGATTGTGTATGCTAGTGCTGTGACCTGACATTTGTCATGTCGATATTTGGTCCGGGCTATATTTTGTAGACTATAGATTTTGGGTTAGGGTAGCAATTAAGATTTAGGTTTAGTTTAGGGTTAGGAATAGGATTAGGGTTAGGATAGAAATATAGATTTTGGTTTAGTTTAGGGTTAGGACTAGGATTAGGGTTAGGATAGAAATATAGATTTAGGACTAGGATAAGGGTTAGGATAGAAATATAGATTTAGGTTTAGTTTGGGGTTAGGAATAGGATAGAAATATAGGGTTAGGATAGAAATATAGATTTAGGTTTAGTTTAGGGTTAGGACTAGGATTAGGGTTAGGATAGAAATATAGATTTAGGTTTAGTTTAGGGTTAGGACTAGGATTAGGGTTAGGATAGAAATATAGATTTAGGTTTAGTTTGGGGTTAGGAATAGGATTAGGGTTAGGATAGAAATATAGATTTAGGTTTAGTTTAGGGTTAGGAATAGGATTAGGGTTAGGATAGAAATATAGATTTAGGTTTAGTTTAGGGTTAGGACTAGGTATATTTGGTCCAGGGTTAAAGTTGAAAATGTGGTTAGTATACAAAATTTATTGCAGAGTGACCCTAAACTTGACCTTAATATTTCTGGCAAAATGAAGCTTGGAGCGATAAAAAGTACAAAGTAGTAGCTGAAGATTTTTCTGGTAATATTAATTTCCTAATATTGATGTTTTAAAAATGCTGGTGATCGCAGAAGATGGAGGTGCTTATTACAGATATCAGGGCGGGCCTGGTGATTGCTTGGTTATTGTTTCGCAGGTTTGAAAGCTGGCAATGTACAGTGTACTTCTACAGCAGAAACAATAATTTATACAATTATTTTTCCCCTTAAAAAATTGAAAATCAACTAGTAAAAAAGCAATGAAAGCCTTAAAATGAGATGATCACCTGCTTGCCATTAGTTTTGGCAAGAACTTAATAACTTAATTGGTTTATTACAATTTTGACTTTGGATGTACATAACCAGAATAAACTACCGGTACCGGTGGAGTCTAGTTTAGAACTGCAACATGATTCCATAGAGTTTTAATCTTGTTGAAATCTTCTCTCACTCTCTCTCCCTATTTTTGAAAGTTCTATTAGTAATACTTTGCATACAAATATGGCACTCATGTGGACTCCCTGTATCTCTCTCTCCCTCTCTCTCCTCTCCTCTCACACTATCTTATCTCTTTATCTCTCTCTTCCCCCCTCTCTCTCTCTCACTCTCTCTTTCTCTCACTCTCTCTTTCTCTCACTCTCTCTATTTTTTTAAAATTGTAATCAACAAAATTTGATTACAGCAGTTTAACTTAAATGTTTATAAACCTTTGATTTTCTCTGTATTACATATCGTCCTGACTGTGAGCAGGAATTATAACCTGAAGCGTAAGGCCAGTTTGAATCAGTGTGCGCAAGAGATGAAGAGATGTCTACACAGATTGCAGGCCAAAGTAGAGTTCTTCCTTGAGAGGTAACTACCTGCACACAGCAGTAAGAGAGGAAAAAATAAATAAGAATAGATTTGCTACAACTGTGTTCTGTACATTCAGCCTCATGATAATGCAAATTTCCTCTATAAAAATTCAATGTAATTTTTCACATTTCTTACTCTAAATAAATTCTGGAATGTATATACATGAACAGTCCAATTACTAATCCTAAAGTTCACAAAATGTTCACAAAATGAGGAAGAAAAAAAAACCCTCGTAATTTTCACTTAATTACTCAAAACAATGCGTCTTTCATCCTTTTAGTCACAATTTTTCTGTTGGTCTTTTGTATGTTATACCAGGTTTTCAAGATTATCATATTCTATTAGCTTCGTCCTTTTATTTCATTATGAAACATTAACATGTACATGTATTTGAATGATTTATATTTTTGCAAAGTTGTCTGACGTCAAGCTATCTATTTTCTTTCAGTATGAGCGCAGACACTCAGCATTACGCCCGCCAAGTTGCTACTGGTTTCAGTAAGTATCTTTTTTTCGCCTAGTTCACCACTGAAAAGTGCATGTAACTATGAGTTGTGGTCATGAAATATGTTTAAAGAGAAATGGTCAAGAAATTGTTTGGGATGATAATCATGTTCTGCTTTTAGTGTTCTGTTATTGAGTGAGGAGGAGGAGGTTAATTGACACTTAACTTATTTTGGCACATTCAATTATAAACTTTTTCTATGTCTGAATTAGGTGCAAGTTGGCATGATTTAACACATTTAACTAAGTCATTTATATAAATAATAAAAAGAGGTCCCAGAAGGGACCCTTGTGGGACTCCACATGTGATAACAGATTCAATGAAAGCGCAGAATTTACAAGTGTCTGACATACTCTGTCTGTTTTCGATCATGCATAAGGGATACCAGTACAAGTTTTGCACTCGGCAAATTTATAGCCCGCTTTGCTATGAGAGAGAGCGAAAAGTGTGCAGTTGGTTCTCCAATATTTGCTCTGGCGACAATTGCTCGGGCTTCATTTTGTCAAAAGTAAAGCTTTAGGGTTAGGTTTAGTGTTGGTTCCAGGGTTTGAAGTTAGGAATTCTGTCATTGTAGGAAATCATCACGTCGCAGGAGCAAGAGTTATACAACTGGGGAGATTATTATGATTAATCTCAACTACTAGGCAGACCTGAAGTTGGTGAAGGGCTTACACATTATCTAAGACCGGTCTGTCATGAAAGTGAATTTTTTTTTTCTCGCTGACCGATAACATCTGATATCGGGTAATTACCCTGTAATTGTATGTATTTTTTGTGGAGGCAGGATGAGGGAGATCCTGGCTTCTAAAAAAAAAAGTAAATATGCTAGTGCCCTTTGGTAAGGCATGAATCCTCATTACCAAGACCCTCAGAGAGGACTTAAAGCCATTGGTTCCTTGGTTGCTTATTTATAAGCGTACACAGACTTTCTTCACATATGATCAAACCGTCAATCAATCAAAATATTGTTAATACCAGGTACCTATTATAGTACACCATAGATTAATATTTTACCAAGCATGGTGATTTCATAAATCAGATTATGTTTTTTTCCCCCCTCTTCCCATGAAGGTTCTCCGGCTTTTTACGATTCATTGAAGAAAATGGAGGAAAGAATCCAAGCAGTAACACAGGTAATTTACGTTTTCTTATGTTGGCAGGAAAGTACATACCGGTACTTTCTGTCAGAATTTAGAACAAGGAAACAATGGAAAATACTCGTAAATATCCATTTTTGAATGGGATTAATCACATGTTGTTTAAAATATTCAGCCAAAATCATGTTTAAATACTGAGGATGGTATTCATAAAAGCAATACTAATTAAGTCTTGGTTTGATCCCTTTGGCCTGTTATAGAAGCATAAAATGAGAGGAACAGCCATTATCAGTGAAAGTTAGAGCGAATTCTGATTAAAAATAAGATTGTTGTGAATTTTTGAATTTGCGATCAATCAAATACAAATTGGTAACACTGTGACGTATCTTGCGAGCTCCCTTTCATTTTGCTCTGTAAATAAAATTTCATAAACTCTAATTTTCTTCATTATTGATAATGGAATACATGTAGATTTTTTAATAAAGGGGTTTAAAAGAAACATATTTGCAATAATCATATTTAGGGTGCATGTAAGATTGAACATTTTCTTGAGGGAAAATAAACATTCATGACATTCAGAATCAATTGATGGAGTCATGCCAAACTTGGGTCATGTATGTATCTTACAGAGCTAATGAACTGACTAGATTTTTGGGTCACAAGGTCAAAGGTCACAGGGCTCATTATGTATGCAAAAATAGCTTTTGTGATCACATCATTAGAACCGATGGACAGATTACAATCAAACTCAGGACATGTATGTATCTTGCTGAGCCAATGAACTGATTAGATTTTGGGGTCATGAGGTCAAAGGTCAAAGGTCATGGTGCTCATTATGTATGCAAAAATAGCTTGTGATCGCATTATCATTAGAACCGATGGACAGATTACCATCAAACTCAAGACATGTGTGTATCCAATGAACTGAGTAGATTTTGGGGTCATGAGGTCAAAGATCAAAGGGTCATACATGTATATGAAAACTAGCTTGTAATCACGATATTCTATTAGAACCTGTTAATGGATTACAATCAAACTTTAGTACAGAGTGAATTGGAGGGGAGCTTGCAAGATACGTCACAGACTTTGCCAATTTGTGTTTGATTAATCGCACCTTCAAAAATTCATAAGTTTCTTATGTTTAATCGGTTTTGCTCATACTTTCATTAATATGTTTCTCTCATTTTTCTGCTTCTATTAAAACCACCTTAATATCAGGGTAGACTTCCCCTTGCACTTGGTTAAGTCACAATGAGCTGGATAATGAAATTGACATGTTTAGTTCATTATCCGATTATGACTTAACTTGCGCGCAGTACATATTCAATAATGCACTGGCAAACATAAATTATTTGTATACTCACGTACGGTTGTGCGTGTCTAGCTCTTGATCCTGTAAAAATTACCAGAATTTTGGAACATCTTGCAATATGTGCTGTTTTTATCAAAAATACGTCTTTTGCCAATAACAGCACTTTTTCTTAGTTCAGCAAGGTTTGTAGCCGATTGCGTTGTTATTTGTTCATGACAGGTACCAGAGGAAGAAGTTGCACAGATTGAGAGGAATGTAGAAGAAACAATCAGGTTCATCTATGAGACTCAGAAGAATGCAGAGAGACTGAAGACAGTAGATGGACTCCAAGACACGTAAGTTATATGATGATGATGATAATGATGATGATGATAAACAATAACAACCAGTGGCGATAGACATAGTAGTGATAGTGGTAGTGGTAGAGGTAGTGGTGGTGGTGGTGGTGGTGGTGGTGGTGGTGGTGGTGGTGGTGGTGGTGGTGGTGGTGGTGGTGGTGGTGGTGGTGGTGGTGATGGTGGTGGTGGTGGTGGTGGTGGTGTAGCCGCCCTCGTTCTCCCTGAGGGCCGTGCCTCAGTAGCCAGGCTACTTAGAATTCAGTTGACCAGAATATATTTCTATTGTAGCTTCACTATATCACTGCATCCAATCTTATTTATTTTTGCAATTGTATTCTGTTTTGCTTAGGAGCAGAAAATGTGATGCAAGCTTCAGAAAGTTCAAAGAGGAGAATAAAGGTAAGTATTTGGTAATTGATAACATTTTTTTTCCTAAGAAAATTGAACATCAACTAGTAATGAAGAAATGAAAGCTTTAAAATTAGTTTTGACAAGAACTAAATATATCAAAGAATTACAAATTTTAATCATGTTTAACTGGTTTAATACAATTTCGACTTTGGATGTACACCTGTACGTAACCAGAATAAACTACCAGTGGAGTCTAGTTTAGAACTGCAACATGATTCCATAGAGAGTTTCAATCTTCTTGAAATCTTTTCTCTCTCTCTCTCTCCCTATTTTTGAAATTTGTATTAGTAATACTTGGCTCACAAATATGGCACTCGTTTGTACTCCCTGTATCTCTTTCTCTGTCTCCCTATTCTTTTACTAGTTATGCTTGCCATACAAATATGACCCTGAATTCGACCTCCTTGATCTCTCTCTCACTTTAATTTGGGCAATTCAGATTTGTGCTAGATTTGTGCTATATAGGCAACACCATAAAATGCATTAGTCTTATTATAAATTCTGTTTTATTTTCCTTTTTGTCCTTACTTTTAAAGTGACTCGGTAACATTGTCTCAGATTCTGAAACAAAATCCTGGATTTAGCTCACGCTGCAATCATAATTATAAACCTTTAGGTCAGTCAGGAATCCCATGACTTTTACAAGCCGATCGCCTGTCTGATTATCAAGATATTTATGATTGGAAATCGAAATTTCATTTTTCGTTTTCCTAACGGTTTTTATAATACTACAGTCTATTGGGAAAAATGAGTATGGTAAAACCGGTCACTCAAAGATTTTTACTTTTTTGAGGCACTTCATGATCATTTTGAAGCACAATTTTTTTATGGCTTCAATATTACACCATATCACAGACGCTGATAACACGTAGGGCCATGCATCTCAGATTTAACATTGTTAAACTATGCCTTTAAGCAGTACAAGGCAGTTTATCTGCAGAGGAAATGGGTACATCCACCAAACACTATACTAATGGCTTAATGTTTTTCTACCCAAAGTTTGCCTGTTAAAATTTCTTGAAGATGATTATATCTCAAGATCCGATTGAGGCAGAGATAAAAATGAGGAACTATGAGGAATGGTACAAATATTGGAGAAAATTAATGATGAAAAATAATGAAGCTTTCCTACACATAATAACATGGGTCAAGAAGAAATATACCTTTCAGCTGCATACTTTAATAATAATAATAATAATAACAACGTTTATAAAGCGCTTACCACCGAAGTCTCTAAGCGCTATAACAAACAGAATAGACTGATAAACAATTACATATTAAACAAAACAAAAAAGTGCAAATAAACCTACAAATTACAATACATATGAAATACACATCAATGTGAACAGAGTAAGTTAATCATTAAAAGCAATAGAGAAGTTTTGAATTGGTTAACAGTTTGACAGTTTTTTACATTTAAAGGTAGTTTGTTCCAAAGTTCAGCAGAAGCTTTGGGAAAAGAGCGATGGCCATAAGAAAGAGTTGATACAGAAGTAGACATTAGGTTTAATTGAGAAGATGACCGAAGATTACGTGAGGGTTTATATTCATGGATGTCATTGCTAGGTCAGTAGACAATTGTCTGTAGACAATTGATAGATGGAGGCACATCCAACTTATCTAAATACTTGAATCTTGTTTTTCATTGTACCTTTCTTTGTCAAATGTATGTACCCATCATTTTTTTACATTTGCTTTTACTCTTTTATGCTTTGAGAAAAATTGAATAAAGACTCTATTTGAAAAAGAACAAAGAATTGTCTGTATAGTACATGCAGGCAGACGCAGCTGGGGTTTTGGGGTTAAACCCCTCAAATTTTTTAATGTGTGTTTCGAGCAAACCCCCTCACTTTTTGAGCAAAAAAATTATTTAAAAAAAAATTTCGGGACAAGAAAAAAATTGCTCTTACCCCCCTCCCCTTGCAGCGGCCAGCTAAGTCATTGCAAAATTTTTCCTCAAAAACTGGACCAAAAAAAATGTGCTCTTACCCTCCCCGGTTATCCAGCGGTCGGCTGAGTCGTTATGAAATTTTCGCGCGGTTTTCAAATTTTAAAACCCCCCCGTTGAAAAAATCCTGCGCACGCTACTGAGTACATGTGCTATAATATAAAGACATTAGAAAACTGTTCTGATTGTTTTATAGTGTATACATGTGTACATTGTTTGTGTATATAAACCTTTCCCTTGTTCAAGCTTACCTAGCACAAACGCCAAAGCAATAGAGCTGTTATCCCTGCGATAAAATTGCCATAAAACTTTTGGTTGATATTATTTTGTTTTTACTTTCTCTGTTATCTGTGAAATTCATAGTCTTTAAAAAGATGAACCAACTGCCTGAGCAGATAAAATTTGTACACAGCCTGTGCCAGTTTAAGTTGCATTTTTAAATGTTGTGTTGTCACCAAGATTAATCTTGAAATTGGCAACATATATATTTTAAATTATATTCTCTATAAATTGGGATTTATTACATTCTTTGATTCAATTTCTATTGAATTGTCCATATAATATAAATTGTTTGTTTCAATAGTTTTTGCAGTAAAGGAAAAGTATGATTGTTGCCAATTTATTCATCATCAAGTAAAGGTAAATTTTTAAAGGACTAGATTATTTTTTGTTCCCCTTCAAATTGTTTGTTTGAATAGCTTTAAAGGAAAAGTATGATTGTTGCCAATTTGAAGGAAAAAATGTTGATTTATTCCTTTAAAAATTTAACTTTACTGAAGGATAAAAAAATTGGCAATGATTTTTATCTAAATACAACACAGGTCAAGCAGTTGAGAAGAGACTACAGTAATTCTTCCATTGGAAAATCAATCATTTGTTATGTCTCGACATAATTACAGTCAAACCTGCTTTAGTGACCACCTGTCTACAAAGACCACCTGTCTACAAAGGCCACATTTTTTGTTTCCCTTCAAAATGGTTTCTCATTGAAACATGTACTAAAGGAACCTGTCTACAGAGACCACCTGTCTACAAAGACCACTTTTTGTGTTTCCCTTGGGCGGTCGCTATAGACAGGTTTGACTGTAGTAAATGCATTGTCATACATTGCTGATGGAGATGGTTATTGTAACTTATTCCAATATTTTCTTATTTCTTTTTGCAGTGAAGCGAAGAGAAAACATGGACCTGACGCCCATTCAGAATCAGATAAAGCAGGCTTACAGACAGTATTGTGAATACAACCAAGGAATCTTCACACAAATCAGGCGAGTTCTTTCAGTATTCTTCATGAATCTGGTCCTTTTCTGTCCTTTTTTCTTGTGTTTACAACACTTTTCTCTCTCTCTCTCTTTCTCTCTCTCTCTCTCTCTATCTCCCTCCCTCCCTCTCTCTCTCTCTATCATTTTGTGTGTTGAAAGAGGACCAATCACAAGAAAAAAATATTTTTGCTTTCAATATTTTTATATTTTCATTGTTATTGATCAATCTGGTCACAAGAAAAAATATATTTTGGGTTCCATCATAGTAAACGACGACAAGGGCAGCAACAACGGCGATGACGACGATGATGATGATGACGATGATAATAACTATAATAATAATAACAATAATAATATCAATAATAATAACAATAATAATAATAATAACAATGATAATGATAAGGATAATGATGATAACGATAATGATGATTATAATAATAATACAAATAATAATACAAATAATAATAAAACAATTAATAATAATAATACAAATAATAATATTAGTAATACTAGATAATAATAGATAATAATAATAATAATAGTTATTTTCACACTGTCACACAGAGAGGTGCAGAAGTCGTGCTTGATGATTGACCGTGTCTTTGCCAGTATTCAAGACTGTGTGCGAAAGATGGAAGAAAATCAGCGCCTCATCTCGGAGCTCCAGAAAGAAAAACAAAAGACTATGTGGGACATCCTAAATGTTACCATCACAAAGGTATGTAGTTTTTCTCTGAGAATTATTTCTTTTCTTGCATTTCAATATTTATGATGATAGATCGATAGAGGGATTGGAGGGGAGGGGAGGGGGGAGGGGGAGGGGATGGCGAAGTGAGCTCTTGAGTGAATTCAAAGTTCAATTTTACGAGGCGTGGTGATTTCTGCCATACTCTATCAACCAACTTTTCATGGTATTTTTAAATATCACTGCGCTGTAATTATCATATTTATATTTCCTTTATACTTTATACTTTTCTTACAAAACTAAAAAGTTGAAGAAAAAAAATTAAACAAATTTGCTATACTCCATTATGTTATACATACACACACACACAGAGTGTGACGTGCCCCGAGAATTGTTTAAATAGCAGTATTCGGCAACTGTCACCTCATATTTAGGCCTCAAGGTTCTTGAAAAGCCTCCTATCCAGACAGCTATTTGTCCACATTTGTAACTACCATATCTTATTTAGTGTACTTTGATTCGATAATGAATATCTACTCCAATAAAATGTCACTTTTTTTACTCACTCTCAAATTTTACAAATTAAAAGTTGATATGGCTATGATAAAAGTTGAAAATGTGCCCATACGCTAATTTATTCATAGTTCATAAACTCATTAGTTTTTCTCTATGTTTGTTTTCTTTATTTTTCCATTTTTGTTATGTAGAAAAAGGAATCTGAGGCTCAGGTGCGGAGGCAGCTGTCAAGATCGCGAAGTCTTGTTGGTCCTACCACGCCTCCTTCGGGTGCGGGGTCCGCGGTGCACAGGGGCCAGGCGGTGCACAGGGGCCAATATTTGAACCCCAGAGCGATCAGGAATCCATGTCCATCCTAAATCAGAGCATGCAGATACAATCAGAGTAAGACTTATATTAATATGTTTCATTTAAGTTTACTTTAAAGTGTACTAGTCACCTGAATAAAAAATAGTTTGTTTATCGGTACATTGTATAAAATCAAGCTAAAAAAAACTTTACCAGGCATTTTCTAGATAAACGGTAAAAAAGTTACAAAAGGGAGTATGAAGAGATGAAGGGTAACATAAAACCCTGCGTGTAGGGTGCATACGGAACCAAAGTCAGACTTGGGTTCCTCGTGCGCCCAATTCTATCAAGTGTGTTAAGTACTCTACTCAGCAAGACACAGTAAAGGAGACACCCGAAGAAAATTCACGACAACTGATAATTATGGACAAATTATATAATAATAAAAATAATAGTGTAAAGTTATAGAGCGCACACACCGTCCAGGGACGCTCATGGCGCTAGCTCAGCAACAGTTCTCTTTAGTACAAGTAAAGTAAATGTTTATTTGATAATAGAGATATACCATCAGAAATTAAAAATTAAAGCCCCGTAAGTGTATGGATTGAAAGATTTTCTCTTGAAAAACACGAATAATTTGCTGAAAAATCATATAGATATCATGGAAAGGCGTAAAATGCAATTTTTAAAGACCCTTCTGAGACCCCTGAACGTTAGCAAAATGGACGAGCGTAGCGAGCTCTGAATAGTGACGTCACATACTTGACAAACACACAGCCAGTTAGCTAGCTGCTTTGTGGCCAGCTAGCTGTGTCTCGCATGTGACGTCACAAATTTTGACGCTCTACGGAGGACCGCTGAAGGCAAAAAATCTGGATCTCAAAATTAACATTTTTGAGAGATGATTACTGCTGGCCCCAAATATATTTTGAAGAGGGAAGTTGTTATATTTATTTGTTTATTTTTTAAATTATTTATTTATTGATACAGGGTAGCCCATTCAACATCAGTTGGTCTCCCATGGGGCCCCTCTGAAAACATACACAAAATAATACAATATAATATGTAAGAATAAAAGCATTCAAAATACATATACAATAATGCCAAGTAAATAGTTAAAAAGAGCATGTGAACAGCCTTGAAATATATCAAGGTGAATGTTTGCGAATATAGAATAATCAATTATGTTAAAGTACAATAACGAGTAACAAGAAATTATAATGATTAAACAAAATATGAAACAGACTACCGGTGAGTATGATGGTGCCTAAAAATCCCTTATATGTCCAATGACTTGAGATACTGTTTAAGATTAAATTTGATCAGCGATTAAATTTGATCAGTAAGGCTTCCCCTTCGCAATGATATGAATTTTGCATCAATTAAAAACACTTTTGATTCTTCGGGTGTCTCCTTTAAACTGCAATATCTCTTTTGTAGACTGAAGCAATGTTGTAGAAATGGAGAAGTAGAAGCTCATGGTTTGACTACAGTACAATTATATCAAACCCCTGACAGCAAGAGCAAAATATGCTTTGGTGATTGATACACTTTAAAGGGATTGGTTATCTTTGTCTCAGATTCTAAACAAAATCCTGGATTTAGCTCATACTGCAATCATAATTATAAACCTTTAGGTCAGTCAGGAATCCCATGACGTTTACAAGCCGATCGCCCATCTGATTATCTGATATTTATGATTGGAATTCAAAATTTCAAAAACCGTTTTTATAACACTACAGTCAATTCACTCAAAGATTTTTACTTTTTTGAGGCACTTCATGATCATTTTGAAGCGCAATTTGTTTGGGGCTTCAATACTACACCATGTCACAGACACTGATAACACATAGGGCCATGCATCTCAGATTTAACATTGTTAAACGATGCCTTTAAAGCCGTCCGTCCCCTGGATGTTTACTTACAAGCATATACATGCTTTCTTAGCAGTCAGGTTAAACAATGATCATCGTCATCAATTTATGTGTACTCTGAAGTGCTGGAATCATCAGGATAACAAGAAATTAACTTTGTCTTGCTGAAAATCACATGCACCGAACTGAGTGTATGGGACCACACACATGTGTTGAGCATCTTCTGAAACTTTTTCTATTTGGTGCAAGGTGATGTGATATTTTTTAATGAATTATCACATGTAAAGTAAAATGAATCATTCTTTGTATGAAGGGTTTTGCGCTGACCAGTAATATCAGTGTATCGTACACCTTGCACAAAAGTACCCGGATGACCGTGCAATTTTAAAATCATATCTCATGGTTTGTGAAAAAGTACTTGGATGGCCATGCAATATTTCTCCATATCTCATTGTTTGGGGTGCGCTAATGCGAAAAAGAGGTGAATACTTGATTAAATACGCAAAGGCTAAGACAACAGAAACATGCGTGTAGCCCTTGAAAAATGCAACAAAAATGCTGGATGAGGACAAAAAAATGTTTTTCTCTCTGTTTTTAATGTTGAAGAAAATTTAAACACATACAGAGATATTGAGGAACAGTCAAACCTGCTTTAGTGACCACCTGTCTACAAAGACCACCTGTCTACAAAGACCGCCTGTCTACAAAGACCACATTTTTTGTTTCCCTTGAAAATGTTTTCTCATTGAAACATGGATTTACCCTTATATCCTACTCAAGGCCATTCAATATTATATAATCTTATTTTGTTTTGTTTTACCATCCCTTCTTAATTGGTCCAACAGCTTCGATATGGTGATGAGGTCGGTCTCTGAAGAACAGAAGCAGCATGCGGATGCTATGAATAGTTTGGACTGGACACATCTAGTGGGGAACACCTGAATCCCCCCACCCCCAACCGGGGAGGGAGTGACCACACCCTTACCCTGCCATTAGCTTTAATACCTTGCCCTCATCTTCATCTCTGAGAAGTGCTCCCATCACCATGGTAATGGATGATGAGCTTCCCCTGTCTTGACTTACTTTGTATCTAGCAGCTTCAATCCATCAAAGATGAGAGAACACTATTTTTGTGTTTTGTTACTTGTATTTTATCAACCTGTCGACCATGCCTGAGGTACACCTTTTTAATATCTCGGGAGAAAATCCATAAGATGAACCTTTGCCATTGGAATGAGAATGCTAGAGGTGATAATGATATTACACAATGTAGTTTTAATGTGAGCAGAACAAGCATCAATCTTGTGACAATTGGAGTTTGAAATTGGTTGTTAAATGGAATTCTTTTGTAATAGAAGCATTAGTATCATCGAATTGGCAGCTCATCACATGCTATTAGTTAGTTTCCCTGCAAGTATTAACAAGAAAATTTCATGTATTTTGCTATTATATGTGATATTTATTGATATAGGGCCATTGAATGCATGTAATGTTTAACAAAAATCAGTCAGTGTTGCTGGTTTTATGAGCGCCTCAAACTAACAATGATTCCGTGAAACATTGATACTGTGCTTCAGCTTTGCATTTACTTGCTGTTTTACTGGAGGAGGTTCTGCATACATGTATATTATCATATGGTAATGGACACTGATTTGAAATAAAACAGTACAAGGATAATGCTATTGATATTTATTAAGTTGGAATCGCATCGTTGGATGTTGGATAACGACTGCAATTTGAGAAGACGTCACAAGTACGAAGATAAATCTAGGATGGCATGGCATAGTTTGAGGTGTTGAGGGAATGGCTACGAGTTGATCTGTCATTACATGGTGTAATTGTGTATGTTCTAGCAACTGTTTGTTGGATAATTTTTGTACAAGTCTTCCTGGTTTGAAGTACAGCATACAAAGTAAGCGTGGTCTATGAATGAGCATGGAATCGGGCAATAATGATTTAACACGAGGCCGTAAGGCGATGCAAACGTAGAAAACCTGCTGGCTACTGTTAAAAAGTTCTGATACAAAGTGTACAGGTATAAGGACCGATATCCAAGTCATTAAAGGCCTGATGACTGATGTACATATCATTTATCATTGAAGAACATACCACTTTGTAATTTTGTCTCATTGTTGCCAAACTATAAAATCGTTTCACCTTTTTCTGAAGGTCAGGCCAAGGTCAAGTGGGAGACCATAAATGTCTTTCATCTTGATGTTCCTTTCCATAATTGCTTATATCTCTGTGATTCTCCAAACATGGTGTGTTTTGTTCGCCTCGCTCCTCTGATAATGTTTTTGGTAGTGAGATGCTCATAGCATAAGGAAATACTTCATATGTTTTTTTTAATGTTTTTGTGTTTATTTATGTTGTCAAAATACTATGTGTATTTGAGTTAATAATAAATCTAGATTTATATAGGGCTTTTAATTCAAAATATTATCTCTTATCGTGCTTCACAGAATTTATTCCCTGGTCATTGATATTATTCTTTCACCTGCACAATGTGCACCATCTCCACTTTCTAGGGAGTATTCCAATGGTTAGTTGGTCCCTTTGAAGATGACAATGGTATGGAAGTAAGCTACAGCACAATAAAACATCTTTTTTGTTGTTGTTGTTGTTGAAGCAGTCTGGTGCGTGCAGTTTATAAATCCCTTGTTAATACTTTATTTTATCAGGCAATATGTGGCTGTGCAGAATAAAGAGAGATTCAGCTTTTCCTTTTGCCTGTAAGCAATATTTGTGTTCCCTTCCGAAGGGATTTGTACTAACATGTAATTAATTTTGCAAGCTAAGTTTATCAGAAAGTGTACAGCTCATAGGTTATAAGAACCTAGAACCTGTATATCGAAATATATATATATATATATATATATATTTGAATATTATGTGTAAATGTGTTGCATATGTAGATATGTGACTACCCGGTTTGCATACATTGCTGGTCATATATTACCAAGTTATTTTTTAATTTTTTTTTTATTAGAGTGTAAAATCATGTATTTACATGTTTATAATTGTTTTATAAATGTAATTCATTTATTGATCATACATGTATATTTAAAATCATTTGCAGTTTATGGTCATGAATATACATTATGTTAAAAGTATTTGGTAATAGTCACTACAGTTAATTCAGCTCACACATTACTTCTTTTAGGACAGGATTTATTTTAAGCGCTAAATTGATCACATGTTGTTCTTCAAATTGGCAACAATACTACTTTTAATATTTTCAATATTCAAAATGTGTTTTCTCTGTTCTGTACATAAATGTTGCCTGCAGCTGTGTAATGAGAAATTGGAAAAATGTTAAATATATATATAAGCTTCACTGGTACTTGTCTTTCCATTCCGTTCGAATTGAAATTGTGACTGGAAAGACGTAGCTGTAACTGTATTTTTATTACATATTTCTTCAGAAAAGAGAAAGGCTGCACCCCTAGGTCTGAGCTGAAGATCTTGTCATCGCATACACATGTATGAAAAATTGGTAGATAGAGTATGGCTCAAAGTGAATGATTACTTTGAGATGAAAAAGGAAGATGATGGCTGCATAACATTGAGTGGAACCAGCTGCATGTACATTTATCTAGAAATAAGACATTTAAATCTCTTCTATTTTTATTGACATACCCTGTATGTCTCTATTCTAGAAATTAGACATTTAATTTTTTAAAATAATTTTATGACACACCCTGTAACAATGTCTGTTTATCTTCTAGAAATCAGAAATTTAATTTGCTTCTGTTTGGTTGACACACTCTGTATAAATATGTAAAGTATACATGAGCTCACATAGACTGGTATGTAATAGAGATGTTTCCTAATACATTCAACAGATCTGATTACTATTTTTTTCCATACTTCTTGAACAATAGTTTCCCTTGACAACTCAAAGGCTTGCCAGACATGGCAACAACTAATGTGTGCGAAGGGATTCCATCTATTAAGATGTCATTGGTTATAAAGCAGGTCTATTTCTTATGCATTGTGAGTATTGGACCCATGTGAAGTCATGTGCCCCATTTACACTTACCGGTACATCCATTCTCGACCCACAATGTCTGATTTACACAGTTCACGCAGTGCGTCACGGCATGTTTACGTCCAAGTTGATAATTGTTCACGCATCGTCATTTATGGTCAAGGCATCATGTAGTGGAAACTTCCCTTTTTGTCAGAAGTGAACTAGTCCAGAACATGCTTGCCACTTTGCCTATGGACATGCATTGGCACGTACCGGTACGCACTGGCACCGTGGCAAGGATGGGTTGCGTAAAGTTCACGGGTGTTCACGAATGTTGCCAGGAATTATTGTTGTGCTAGAAAATTAAACATTTTTAAATATTCTGCGACGCATTTCAAGCATTTGCCTGCATCCTCCCGCACGCTGCCAAGAAATACTTCCCACATTGGCACGCAAGATGCTCGAACCATGCGGAAACCAAAATGCGTGCAAGTGTAAATGGGACATTTGAACATTCGAGTGCTGCTAGTACTCTAGTGTTATAGTATCTGGGCCTTGTCCTATAAACAGTTGCGATCAATCGCAACTTATTTGCGATTGATATCAATTGCAGCTATGTAGGCTACATAAGAGATGGGAGACTGTAAACTTGGGATTGATTGGAGGACTGGATCAATCGCGACTCTTTGTAAGATGGGGCCCAGGGGGGTGTTTCACAAAGACTAAGATCGACTTTAAGTTGGACTTAAGTATAGCAGGCCATTCATGCCATTGTTTTCTCTCATCATTTTACTGGCATTGGTCTCTCAAGGGACGTACAAATCATGGTAAAAAAATCTACAAAACTTACATATTTTGATAATTCATTATTGAACAAAAAAATATTGTCTAAAGATCATAATGCAATTAATGGTGAGAGCAAACAATGGCACGAACGGCCTGTTATACTGAAGTCCAACTTAAAGTCGATCTTAGTCTTTGTGAAACACCCCCCAGGTCTGTTGTTTGTTTCAGGGCAAGGCCAAGGTACTCTGAAATCAGATTTATTTTGGTGATTGTTAGTGACAGGCATAATCATTTCAAGAAACCTTCGCTAATTGCATTAATTCCATGTTCTGCAAGTTATGATTGCATTATTTTGAGGCATGAAACCTTAGTTTGCAAATCCCAACCAGTCAAGAAATTTGCAAAAGTTTGGTGCACTTAAAATGATAGGCTTGTACTTATTTCTTGTCACATAGTAACTCAAGTAAAGTGAAACCTGCTACAGAAAGACCACCTGTCTGTAAAGACCACATCTTTTGTTTCCCTTGAAAATTATTCCTATTTAAAGTTAAACCTGTACTAAAGCAACCTGGGCCTTCTCGTGAAATACGTCACTGGTCATCGAGTGTGTACACACACACACTTGCGTGTAAAGTCTGTGCTGAGATAGAAGCCCCATAGGCATTACTCGCAATTAATCACTACCGTACGTACAAAGTGATTGAGCTGTGGCTCATTTCACAAGAATGGCACAATCTGTCTATAAAGGTCGAGTTCTTGGAAAGGTGAGGAAAAAAATTGTGAACTCTTATTATCCCCTCGCCCACGAAGTCGGGAGGGGATATAGTAACGCTGCCGTCCGTCCGTCCTTCCGTTCGTAACAAATCTGGTTTGATAGTGGTTTAGAAAATTTGTTCCCTGAAAAGGATGGCTCTTCAAATGGCCTCATATTCAAAATGTGACAAGTAACAGCTAAATGTTGTGTTCCACACTTTCTGTGAGTTTCATGCCACATGGTGTGTAGCTCCATATACACATTTCTGTCTCTTGTACATGTAGGTCTGGAGTCGGCCCTGGGGGTGTGACATGAGATACATGTACAGTCGAACCTGCTTAAACGACCACCTTTATAGAAAGACCACCTGTCTATAAAGGTCACTTTTCTTGTATCCTTTGGGTGGCCTTTATAAACAGGTTTCACCGCATGAGGGATGCAGAAGTCAACACTGCAGTGTCTCATAATGGGGGAAGGAGGAGGAGGAAGTTATTTTTTATTGTTTTTATTATACATTTTGCCAATTTCGTTGAATTATCAGATACACATGTAAATGTTCACTACTACAAAATTATGATTGTAACATTAAATGGAACAATGAATTTTGAATTAAATGTTTTTGTGTAGCTTGTATTGTGGAATGTCAAAACTTGTACTTTTCAATACATTTAAAATTCACTCAAATATGAACACAGACAAAAGGATATTTTTTGCATAAATAATCTTTGATCAAAATCATGGAGTGCATATACATCATAAATATGCGTATTGAAAACATATACGGTATTACAAATATATATATTTTCTTGTTGATTTCCATGGATGATTTATATAATCAGATATACCAGTACTGTTTAACATGTTACACAAAAATTTCAATAGGATATATGAAATTCTTTAAACGCACTTGAAAATAATCTCAAATTTAAAGAAGCTCGTGTATCATTGAAAGAGAATATTATGTACCCTTTTTAGCGACCACCTGTCTATAAAGACCACAGTTTTTATTTTTCTTTAAGCATAACAAAAATCAAGTTTCCTCATTGAAATCTGTATGAAAGGAACCTGTACAAAAAGACCACCTATTCATATAGACTGCTTTCTGTCTCTCATGGGTGGTCTATCTACGCAGGTTTCACTCAACATAGATTTATGTAATATCACACCGCATTTCTTTTGCCATCTTTAAAGGTATAGACCAGTTTTGGAAACGCCCCCCTCTCAAAAAATGAAATGGAAGCTCTCATTACCAATCATGTGAAAGAATACGTTTTGACTAATATGTGATGATACAAATTTTGCCGGGAAACCGCCTACTAATTGATATACAATGTATTTGGTAAATTATTATATCTATTTGGACCAAATAGATATTGCGCAAGTGTCGCGCACGTGTCGCGCACGTGTCGCGCACATGTCGCGTAGTCCCATATACATCTTTCTGTGTACAGTGCTTGTAACTTTACCAAGACTGGGCCAAATTTCTTATCATTTTGATGATTCCAGAACCTTGCAGTACACACCAAAACTTATATGCTAGATGATCAACGTTTTCTGATCGATTCCACGTTTCTTTCACAATGCAATCGCATGACCAGAACTGGTCTTTATCTTTAATACTTAAAAGGGGTTAGAAATAAAATGGAGAAAATCATTATATACAAGAAATGGTAATTCTTCACAATGAAAAATCCCATACATGTAATTACAGATTATAATCAAATACCCAAATCAACATGAAAAATAAATGTAGTGAATATTAAAAATAAATCTCCATGTATAAAATAAATAATAAAATTTAATAGATTTAATTAAATATGGCAGCTTACTATAATAGTTTCCATTTTACTTGATACAACAGGCATTGTGGTTAACATTCCAACGGCAGTTATTCCGAAAGCAGATATAGATAATAAAAATATTTGAATGTTTACTGGCATGTTTACTGGCATCATAAAAGGCATTAGAGCATTTCTATATATACTGTAATTCAAACAAGCTTAAATTTTTAAGAAGATGATTGCAAAGTGAGTACTTTTCCTCTTCATGTATGAAAATATATTCCCAACACAATAGTCTATCACTCAGAAGTAATTTCTTTTTTTCTTCTTCAAATTTTCATAAAATGGATGAAGAGAAAAAATAGAGTGCATAACAAACTGATATTGCACTACTGTAAGAAGTATCACTAAATACAAGCATACCTCTATGGAGGCGTGATGGCTCAGTGGTATAGAGCAGTGGTACCGTAATCAGGAGGTCCCAGGTTCGATACCAAGTCGATGCGCTAGTGCCTCTTGGTAAGGCATTAATCATCATTACCTAGTCCCTCGGAGAGACTTTAAAGCCGTCGGTCCCCTGGTTGCCTACTTACAAGCACATAACGCTTTCTTAGCAGTCAGGTAAAACAAACCATCAAACCAAACCAAACCATCTATCCATACACTAATATAACCTTTTCAAACACTCCTAACAATAATCATTGATATGTGCTGATGTGCTGATAAATCGTGAGCTATGAATAAACATCTAAATTTATCCTCTCCTTTTGAGAGATCTATTCGATATAAATGTAAAATCATGCAACAAACCACATTTCATGTCGATTTCCACCAAAAAATGCAGGGCAGTACCATGCATGTACAGGTACTCACAATGATTGTGATATTTAACAACAAACATTTCAAGATGTATGAATTTCAAATTCAATCACCCGCCACGTTGATGTGAAATATTCAAAATGAGATTATAATGCCTTGTTACATCACCATCCTTGTCTGTTGAGAGCCAGAAAGGCAGTAACTAAATTTCATTTCTATTTCCACAAAAAAATGCAGGGCAGTATTATACATGCATGTACTCACAATGATTGTGGTATTTAACAACAAACATTTCAAGATGTCTAAATTTCAAATTTAATCACCCGCCACGTTGATGTGAAATACTAAAAAATGAGATTATAAAGCCCCATAAATCATTTTTTTGTCTGTTGAGAGCCAGAAGGGCAGTTACCGTTAAATAATACGAGTTAATACTCTTCTAGCTCTGGTTCTATAATATAGTTCAAAATCATAAATGAAATACACAAATTACACAATGTATTGTTATCTTTGAAGGCTTCCATGGTGATGATAGGTTTGAGCGAGGTTAGCTTTTCAGGGCCAACTAACCCTAGCTGTCAAAAGATTATGTGGTGTAACTGCAAACCTCGCTCAAAACACAATATAATGTAAACCATTTCATGTTCTAATTGAGACTAGAATTATTTGTAGAACAGATTTCCACACACACACAAACCAATAAAAAAGTAAAGGGAGGGTTTACTTTCTTGTTTTCTACACTACATGTTCATATCATTACACAGAGTCTTCCCAATTTGATTCTTATCTTAACATGTAAAAAAAACAGAATCTCATTCTTCAATTTTCAAGCCATGCAAATGATCACAATGGCATGCACAATGAAATGTGCACCCTTTATGACCTTTGACCTTCTGTTCTTCCCATCCACGATGCATGACTACAGGATATCCGCCCATAGAATCTTCAACATGTCGTATCCGTGATTAGTTATGATAAGACATGGCTTAACAGTGGAGGATCCAGGATTCTCCACTGTTAAGGGGGTGGGGTGGGGGTTGGAGGGGGCACAAGTCTGAAAATTTTGCGACTAGGATTACAAAAAAAAAAAAAAACACCTGGTATTAAAGGTGTGTTGTGTCTAAATAATCATGTAGACACAACACACCTTATCTGGTGATTTTCAAAGCCCTTTTACATATGAAGAGATACGGAATATGGTTGAAAGTTAAGGGAAAGGTAAAAAATAATTTGTGAGATTTTCATTCTTTTTATGTTAGTGTGGAAGATTAGCATAGAAAAAATGTTCATTGGAAAGGATCGCTCTTCAAATGTCCTCATATTTGAAATATGACAAGTAACAGCTAGTGGTCGTGGACCACAACTTTCATGCTACAAGTTTGTGATTAAGACCCCGTTCTCACTCACTTTGAAAGTGGTCTTAGTTAGACCGCTCCAGAGGAACGGGTCTTGAGGAACGGTTTGCGAGGGTTCACACTCCGAGCAGTTTTTTATGGCTCAAACCGCTCCCGAGTCAAAGTGGTCTTGTTGCTATGGCAGCTCAGGTCAGCGGTTAAATTTTTCGCGGAATACTAAGCGTATGTACGGTACTACATGTTTCGCACGCAACGTCACTAGACCACTTCCGTTCAAAGTACGCTTCCGTTCACACTCGCACGTTAGAGCGCTCCAAACCGCTCTTAATAAGACCCGTTCCTCAAGACCACC
The DNA here is from genome assembly GCA_037976565.1 of Mesocentrotus franciscanus. Taxonomy (NCBI): domain Eukaryota; kingdom Metazoa; phylum Echinodermata; class Echinoidea; order Camarodonta; family Strongylocentrotidae; genus Mesocentrotus; species Mesocentrotus franciscanus. The sequence goes on from CP137685.1 coordinate 21,072,686, forward strand.
TCCGAGGTGGTCTTCTGAGCGGTCCAGAAGTCCACTTCCTGGACCACTTTGACCGTTCTCACTCACCTAAGAACCGCTCCTGAGGAACGGGTCTTAGTTAGACCGCTCCAACGAAGTGAGTGAGAACGGGGTCTAAGTCCCATATACACATTTCTATGTACAGTGCATGCGACTCTTAGCAATACTGAGCCAATTCTTATCATTTTGATGATTCCAAATACTAATTAAAATATAATTTATAAACAAATTGATTTAAAAAAACAAATATAAAAAAACATATAGCATGAGTCTGAGTGTGAATTGCACTCTTTAAAAAATCACTACCGATGAATACAAACATATACATGTACTAATCATTATTGAGTTGTAATGTTTAAACAATATGAATATAGAGAATTATTAAGTTGAAATGGCCTTCACAAGACAAAAAAAATTATTTTACATAATCATAAATAAAAGAAAGTACAATTTGGTTTTTTATCCCATATGCCTAAAACAAACTCAACAAGAAAATATTTACAACTCACACACACCAAAAAAAAAACACAAAAAAAATATTTCACTTACCTAAAACTGCGTAAACAGGGGGAATAACATGTAATTATATTACTTTTATAAAATCACCGACATATAAAATGGAAAAATAAACTTTTGGCATCATGCAACCACATAATTCAATGCAATATATCATTATGTAAGGTTCAAAATATATGTGAGTCACTGATAAAGGTTTTTCCTCCAACTAGCATGAAAGCAATTTCAGATGCTCAACAGATTGAAACCAGCGATAGAGTTATTTACCTTCTGGATTTGGCAAGTACATTAGTAGTAGTATTAAAGTGAACCGGTAACATTGTTAAAGGTTGATGAAAAGACTGCGTAATTTTTGTATGAAATGTTATTTATTATATTTCTTCTAATGTACTAACCCTCTAACATGCAAAAAAATCCTGAACAAATTCTCAAACCACAAAGATATTTATGGTTTTCTTTGAAGGCGTCGACACCCTCTAACATTAAATTCTCCCAACCAATTTTGTATTTTCCCAACCATTTTTCCATGAAAATTAAGTTATAAAACAAGCTTTTAAAAATCTTTCAACACTCAAATGTTTGGAATGGTATAACGAGCCAATTCATTGCTTTGTGACATTTTACATTCCCCTAAAATTAAATTAAATTGTAATAATATAGTTGGGAGAATTGAGGAATCGATCAGATCAGTTTTTTCCCAATTTGTATCATTAATAATGGTCTGTTTTCACTCAAACTTTCAGATTATCTTTAATTGTACATCTAGCATTCAAGTCACTACCTTAGCAACATTTTCTCTCACCTAAACAATGTTACAAAGTCCATTTAATACATCACTATCAACACTTTCATTGCTTTCTTCACCTCACTGCACGGTTGCTTGGTTGCCACTTGGCACCAATTGAGGGAAGCACTGCTTAGTACAACACAATGGCTTTGCAAAATTACTGATTAACCATCTTGATTAGCTCCATGACAACCCGTTTTACACCAGTATAGATTATTCTTCCACTGCAAACAGTTTTAATTAATCAAGAAGCTTCTGGTATATATCTATCCCATGATAAATATGAAGTGAGCCAGGGAGATTATTTCTGTGGCATGTAAAGACTTAAAGCCCCACTGCACTACTTGCTCCCTCTATATAGAAAACAATGCCTAAGCGGTGCCCGTTGTTAATTGAGAGCTGAGTTGATGAGATAACCACCTGTCAGTGACCACCTGGCTGACCTGGGAGGTCTAATCCCTCCTGGCCAAACTAGTGCAGACCGGCTTTAAGAGTTAAGCAACCTAAAAATGGTTTTGCGATGGATCGATGTACATCGATGTCAGAAGTTATTTACAAGTAAAATATTCATCAAGACTTCAGTTAAGAAAAGTAGATTTAAAAAATATAAATAAATATATACCTAACCTTACAGCACTTGATTATGTTGGACATTTACCCGTATATACGGTAAGCTCCATGGTAAAATGCATACATGTACATGTGAACATGTATCATCTTCTGGGAATTAGAAGGGTTTTTAACTCATCATGATTCATGAAAACCATACAGGAAAAGAAGAGTGTTAATGAGGAATTTTTAGCACTGATGCCCTCATCTAATTCAAGAATAAATAATTAGACCAATTTATATAGCGCAACTACTATATATATATATATATATATATACTCTACTGCGCAGTGATTCTCAATCTTTAAATTCTCTATCTTTAAAAGTTATACAGCACCATCCAAAAGCCAAAAGCCAAGACACAAGAGGTTTTTGATGAATAAGTGTGAGAGAGAGAGAGACAGAGACAGAGAGAGAGAGTGAGACAGAGACAGACAGACAGAGAAAGAGAGAGACCTATTCATATTACATAAGAATTCAGTCAATTAATTCATGCATTATACCATTTACATATTGCGTAGAAAAATATACAATGGTTTTCAATATCACCAAATGTTGCGTTAAGTTCATTAATCATTTGCTCCTTCACAGTACTGAATCATGTCTTATACAAAAAATGCGATCGATCCAATCAATGACAATTCCTCTGGACAATCAATTGTACAATTGCAAAGTCACAACTGCCTATTTCAAAAGTTGCAGTTGGTATCAGACTCTGGTCGAGTCACAATCTATTTGACAAGGCCCTAAAGGTATCCTTTCCTCCACGATACCCAAACTTGGAAGCTTACAGACATCACCAAATTGCACTTATAAAGATTCAGGAAGATAGAAATACGGGTAATTGAATTCTCGAGGCAATCTCTGGTTGCATGACACTTGCTCCTGTGACATTTGCTCCACTTTAAATTTGCTACACTAACTCTTAACTTGACGAGTTCTTAACTTTGACCCCCGACCAAACACTATACCTAACCATGACCCTAACTCTAAACCTTACCTACAAGCCAATCGCAACCCTAACCTGAATCCTATGCCTCTTATTGAAATATAGCCCAGAGCAAACATTGCAGGAGCAAATGTCCAGTCACTCATTATCGATGACCTAAGCGTTGGATTATCTTGCCTTCGTTTTCAGTCTCTTGACTGGGCCTTCGCTAATACGCTCCATTATCTTCGTCAGAGAGGGAAGTGGCCACTCAAACTCGTTCGGAACGATGCCATCGACGTTCGCCTCGAAAAATGAAAACATGGGGAACCACACCCGCACCCTATGGTCGCTCTGCCAGAGAGCGCGGTTGTTGGCGAGGGTGTGGTAGTAGAGGAAAAGGCGCGAGGTGATGTAGAAAGCGATGAAGACGTCGATCGTGTAGTGCTCATGGCCAGCCAAGATAAAGAAGATACCGAACAGATTGATGACCCATGTTGCCGTGTGTAGGATGTGGAACTTGCGTGGGGAATCTGAAAAATATGCATGTAGAATGTAGAGACAAAAATAAATCAAATTGTATAAATGTACGGCTTGATAGCATGCAAAACCAGTGGTATTTTGTTATGATGAAGAAGAAAAAATGAGGTGCACCTGTATGGCTTCCTACTGTGAATTTAAGATTCTACATAGCAGTTCCAATTTAATACCGGTAGGCACCATAAACAAATTCAAGTTTGTGTACCGTACATAAATAAATACATTTGAAAAGAAAATGTAACTGATATTCATACATCTTTATTTTTCTTGTCAATATTATTGACAAGATACAATAGGAAACCAGCATGTAAAGCTGCTTTCCTATAATATGTAGATCTATAATACAGAGATTTGCAAATAGATTCCTGACAAATTAAAACCAACTCAGAGATACGTGGTTTAGGTAGCGTGGTTGTCATCTGAGAAGTGGAAAACTTGTATCAATTCAAAATCACGCCAGGGAAATAGAATCACAAGAGGTGTCCTCTGTGTGGAGGGTTTTGCATCAGAAACAAAGCATTTCACATTGAATCTTTTCAAAACCATTGAAGTGATGTGAAACCAGCGTAGAAAATGCTCCACAGGCTTGTACACGCTGGTTTCCAATATCATGGGTAATTGGGTATGTATATAAACAGAGAGTTGCGATGCCAAAATTTAATGACTGTATTATCTCATTGCAGTACAAATTGAGATCAAGAAGTGATCCTGATGAAATAAAGCAAACATGGACTACTTATTTTTTATTTTCAGGTTTATTTGTCTAAATCCGTGTAAATCTTTCTAAAACCTAACAGTGAAATAAAGTAAAACAAATGATCATGCATCACAGAGGAAACCTAAAACTGAATGCCATATACAGTACTGCGCGATGTCGATTGAGAGAGAGGTTAAAGTAAAGTAGGTCATGTTTTGGCTTGAACAAGTGTCCGGGAGGGAAAAAGGAAACTGGTTACATATCCTGATAATGCCACGAATACCACGACAGCTCTACTTACATTCTGTGATGAAGAAGTTGGCGAGAGTGATGCAACTTGTATGTCCACTGAACATGTAGTCTCCGCAGGTGTGGACACCGGTCAAAGACATCCCCAAACCTGACCAGATCTCTAAAGCTCTCACCAGCTTGTCCCAGACAGTACCATAAACCTTCCAGAATCAAAGTATAATGGTTTTAAAAAATATTACTTTTGTGAAGTTGAAGAAGTATTCATTCAGTCAAATGATTCATATGATGTTGCCCATTGTAATACCGAGGGTAATAATGGGGATGGTCTAAAAACAATATTACTTTTGTGAAGTCAAAAATAATAATAATAATGATAATAATGCCAGGCTTACATAGCTCATAATATGTTGCTATCTCTATGCCCTTAACAAATAGCAAAAGAGCAAACATATATCTTATAATTACATAGACAAATAAGAGACAAGAAAATATTTACCAAGGCAACGTTTGGAATAGTTACATTAACTTAATTTATGAGTTAGGAAAGTATGACAATACTTGAAGATTCTAAATACAATACTTAATTGAAAACAACAAACAAAAATTAAGATCAAAGGAGAAAGTATAACATGATAAAATATTACCTCAATTAATTACATTATGTCAAATGCATTCAGTTACAGAAGGGAAAAGGTATTCAATCATTCAAATGATTCACATGATGCTGCCCATTGTAATACTGGGGGTACTGGTCATTAGATAACGATGACAATACTGAGGATGGTGGTGGTGATGATGATGATGATGGTGATGATTGTGAAGGTAATACCGATGATGATGGTGATGATGGTGATGGTAATACCGATGAGGACAGGATGATGATGATGATGATGGGGATGATGATGGTGATGATGATGGTGATGATGGTGATGATGATGGTGATGATGGTGATGATGATGATGGTGGTGATGACGACGATGATGATGAATGGGATGATGATGGGGATGATGATGGTGGTCATTATGATGGTGGTAATGATGACGGGGATGATGGTGGTGGTGGTGTTGCTGCTGCCGCTGATGATGACACTGATGATGCTTCTAATTGATCATTGCTATAGTACTATGATGGCAACAGGAAAGGTCGAGATATGATACAGCAAAACCGCAGCATTTAAACAAAATGATGACATAAAGTGTAATACGCTCCACATTTCTGAATCTTACAACACAGAGCTCAATGATTACACGCAAGTCCTTTATTGCTATTCATTTACACTAGCAGGGCCCGTGGAAAATCCACCGGATTCTAGGGAGGGTGGGAGGGGGTTGTAAATACTTTGAATTAGATATGTGCTATCGATTTTTTTTTTTTTTTTTTTTTTTTAATAATAATTTTTTAATTATAATTATTATTATATTAAAAAAAATATATATTTCTGTGCTAGATGATATTATTTCTCTTCATTGTATAGGCCTACTTTTTATCATTTTATAATTTTTCTTCTTATTTTCATTAATGTTTTACTCGTTAGAATACCAACCTTTTGTTTGCTGTCCCATCATGTATCGTTTTGAATTTTTTTATTTTTTATCTGAATTATGTAATAAAACTTGAAAACTGGAAGAAAACAGTGAAATCAATAATTTGTAATCAAAATTGATGCAGATATTTTAGACTTTACTTTCGTTTTCACTTTCGTTATTTACGATTATTGTCGTCACTTTGTTCCTATTATTCTCACTATCCCTTTCCCAGATCCTCACTCTCGTTATCTATACGAATCAAGGGCGTCATTAATTGCACTTCGAGTTTGAGCATTGGGGACACAATTACATGTCACTCTCTCTCTAGTTATTCTGTTTCACGGCATGTACTTTCATTGGTGACCGGTTCATTTATTGTCTTTTTTATCTTTGACGTTTCATTACATTTTTAGAGAAAGAAGACGATTGGTTGTACCGTTCTCGACTCTTAATCCTTGTCTGAATTCAGTTTCCACCCTCTCGCGCGTAGCGCGGAAGCTTTGACGTTTCATTAAATTATTTTAAAGAGAAGATGATTCGTTGTACCGTTCTCGACTCTTAATCTTTGTCTGAATTCAGTTTCCACCCTCTCGCGCGTAGCGCGGAAGCTTTGACGTTTCATTAAATTATTTTAAAAAGAAGACGTTTCGTTGTACCGTTTTTTACTCTTAATCTTTGTTTGAATCCAGTTTCTCCCTCGCGCGCAAGCTTTGACGTTTCATTAAATTAATTTAAAAAGAAGACGATTTGTTGTAGGTAGGCTACGTTCTTGACTCTTAATCTTTGTTTGATTCAGTTTCCCCCTCACGCCCGAAGCGCGGAAGCTTTGACGTTTCATTAAATTATTACAGAAAGAAGACGATTCATTGTACCGTTCTCGACTCTTAATCCTTGTTTGAATTCAGTTTCCACCCTCTCGCGTAGCGCGGAAGCTGTGACGTTTCATTTAATTATTAGAGAAAGAAGACGATTCGTAATTGTACCGTTCTCGATCGACTCTTAATCCTTGACTGAATTCAGTTTCCACCCTCTCACGCCGCGTAGCGCGGAAGCTTTGACGTTTCATTAAATTATTAGAGAACGAAGACGATTCGTTGTACCGCTCTCGACTCTTAATCCGTTTCATGAAATTTTTAGAGAAGAAGACGTTTCGTAGTGACGTTTCGTAGTACCGTTCTCGACTATTAATAACCCTTGTTTGAATAAAGTTCCCCCCCCCCTCCCGCGCGAAGTCAACAGAGAGAGAAAGAGAGAAAGAAAAAAGGAAAGATTTTAACCCCAAATCGTGGGGGTGGGGAGGGGGGGACATTTCAACACCTGAAAATTCGTGGGGGGCGTGTCCCCGTCCCCCAGGATAATGGATTGACGCCCTGATAGGCCTACGAATATTGTTCTCATGCACTTCACTCCCATTATCATTTTGGTTATTTTCACACATTGCTAAGTTAATTTAGTCCTACAATGAAAATAATATACAAATATAAAATGACACTCGAAGTGACTCGAGGATCTAGCTAAAACTATTCGCATCGAAGGAACATCAAATCGTATTATATTATCCCGAGGGCCATGGCGGCCTGAGAGCTAGGGAACACCATTGATGTTCCCGAGTGCGAATAGTTTTAGCTTGTTCCGAGAATGAGTCATTGTATATTTGTTTTATATCCCTTCCACCTGTAGGCCTATCATTCCTTGGACACTTCTGTAATAGCATGTACCGTACTCACATTCACATCACATTCAATAAAGAAATAAAAACAACAATATTGCACGGCTCAATTAGACATGAAACATTGAAGAATCTAAAGACCAGTTATACAGCCAGTATTACAGGTACAGCAGTAGAGTGCTGCAGTTACCGCACAGGGTAAATTGCATGGCGTGAGCGCCGTGACCGGCCTGACACCGGGGGAGTTGCCCGTGCGGAGGCATTTGAAATTATGTAAGCTCGCTGAATTTTCCTTCTCGCCAGTTATATGGTCTCGATAATTACAATCTATTTGCGTTATTATTGTTGTGATTTTAATGTAGTTTTCATGAAAAGACCAATAAAGCAGAAGCTTGGACTATGATTATGTTGGCATGGTTCACAGAATTTGTATAAATATTTTCAAAGTAAAGATTTTACGCGAAAAATCGGACGGTTTGTGCCAATATATTGCAGTAGTTGCACGAATTAACTCGACTGTGTGTGTGTGTGGGCGTAGAACCAACATATTACGTTCTCGTCAGTTTGGCTGCTGCAAAGGCCTATATATAGCAAGATGCCTAACACGGGATAGGCCCAACCCATTGCGCCCTGTACTTGCTACGCCACATGACTTGAGTGGATTGTCGTATGCTGTGTATTTCTCTGGCATGCCCGTGAAGTGCCTACAAAGCATATCATACAGCAAGATGCCTAACACGGGGTAGGCCCAGTCCTTTGCAGCGTGTATCTGCTACAACACATTATGGAGTGGTTCGTCTCTTAAAAGTGTATCTCCTTGATTAGACAGAGGGCGGGTGCACGCCATGCTGCCTCACTCTCGCGGGTTCGTCGTCTCCTTGCACGGACAACGCCGGCCGTGCTCTCGTCTGCTCGTCCTCCCCGGGACCCCGGAACCACCTTTAACGACATCGACGGCGACCGCATGGTCGACGTGGCACGCGGACTACGGGAGACATGCCTCGTGGAATTGTGTCGCCGTTCCCGCGCCACGGCGAAGGGGGGCGCGGTCGAGGAAAGCTGTTTTTCATAAACCGTTTTTACCCCATAGCGATTTTGCGTATTAATATATAGATGTTTAAAAAGTTTTTTTTTTTTGCGGTGGCTTACCGTGTCATATTTGAACAAGCCTAATGATGATGATAGCAAGAGCAACAATAATGATAAAACTGATGACTGTTGTAATGCTACGAGTCATATCGATAGATGATAGTGTTATGATGATGATGAAAAGGGTAAAATTCCACCCTTGTTATGGCAACTCTGCTGTTAACGATGCCCATGGTCATACAGCCGATTAATAATGATGTTGAACTCACCTTAGCTGAGCACTGTAGATGAATGCCAGGAACAGAGAGCGATGTAACAAACATTGTCACACCCGGAGTAAAAACACTGTCCCGGTGATAGCAAAGAGACGTCGGACAACAATGCTCCTGTGTAGCAACAGGGAAGACAAAAGAAAATGAAATGTTGCCTTGTTTAATAGTTCAGCGCAAAGCAAACACGGTGGTGGTGGAGGTGGTGGTGACGATGGACAAAATTTGAAACACTATCCAGTATGACATATGATGGACGCTACTATCCCAAGACTGTGCTGATCAACTATTGCATTCTCGATTGTGAGTTTGTGCATTTCAATAGTCAGCACATTGTATTTCAGTTGTGATGCTGAGCACACCAAGTAAGCTTTACGTTTATCATTGGTAACAACTGCAGTAGAGAAAAGCATCAAAATCAAATTTTATGGACTAGAAGTTTAAGCCTTGCATATTTGTATAGTCTTTCAAACAATAAACTGTACTTCAAGGAAGAATGCCATATTTCTTCGACAAGTGTTCTAAAAGATCAGGACCTAAGAATTCCAATGATAATACATGTACATGTATAGTAACAAAAGGAAATTTAAAGTGTTCCCCCCCCCCTCCAGGTAACAATTTTGAATACTGAAAACCCTTGAGAATAAATATTTGAATACCTGTGTTTATGAAGAAAGAGTACTAGGAAGCAGAGAACTGATAGAATAATACCACAGAGTTCACAGGCTTTGAACGCCCATGGTATCAGAGGAACACTGTCCAGGATTATGTCTGGCAACGGAGGATACTTCTCCATATCAGGCACTCGATCGTGTACAATAGTCATGACAAAAGCAGTGAGAAGAAACACTGCAAACACGTAGATGAAGCTTAGGATTGTCTTGAACACCTCAGGTTCTAATCTCGTCGCGAGGTGCTTCTTCCGATAATCTGCTTGATCCTCTCTCATATGTTTAGGGTCAGGTGTCTGAGCAGTGACTGGTGTCTTTGTCAAGACAGAACCATTTGATTCCTGTCCAATTTGTCCATGGTTGCCATTTTGATTCTTCAGGAGATCAATCTGACGGATCAGACGCTTGATGTCTCCGAGCACTTTCAAGGAGACTGGGGGACTGCGGAGGTCAGCTTCGGTCAGTAGTAGCAGCGCTTGGCCGTCAATCGTGTGGTTGGTGCATAGCTGACGAGCATACTGACCGAATCCTTTGGTGGATAACCACTTGGCCACATCTTTGCAGGTCCAGGATTCAACGTCCATGGTGGGGGCATCAAGCCTACAATGAATTTAAAACAAAATGGCAATGTATATTCTCACGATTTCTATGTAACACATGTAAACACAAGTGTGTTTACACTTGGATATGATGAAGAAAAAAACCACTGTAAATTTTCAATTTTTCAAGGAATTTGCCCCAATAGCTTTTTTGGATAAACTGGGGTCATATTAAACTGGTTTGATTAATGAAATGTGAAAACTAAAATTAATGTAATAAAAATTATTTGGGGGCAAAAAATATTGACTAGCCGGTAGCCCTTTTTGTCAATTTTGTTTTCTTTTCCCAATTATCATAGAATTTAGCACGATAACCATTTTTTTTACAAGCTGGGTTTGCATTTAACTTGGTTTGATGAAAAAATATGTGAAAACAGTCCCTTATTAAATTTTCGATTTTTGGCCCAAAACCTCCTTGCAGTTTTTCACAAAAGTGGGTGTTTTTCCAATTTTCAAGAAATTTGCCACAAAACTCTTTTTTGCGACCAGGTCACATTTAACCTGGTTTAACGGGGAAAAGATATGCAATTAAGCCCCATTGTAAGTTGTCAATATTTGGTCCATCACTTACTATCTAGATCTATATATAAACATATCGTATCAGACAAAACAGGTTTTTACTTTACTTTCTCACACAATTCAGTTTAAAGGAGAATGCCTTTTAGTTTTAGCATGACATGGGCGCAGCCATTTTCTTGAAAATGTGACGTACCAGGCGGAGTTGTACAGTATTTATCATGCACCAAGCTTTAATTGGAAAGACTTTTTAATTCAATAACAAAATTATTTTTCAATGAGGGAAAATCATAGCCGAGAAGGTAAAAATTACATTTGGTGAAAAATATATAATAGGGTAACAATTGTAACTCATTTATTAAAAAATACTAAAATATAGTGGTTGAAAAATCTATTTCATTTATGCGAAACCTTCACCCTAGAACAGCTACAGCACCATCTCATTCATGCAATTTGCGTTCTGGAAATTGGAGTACAAAGGTGAAGGATAATAGCAGGAAGGTAAAAATTACATTTGGTGAAAAAAATATATAATATGGTAACAATTGTAACTCATTTATTAAAAATACTAAAATATAGTGGTTGAAAAATCTATTTCATTTATGCGAAACCTTCACCCTAGAACAGCTACAGCACCATCTCATTCATGCAATTTGCGTTCTGGAAATTGGAGTACAAAGGTGAAGGATAATATATAGCAGGTGAATGAATTATGATTCAACACCACAAACATCTGGGAAGGAAGCATCCATAAATTTGAATACATTTAGTTGATAAACGACTCATGCAATCAACAAAATGGCGATGCCCATGTCTTGCTGAGAAACTGTATTCTTGCTTTATGCCTTTCTCATACACTTTGGTGGGGAATCTTGTAGATTGATGGGCAAGAATGCAATAAATCTCTCAGAACATCTTGTTATTCTGTGCAGTGGCAAGCGCAAGTTTGGGGTTAGTTCTCCTATCGTCGCGTGGCCGGCGTGGCTAGTTAATTGTATTTAAAGTTATTTATTTCAGAATACTTACCAAAGACAGAGAAATTACAGTTGCCCAGTAGCACTTACGAGCATCATGAGGCTGAGGAGGTCCACTTGCAGAAAACAATGCGGTACTACTAGTAACTAGTAAATGTATGCTTGCATATACATATAATATGTGCATGCATAACATGTATAGCAGTGTAATGTGTGCGCTGTGTGCTGTTTGTGGCTATCAGCTGGAACATTGTTTACGAACCTCGTCGACGTGTTCAATAAAGTGCGACGACATTGCGCAATAAAGGGCAACAAACTTTACGAGTTGAGCGGCGTGAAGTTGCGAGATGGGGAGGTGCGGCGGGTGGATCGTCTTTCAGTGTGTTGGTATGTCTGCGTGTGTGTGTGTGTGGGGAGGGCAGGCGCGGATCTACGGGGGTTAGGGGCCCCATGGGCGGCCAAAAAACAAAAAAAAAGGAAAAAAGGAAAAAAAGGGGGGGAAAAAAAAGAAGAAAAGAGAAAAAAGAAAAAAGAACGCACACTGGAGAGAAACCCTTTCAAGTGCAAATATTGTGAGAAGATATTCAACTCATCTGGTAACTTAACCAAACACATGATAACTCTGGATATTACTGTATTAAACTGTTACTTGATTTAAAAAGACGTTATCATGCACTGCTTTTATGGTCTCCATTGTGTTAGTGGATGCCAGGAAAACATCACTAACGGGGGTTCAAAATAGCCACAAAAAAATCGCCTCGCCGCTACGCGGCTCGTGGACGATGCTCCGCATCGATCGTCATTGGATCAAACTGTTTAAACTGTTACTTGATTTAAAAAGACGTTATCATGCACTGCTTTTTATGGTCTCCATTGTGTTAGTGGATGCCAGGAAAACATCACTAACGGGGGTTCAAAATAGCCACACAAAAAATCGCCTCGCCGCTACGCGGCTCGTGGACGATGCTCCGCATCGATCGTCATTGGATCAAACTGTTTAAACTGTTACTTGATTTAAAAAGACGTTATCATGCACTGCTTTTTATGGTCTCCATTGTGTTATTAGATGCCAGGAAAACATCACTTACGGGGTTCAAATTAGCACCAAAAAAAAAATCGCCGCATCGTCATTTTTTTTGGTCAACCCCCCCCCCCTTAGCAAAAAGCTAGATCCGCCCCTGGAGGGGGTGTGGGGTGTGGGGTGTGGGGTGTGCGTGTGTGTGTGTGTGCGTGCGGGAAGGGGGGGGGGGTCCTTTATTTCAGCAGGAGGGATTCAGGATTCAGGTCCAAAGTTTGGTTTCGTTCCTGAGATTGCAATGTAGATTCCATAAAACAACGTTACTATATAATTATATGGCTGGTCGGCCGTCGGCTTAGGGTGTGGCATATACAGTTAACAACAATTAAAATTATTCTTACCCCTAGAAAATTTGACAATTTTGTATTTTCGTAACTCAAGAATAAACAGTGGACTGCATGGTTGAATTGTGGCCTTAATTTGTTGAATACTTTTAGATGTAAGCTTTCATATATGTCATTGTCATATTAGCAAGAAACATATAATTGGGACAAATACAATTTTCACATATATATTTCAACAAATTACAAAACTTGGCAAGGGCATCAGTAATTTAGTTGTTATCTGTACATTTATATGTTTGATTTGGTTTCTTACGCGTACCAATCATAGTAATCCCTTTGATGCTGCTTTATTTTCTTCGGAAAATTTCACCCTCTTATTATGTCCCTTTTGCAGCCAACATCACATTCTGTAGAACTTTGCAGGAATTATGAGTATGTCATGTATATGTCCTATCTGTGGAATTTAAACGTTAACAGTGTCCTAGTATTGAAATTATACAAGGAAACCCGTTTACTTTCTAGACTTCCCTGTCAGACACTATTGAGTGTCTGACTGACATCTTTTTTCTTTGGGTAATAACAAACATAAAAATGAGATGTAACAGCTAGGTACATGAGCATTTGTCTACATCAATAACCCACTACTTGTAATGGCCAAAATTAAACTGATTGAATCGTTGTGCAGCACAAAACGTACGACCATTCGGTACAAGGGTCTGAAAATCAGACTATTACTTAGGTGATACCAATCCCCGCCCCCACTCCGGGGTCGGAATGACCGCATGCGTGTTACCAAAATGTCCGGTAAAGGGGTACTTTTCACGCACCAAAGTCCGGCTCGTACATACGGCTTGTACCAGTTGAAACCAGTTGACACAACTGGTAAACTTCACATGCACCAGTATATCCCAGTTGAAACCCATTGACTCTACTGGCACATGCTGAAAACAAACCAGTTGATTCCAGTTGAAACCAATTGACCATACTGGTATATTGTTACACCAGTTGATACCAGTTAAAAACAATAGGCGTTACTGGTACATCTACCAGTTGATTCCAGTTTAAAACCCATATACAACCAAAGTGGACCATTTGAGACCAGTTGTTTCCGATTGGAACATATTGAAACCCAATGGGTGTTTCCAGCTGATTCCATTTGAAAACTATAGGCGTATACTGGTATATTATTAGCCTAGTTGATACCAGTTAAAACCAATGGGCCTTACTGGTAAATCTACTAGTTCTTAACTTCATTCCAGTTGCAGCACAGTGGCCAAACTGGACCATTTGATACCAGCTGATTCCAGTTGGAAACCAGTAGATGATTACCAGTTGATTTACCAGTTGAAAACCAGTAGATGATTACCAGTTGCTTTACCAGTTGAAAACCAAAATATGATTACCACTTGAATTACCAGTTGAAACCAGTAGATGATTACCAGATGATTTACCAGTTGAAACCAATTGAAGATTGCCAGTTGATTTACCAGTTAAAACCAGTAGAATACCAGTTGAAAAACCAGTTCAATGTATCTTATGCATATTCATGATTAATTTGCATGTTTTCACAGAAAATGTAATTATCATGATCTAACAAGCAAATGTGACAATGCACATCAATTTTGTGATTTATAGTTTCTTAGTCAATCATTGACAAGTATATTATATATGTCTGATCATGTTTTACATCTAATTTAAAGAGAAGGTTGAGTTCTGGGAAGAGGTGAAAAATAATTTGTGAGCGTTATCATTGTTATCATGCAAGTGTGGAAGAACATCAGATAAAACATGTTCCCTGAAAAGCATGGCTCTTCAAATACCTTCATATGCTAAATATGACATGTAACAGCATAAAAATCGGGACGGATTTTTATGCCACATGTTCGGGTAGTCCCATATACGTCTTTCTGTGTACAGTGCTTGTAACTTTACGAATACTGGGAAAAATTTCTTATCATTTTGATGATTCCAGAACCATGCAGTACTCACTAATACTTATATGCTAGATGATCAACCTTTTCTGAACGTTTCCACACCGTTTCTTTTACAATGCAATCGCATGACCAGAACTCAACTTTATCTTTAAGACGTAAAAATATATAAATACTGATATATGTAATTAATAACCAGTAAAAACATGTACAATTTTGTATATATGTATGTACGAACTCTTCATCACTCATTTATATACACAACTGTAATTCACTTCAAATGATATATGTGATGGAGCAATTGCAAGAGTCTATATAAATATGGTTCAGTTGGTCGCCAGATGCCATGCAATAAAGATTATTGATTATTGATTATCAGTTGATTGCTGGAAGTTACTAAATGATAACTGGTTTTCAACTGGTAAATCAAATGGAAATATCTACTCACGGTTTTTCAACTGGTACCAGTTCACAACTGGTGGTTTCAACTGGTCCTAACTGGTACCAGTTGACAACTGGTATTCCAACTGGTACCAGTTGATTCCACTATACCAATTTCCATATTGAAACCAGTTCACTTAACTGGAATCAACTGGTACCAGTTCAGAACTGGTGGTTTCAACTAGTCCTAACTGGTACAAGTACCAGTTGATTCCAGTTGATTCCACTATACCAATTTCCATATTAAAACCAGTTCACTAAACTGGAATCAACTGGTGGTTTCAACAGGTCCTAACTGGTACCAGTTGACAACTGGTATTCCAACTGGTCCTAACTGGTACCAGTTGACAACTGGTATTCCAAATGGTACCAGTACCAGTTGATTCCAGTTGATTCCACTATACCAATTTCCATATTGAAACCCGTTCACTTAACTGGAATCAACTGGTACCAGTACCAGTTGCTTTCAACTGGTCCCCAACTGTTTTTTTGACCTGGGAATTTACACACCGGACTTAGGCGGTGTTTTCAAAAGGAGGGAACACGCATATGCGTACCCTAAATGACACTGAGGGGGGCGGGTACCAATCACTTACAGGTATGTCGATTCGACAATTAATGGTCGTTATTTTCCCACAAAAATCCATTTTCAAACCCTTTCGTTTTGAGGGAAGTTCTAAATAAGTATTGTCTTTCAAATGCTGTTGGAATTTAACCTTTTCATTTAATTTTGACCTGCAAATGGAACATATAGTACCTTTAATTGATCCAATTTCTACACGCCGTAAAGAACATTTGTACTACAGATAAATGGTAAAATATGAAGAAAAAAAATTGAAAAGTTAACCAAATAAAAGTATTCAGGCAATCGTCACCTCATATTCGGGCACTGATCGAGGTAGACAGAAATAACCGTCTGGTATGGGTCATTCTTTAATAAAACTGACATTTGTTGACATTCCCCATACACAGACGGTACCCCGTACGCCTCGCACCACGGGGAGAGATTGAGCCGATTGTGGCCCGCTTTGGTCCCAAAACTTTCTCCCACGATTTTCTTTATTTAGATCTAATTTTCTGATTTATAAATCAGATACAAAAATACTATATGTCTATTTTTTTCCTATGTACAGTTATCAATTTTTTTATGACTTATTTCTAAATGCGAAATTTACAGACTTACGTATATGAGTAATCCAATTTTTATCTCAGAACCAAGGAAACGGTACTTCTTCTTCTTCTTTGCTTGGCTTCCTCCAGTTTGGAGAACTGCAGTTGGTGCAGGTGTTGGTAGTACTACACATATACAAGGATAGGCAGGTTTACAGTGACATCACATACATGTAGTGGAATGTTTAACGTGGATGTCAAGTACGAAACTGAGAGAGAGATTGTGAAAAAGTGAGGGGTTGGTCCAGTCGGAAAGAGAGGTGTGAGAGCAGGAGCCAAGCAACGATAGCTTTGTGAAGCATTCACCCTTCGTTTTAGTGTTAGAGTAATGGCTCTCCCAGCGTCTTGGCCAGTGAGCTATAAAGTTGACTCTGAGCGTTGTGTAGACAGGGCACTCACCCACCACGTGGATGATTGTCTCAGCGGTTTCTCCACAGGTGCAGCAGGAGGATTTCTCTGGGTTGATGGTGTGTATACGTGAGTTGGTGGGGTATACGCCACTCAGTAGCTGCGCCTTGATGGGAACTGCCTGTCTCAGTCTAGGTGGGTGAATGGTTGATGGAAGAAGTTTATGCGCTTGGTCAAGGTTGTCGGATAGGAGCTGGAGAGTAGACTTTGAGTTTACAGCTTTTACTGTGAGGTCAGCTCTCACGTCTTCTATGGCATTTCTCACCATCAGCTTCCAGGTGTGGGGAGGAGGTGGGGAGCTGATAAGCTCTTCAAGAGGAGGGAGTTGGTATTGTGTGAGCTTGTCATCTAAACTCTTGATGGTAGGGCAGGATGGCATCTGGCACAAAGCATTCACAAGGAGTCGTCTCTCGAATCTGTCATGAGGCAGCAGTAGGATTTTACCAAGGAGCCGAAGGAAGAGCTTGGCTACCTCGTCTGACACTGGGGGGACATTGGCGAGTAAGGAGACCGCCTCGTTGGCCGTGCTGCGTGGAAGACCAAGAAGAGATTTAAAGAGACGACATTGGATTCTGTCAAGATCAGAAAGCATCTTCTTGGTCAAGTGTAGTATTTCTGCACCATAAAGCATTCTGGGTAAGCAGTAGCGCTTCCAGAGTGCAGATACTGTGCTTGGAGCAAGCCCACAGCGATGGGCACCAACTCCTGTAAGGGCATAGATAGTTTTCCTTCCTCTTGAGGCCATTGCCGGGGTGGGGTCGTAATGTGAAAAGGTACGAGTGATGTCTAAGTGTGGGTGGGTGTCTACTTGCTGGATGATGTCTGAGCCAAACTGCCAAGAGACTGCAGTATGGGTGCTAGAGATAATGGCGCTCTTCAGGGGATTGATCGTGTATCTCCACTTCTTAGAGTACTTGTGTTATGTTCAGCATGGTTTGCAGGTCTTTGGGATTTGTGCTGACAAGGGCTACATCATCAGCTAGCACTAAGACACCTGTGAATTCCCTGCGTAGATGACATCCTGTGCCTGCAGATCTCAGAGCTTTGATGAGGCCGTCAATGTACACCAGGTATAAGCAGGGAGAAAGAACCCCACCTTGTCGTACCCCTTGGGAGACAGGAAAGGGGTGGCTGAGACTCCCCTTCCATAAGACCATGCTTTCTAGTCCCCTGTACAGATTCCTCAAGATTTTCCAGAGGTTTCCTTGGATACCCGCCTTCAGAAGCTTGTGGAAGAGTCCATTATGCCAGACGGTGTTGAAAGCCTTGGTTGCATCCAGGAGGGCGATGTGGGCATCGAGCCGCTTAGACGAGTTCATCTGTATGACAAGGTTGAGGGAAAGTGCTGTCATGATACACGAGTGATCCTTCTGAAAGCCAGATTGGAGGTTGTCTGGGATACCTTGTTGGAGTAGAGACTGCTCTAGACCAGGCTTGAGGAGCAGCTCGAGAACCTTGCAGAAGACAGAGGTGAGCGTTATGCCTCGGTAGTTTCCTGGATCAGTGAGCGGTTTCCCTTTTCCCTTGTGGATAGGAATAACTATGCCTCTTTTGAAGCTCTGTGGTACATGGGCATGCCTGCAGAAGGTGTTCATGACGGTGAGCAGTAGATGGCGGGAAATAGGTCCTGAGTGGAGAAGGTGTTCTGGTGCGACTTGATCAAGACCTCCAGCCTTCTTGGGTTTGAGGGCTTGTATTGCTGTGTGAAGATCTCTGGAATTGAAGGTGATTGGTGGATCCTCATTGCCAGAGTCAGTTGCGATATTTACCTCTTTAGCAATGGTTTCCTCATCATCAGCTATTCGCAGAGTAGAGAGTGAGCGAAAGTATGTCTCCCAGCCCTTCAGGATTTCTTGATTGGAGTATGAAACATCATCCCATACGAGACACTCTGTGAGGTTTGATGTGCTAGCTGGGGTATTCTCCTTTACCAATCTGTTAAAGAGTTGCGGGTCATCAGTTTGAGACGCTTCGATCTCCTCAACTAAGTTGTTGTGTATTTCGATCAAGCCTGCTCCGCCTCATCTTACGTCTAAAGATACGTTTGGCCTCCTTGTACGACTTCCAAGTGCTGTTGTTACGATCTTTGGGGCGACCTTTGTCCTTCCAGATTTTCCACAGCTGTTTCATATGCAGGTATGCCACGTCTACATCCTTTGACCACTCCGGTCTGTGAAGCTTGCGAGCCGAGGAGTAGGAATGCGGGAGGTTGTCTCTGGAGATAGTCAGGATAACATCTGTGAGGTCTTCAAGAACCTGTTCTGCATGTTTTGCAGTAAGGCAACGTGGGTCAGGAGGTAACTGGTACCATAGATACTTGCAGGCTTCTTCAAGGGGAGTTGTGTAGGTGTTAATAATGTCCTCCTTGGAGAGATCTGTCCATTTGACCTTGAATCTTCTTAGTTTAGATCCATACTGCTGCTGGTTCTTGCTCATAGTTGCTTGTTCAGAGGCTGTGCTTGGGATGTTGATCTGCGCTTGGACGGGAAGATGGTCCGATACATTCTTCGGCATTTCTGGTCCAATTTTAAAGGATGTAAACAAGTTTGTAGCCTCCTTGTTGACGATGATGTAATCCAGGTGGGACTTGCATTGCCCATTATCGCTACAGAATGTGTACTGGTTATGACATGAAAATATGTCATTTAGGCTTGTGAGCTTATTGTGGAGCATGAAGAGAGCTAGGTCTTTTGCCTTCCGCTTCCATTGACTTTTTGGAGTCATGATGTCAGCATTAAGGTCTCCAGTGATAATGATGCTTGCTGTAGGGGAGGTCTTCGTGATGTGGTGTGTGACCTCATCTAGAAGAGCATGATAGAGGTGTCTGGAGTCTGTGGTGTTTCCTGTTGGCATGTACACATTCAGCAGGATTATCTCGAGGGCTGGATTGACAAATTTTATGGAGACTCCAATAATTCTGTCAGATTCTGTAGAGATCTGTTTGATATATGGTTCTAAGTTCTTGTGGCAGAAGATGGCTACACCACCAGAGCCTCTTCGTGATGTTAATTCGCTATGAACATTTTCATTACATTTGCTGTAGACTACATGGGTGTCACACAAATTTTCTAGTTTACATACATTGCTATCATTAAGCCAATGTTCCTGTACTGCAACAATTTCATTCTGGACCAACAAATCACATAAAAAGAACTGAGAGGATGAGAGGCCCCTCATGTTATAGGTCACAAGGGTTACATGAGATCGAGATCTGGACTGTTTAGCACCATTAGTAGGTTGCAGTCTTTGATCTGTGTTGATATGGTATGGAGGTACGACTGCAGGAGGATGTGGTTTACTGGTGATGGGTGGAGGTCGAGAAGGTGTGCAGCTGCAGCTGCTGCTCTGATGATGATACCCATGCTGTTTCTGTATGTTACTTGAGCTGCTCGGCCATGTCGAAAAACCTGGGGCTTGGCAATATTGTTGGAAGATGGGTTGTCATTTGTACTTAGAACGGGTATGTATTCGTCTTGCTGAGGATGGCGTGGGTTTTTCCCTGTTGGTTTGACCCACTCAGTGCTAGGATATTTTCCTTGTGGGTTATAGGCTTGGGGATAGTCGGGTCCCACTTTTGGTCTTGCAGCCTGTGTTGTCTTGCATGGGTTGTCATTTGAGCTTGAAACAGGTGTGTATTCGTCTTGCTGAGGATGGCGTGGGTTTTTCCCTGTTGGTTTGACCGACTCAGCGCTAGCATATTTTCTTTGTGGGTTATAGGCTTGGGAATAGTCTGGTCCCACTTTTGGTCTTGCAGCCTGTGTATGAACTTTAGGTCGTGAGGAGGGTATCTTTGTGGGAGATTTCCATGTAAAGTTGCTACGAGGATTGTCGCATCTGACTCTCTTAGGAGATCTTGGAAGCCCGTGTCGGGGTTGGGGCTGGGGTTGGGGTGAAACAGGGTCATTACAGGATACACTATTGTCTGCGTTGTGCTGCCGTAAGCCGGAGTTTGGACTCTGCTGTTGGCTTAGATTTTCATCTGCTAGCACATGGAATCGGTTGGGGGTGGGTACTGGGGATGCTTGTTCAGTACTACCTCTTGGTTTTGTGGTGTGTTGGTCATTTGTAGCTCTCCACTCATGGGAGCAATTGGCCTCTTCAATTCCATGCTTTAGGCAAATAGCCATTAGAAAGTCATTACGGGCAAGTAGATCATTGCCCTTGGCCTTCACCTTCTCTAGCTCCTTTATGGTGTCAGCTTGCTCCTCAGAGGCTCGTCTAAGCCTGCTACGAATGTATTGGAGATCTTGCCTTGCTTTGCTGAGATCAGCTGTCTTTTCTCGTGACATACGTAGCAGGGAGTCATTGTCTTCTTGAAGACCCGCAGTTGTAGCTTGGAGGCAGTGCAGTTCATGGGTGCTTTTCTTAAGTATGCTGTCACGTTTTGTACATAGTTTGCAAGGCAAAGGTGCAGTCATTGTCCCTGCATCTTTCAGGCAGGTGACAGGCGTTTTGGGGTTGACCTCCCTAGCTTGACCTGGGCTTTTGGGTAGGTCGGCGCCGATCGACTGTGATGGACATGCTGTTTGTCCAGAGGGGTGGTCTGGTGACGATCCTGGTAGGTCACATCTAACTATTCGCAGGGGAACATCAGGAGTCCCTCTCTCCATATCTTCTTCTTTTTCTACAGCATTAGAAGTGCAGGAGAGTACACATGGGCCTGTAGAGATGAACAGTGTCTCCTCATCCTCACTAGGCATGTATCCAGCAATGTTTTCCTCAGTTTCCTTGGAGGTCCTACTCAGGAAAGGAATGCTTGGTGGCCAATCATAGTCATTGGATAGCGTTGTGGTGGGAGACAGTGACAAGCCCATGCTGGGTGATGAGTTGGCAGGATTATCAGAAGGTACAGTGATTGATTCTGTGAGGCAGACTCCTGGTGTCAGATTGTCAGTTAGCGCGAGGCATAACTTACATGCAAAAGGCTGGGAAGCATCTCTCTCAAGGGCTTCAACATCAGCGGTACTTAGGTTTAAGCATTCATAATGAAACCAGCTGTTGCAAATGTCACATTCAATCACATTGGTGCATGAGTGTGTTTTGCACTTTGGGCATATGAGAAGCCTGTCCATATCAGAACATGGACACGGGGAGCTCCTTGCTCCATTTGTAGGACTCGCTGAGGCTTGATGCGAATCCTTGAGGTAGCACTTAATGCTTCTGAGGAGGATTGCAATCTCTACATGCCTACTATAATCGCTAGTTTTAATTCTGTCTAGGATTTGTGGCAGATGGGTTTTGACCAGCTCCAGGACATGGGCAGGTGGTCCAGTAGCAGTGATAAAAGATGATTTTTGTACGAATGACAGATTGATTTTGGTCCTTTGGCCAGGTATGCCTTGTTTTGCTAGTTTATTGCATATGCGTATGGAGCATCCAGAGTCCTGTGTGTCAGAGATCACTGCTGCCAGAGTGTTGCTCTCGTTGCAAAATGAAGTAAAATAGTTTGTTGTCTCATTAGAGAGCAGGTTGTACAAGCCTGGGCTCAGGGTAATACACAAGATAACTTCTTTTATAAATGTAATGCTTCCTGGGAGAAATTTCAATTGTTTAAACATATTTGTGGCTTGCTGTTCTTGTATTTTTAGGGAACTGATCAGCATCAACCCAGAGGGGCCAGTAGTCACACAGAGTGGAGGCAAGTAGAAGAAAAAATCTACCGTACGGTTGCTCCTAAGATTGTAGCCCTCCTCCGCGGGATCATGGAATTCGAGTCGGACTGGCAAACCGATCAGTAACGGACTTGGTGCAATATGTTTGCTCAGCACATAGACTTTGGGACCCTGTATCCTGCAAATTTTTGACAGTTAATTTATTTTTATAAAGTAACTTTAATTTTTATTTTTTCTGTTAAGTTATTGCGCCTGGTCATGCATGTTATCATGCTTTATAGATTTTGTCAAAAGAAATTTACAGCTTGGCAACATTGTTCATGCAAGATTTTCAAATTTATCACAAACACTATACACCTTCAGCAGTTCATTTGTAACGTTGCACCTCCATTGGCAACATCTGAAAATGTTATTGACCAGAATGTGGTCCTAATCAGTAACCTAGGGCATAGATATAAGCCCCTTATTTTTGGAATGTTTCTCTTTAATCAACCAACTTTTTTGTTTGGATGTCCTGCACCTTGTGAGTAATACTGGTATCATTGTTGAACCTTGCAATGCTATGTTATTTGATTATGATAAAGGCTGTTTATGTTAAAAGTACGTCTTGGAAAGAGTTGAAACTTTTCAAGTTAATGTGTCTGAGTTGCATTTAAATGTCAAAGATGAAACTGTTTCAGAGATGACCGGTGAAAAACATAATTCCAGATGAACTGCCAGTTGGCACAAACTGCATAACCACAGTTACTATATTAGGTTTTATGCATCTAGATCTGAAGGGATTGGATTTTAGGTCAGAGCCAAGATAATCTTTTCCAAGGAGCATGAGTTACAATGTCTTTTTCTTCACCGGCATATATCAATATTTTACTGTTGTCAACTCTAGATTCTCGATACAAGTAATCTAAAGCTAATTCAGCTGAATGTTTTTGACTAACTCAAATGTTTAAAAAGAAAATCTCTGAATTTTGTACATGTATGTGTAATTGTGATGCAGATTTTGTAAATTAGCTGTGGGTAAAGGTTGGCCTAAGAAGTGATTACAAACTTACTACCGATTGGCACGAACTGCTCCTTCTCTAGCTGTATTTGTCTCCACTTGCATCTGGTACAAGTACAGGTATATACGTAATTAATTCGTGATGATATTTGACCATTTTTTGAACGAAGAAGGCCTCATTGGCTCCTATATATATGTCATACAATTTTTTAAAACTTTAAACATGTCTGATACTTTGATGTTGGTGTTTTTAGGGTTTTATTGTTGATTTATGCTACATGAAGGTACATTATAATGCCATGTGGTATGTGTTTTCTTCCGGGATTTGGTATGGAGAAAGATTCGCGAAAAAGCTCTTGAATAACCAGCCGATGGATTGTCAGTTCAGTTAGTGATGTATTTTAGGTCTGCTTGACTGAAGGGTGACATTTTGAAAATGTTGACCCTTAGACTTGTGTCAGTGTTGATGTACACTCCTTCCACTAGTGTCTTTCACTTGGTCTGTACCTGCCGTCACAGACTAAGTGAGAACGCGTTACAGAAGGATTGTATATTGTTGATTGTGTTTAAACCCAGAAACACTTTTCAGTAGGAATATTAATTGCCAGTGTAAATGTGCATGGTCAGAACATCAGTAAATGTTAAGATTTGAGTCTGTAATTAAGTTTTTTTGCATATTATTGATCAATAAACCCTTAAAATAACAGAATGTTGCAGTTGATTGTTTGATGGACTGGTGCATGTTTCTTGTATTTATCACATACAGATAGTCTGTTATAAAACCGATAAGTAGTAAATTACGATGAGAAATATGCAGTAAAATCACAGGAGTTCTCAAGACTTCTGCAAGTGCTTTTCTGTTTGTTTAAAGAAGAACTTGTATTTATCACATACAGATAGTCTGTTATAAAACCGATAAGTAGTAAATTGCGATGAGAAATATGCAGTAAAATTACAGGAGTTCTCAAGACTTCTGCAAGTGCTTTTCTGTTTGTTTAAAGAAGAACTTGTATTTATCACATACAGATAGTTTGTTATAAAACAGATAAGTAGTAAATTGCAATAAGAATTATGCAGTAAAATTACAGGAGTTCTCGAGACTTCTGCAAGTACTTTTCTGTTTTTTAAAGAAGAAATTGTATTTATCACATACAGATTGTCTGTTAAAAACAGATAAGTAGTAAATTGCGATAAGAACTGTGCAGTAAAATTACAGGAGTTCTCGAGACTTCTGCAAGTACTTTTCTGTTTTTTAAAGAAGAAATTGTATTTATCACATACAGATTGTCTGTTAAAAACAGATTAGTAGTAAATTGCGATAAGAACTGTGCAGTAAAATTACAGGAGTTCTCGAGACTCTGCTGCAGGCACTTTTCTGTTTTTTATAGAGAAATTTTCTAACAGTGTGCTTTAATATTAGAGGCATATTTGTTTTTTATAGGTTCTCGGAGACGTAATACATCCTGCCATCACCCCTCGGCACGCCTCGGGGTTGATAACAGGATCTAACATATATCCCTTAATTGAGCATATAAAAACAATTATCCCTCTCATAACAGTCAGAAAAATCAGAACCGATTTTATTATTTACTAGCTATATAAATATAGGCCTATCTACCTATTATTTGCTAGCTAGTTTATCTAAACTACGCCACCATCGAGAACTCTTTAAAAACGTCACATTCGCACATGCCCCACCCCCCGTACATCGCCTTCCAATAATTCACGTCCGCCATTCATCCTCTTTCACGAGCCTCCAAAGACAAAGTTTCGGACATGTTGCCCGCAAGGAGAGGGGACGGAGGGAGGGACATACGTAGATACATAGATTTATATAGTAAATTATAAAATCAGATCTGATTTTTCTGATTTACCACAATAAATCAATGTATCAACCTATTATTTGCTAGACCAGCACATACACGAACCGGGAGCGTCCCGAACAAGAAGGAGATTACTGGGGAACAATGGCAGCCAAAGCCGCCCGCAGGGACGCAGTTGCAAACAACACCTCCCCAGAGGGGACGTCCCGAAGATAAAAGACGTAAAGGAATTGGGAGACCGCCAAAAAGGCCATCCAAACCCACTCCCTGGAACAACGCCCAGGAAGTACTGATACTTCTGGTATCATATGGGCCCTGCATGGCCCTGCCCTCAGCGAGCAGGGCCTCAGGACCTGCCGCCTGATCAGCGTCTACTATCCATCTGGAGATGGATTCTCGAGACGCAGGAGAAAAGTCTCCTGCGAAATGAGGAACAACTGGTCACCCTTTCGCTGAACCTTAGTTCTATCTAAATACCACTTGAGTGCCCTGAAGGGGCACCAAACCTTGTCCTCCGCGACCGAGGAGAAAACTCCACCAGTCCGGAGGACGCCAATTCTTGGCAACAAAGGATAGGCCACAGGACCCGGTGAACTCCCCGCCTCTCCCACCTGATGTGGCCGGGGGAGGTAGACAGCGCAAGGAGCGTCCTCCTCCGCTGTCCGGAAGCTATTGCCATAAGGAAAAAACGTTTGCATCATCAAGCGAATAAGTGAGGCCTCAGACAAAGACCCAAAAGGAGGCTTTGCCAAAGCGTCCAAAACCTTCGGTAGGCTCCATAGCAGGAGCCAGCTTCGGAATAGCTGGCCACTGCAGAAAAGAACGCAGTAACTTGGACAAGAAATGGGAGATAAACCACCGAGCCGTCCGGAAACCCGACACGAGTGGCTGCGAAGGCCGCACGGTAACCACGAAAAGTGGAATACCCTTGTCAAACAAGCAACTCAAAAAACCAGCCATGACACCTGTCACATGAGAGTTCAGAATTATGTTACCCTGACAAGGGTGCGTTTTTCCTTTGGTGTTTGGAATTCAGCTACACCATGAAAGAGTTGAATAAAGTTCTCTTTGAGCCGAGACCTAAAACTAGCAAGTATGATTGTCGTTTTTTCCGTGACAATTTATGGCGACCCTGCCAGGACCAGAGTTTTAGGTCTTGTAGCGATCTATCACAGTATGAAGGTTGAATATCCGTTGCACTGTACGTGTAGGTTTTAGTTTTAAAGAGAGACGGATGTTTGCAAAAAGAGTGATTTTGCGGTTCGGTGTGGTGGGTCTCTCGCCACGGTTTCAGCAGTGCGTGTACCGTCTATAGCGTACAGTATTTGCGGTGGGTGATTGGCGTCGGTATACGGGATTGTGTGTAGAGTGCTATTCAGATTTCAGGTATGCGTGTTATGTGCATGGGGTGTCCGTAGGCATTGTGTATTACAGTGGTGTGTGCAGTATGTGTGCGAGAGCTGTAATGGGTTTCAATGGCCTGAATTGGACATGGTATTGGATTTAGCTGTGTGTGAGTTGATCCAGGTTGTATGCACAGGGATACTTTTTGGCATATTTTGACTTTGAGACGGGTCTTGATATTGCATGTCTATGTTAATTAAGACAAATGGTGGATAGTTTTCTACGGGTTCTTGTCTTGGGATTTAAGCTAGACCTGTACAACAAGAGTCTTGATGGTAGTCAGTGTTTTCTTGAATAGATTCTACGGGGATTGTTCCGTACATGTTGATACCCAGTTGTGATTTCGAACACAATTTCATAATGGCCAGTATAGATCATGCAGATAAAAGAATTCTCAACCCTAGGTCGAGAGATGAGCCTTGCGGGTAGTGAGCTTAACAAGTTCGTTTCTGAGCGCTGCGTCGAAGTGTTTAGAGTAAAAGAGCTAGAATTGGAAAGCCAGCGTGATCGCGAAGAGCGCGAAAAAGAAGTGAAGCTAGCCGAGCTTCGGGTCGAGGAGAGAAAGACTGCCGGTGTAGATAGGGGTGGTTTGAGGCTGAAAATTGGTAAATTTGATGCATACATTACAAAATTCGAATTAGTCATGGATAGTCAAAAGGTACCTGACAGTGTAAGAGCCTTATACACCTTATTTCTAAATTGACAGGACAGGCTTTGGAGGTTGTGAATAGAATGGCAAGGGAAGATCGCAATGATTACGAGGCAGTAAAGCGAGAGTTGATGGAGTTCTATCATTTAACTGGCGATGGTTATAGGAGAAAATTTCGTACAGCAAAGCCAGAAAAGCATGAACAGCCTAGGCAATTCAGTGTACGATTGAAAGGTTACTTGCAGAATTGGATTGAGTTATCAAATACTGAAGAGAATTAATTATGACTCCCTATTTGATTTCATTCTAAGAGAACAGTTTGTGTATTGTTGCCCAAAGGAAATTGAAGTGTTTGTTAGAGAGGGGCAAGATAGTAGCATTGATAAGGTTGTTAAAAGGGCTATGGTTTATGTAGGGGCCCATGGATTACATACATTCTGTACACCCCGCAATCCAGGCGGATTCAAACCGACGGTTACAAGTACACAAGGTGGTGTTAGTCCCACTCAGCCAAGTGTCCCCAAGGATAACGTTAACACTAAGGATTTTGACTCGCGTACACCAAGTAGTAAGGGTGGAAGAGCACATGATGCAGGCAAGCGTGCTGCTAGAGGTTGTTATATGTGTGGTAGCCAGGGGCATTTTAAGGACGAATGTCTATTGCGCAAACAGATACATTCAGCACAAGGAATGATGACTTTGGATGGGACAGATCTCCCCACCCAAAGAGTAGAGGGTAATGACACTTCTCATTTAGTTGCGAATGGTGGTAAGGGTACAGGATATAGTATCGGTTCATTGAAGTCTGTGGATAGTTCACCAAATGCTAATACAGTGCATCTTGGACTAGCTAGTATCTGTTTACTAACAGTAGAAACACATGGATTGAATTCATTAGAGCAGGCAAAACAAAGCATTGTGAATAAGTTAGGCATGGCTTATGATCTGGTAAGGGCTATGACGAAGCATATGCCCGTAGTTTCAGGTAGGCTGGGAAAAGGGAACAAAGCAGTATCAGTTTTGAGAGATTGCGGGTGCACTACTTGTGTAGTTAAATCAGAACTAGTCGATGAAGATCAGCTGACAGGTTACAAACAGTTAGTGTTGCTCATTGATGGTACCGTAAGGGAGTTCCCAGTTGCGAGGCTGACAGTTGATTCTCCATACTATGTGGGTGAGATAGAGGCTTTGTGTATGCCTCATTCACTATTTGATCTTATTATTGGTGATATAACTGGTGCACGTGAACCCCGCGATCCAGATTTGAACTGGGTACCTAAAGGAGGTAAAGTAGTAAGTGACGATGCAGACCTGGTGAATAGTGATGGTGAGAATACCATTGGTGATGACAAGGATGCCATTGAAGTGCAGGTTGTGGATGGAGTTGAGCGAGTTGAGGAGCAGGTTGCAAATATCTCTGGTGTGAAAGAGGATAGTCCACGGGTGATGGCAGTTGAAACTCGATCTCAGAAGGAGGTCAAGGTCAAACCGCTCAAGGGTTTGAAAATTGGAAGTCCCGTTTCCTGCATAGAGCCTGCAGGTTTTGTTCGTGAACAGAAGGAAGATTCATCTTTGAGTTCATTGTGGAACAAAGTAGGTAGGGAGGAGGTTAACCTGCCAGTGGCTGGCTGTTTTGATATGTGTATAGAGAGTAGCGAAGTGTGTGAGGATTCAGCGGAAGATGTTGAGGTTCAGATCAGTGATGTTGATGGCGCTGAAGTGACAGTGATGCCATCCATACATGAGAAGGAATTCATAGAGCATGTCAGGGTGAATGAGTCCTTGGAAGAGAGTCATAGGAAAGACATATCTCAGTTATTGCGTGAGTATCATGAGGTCTTTTCTGATGTACCATAGAAGATAAGAGCTGCAGAGTGCAAGTTGCCTTCGACACGATTAATGAACCAGTACGTTCATCTCCATACAAAGTGTCAAATGGTTAAGGTATCTGACTGTGAATCATGAGATGGAGCATAATGCTCCAAGATTACAGGTTTATGTTAATGTATATTTTGAACCATGTCTACGTTTGATACTCATTATGAACTTTAGTACTGGAGCTATATCATTGTGGACACTAAAAGTGATTTAGATGTGAGTTATGCCATAATTAGGTTTGGACTTCGGTTAGTGGTCATCTTTAAAAGTCTTCAGTGATCATAAAGGTTGGACTCAGACGACAAACCATGACCGAGATGATGAACTTCACATTAAGAACATTATTCCTTGTTACCACAGAGACTTATTGTTTTCAGCATACATGTTTTACTCACAACTTGGCCTGAGAAAATTGGATCGCAGAAAGAGACTGATGGTAATTATACAGCCACCTTATGTATCTAAATATATTAGAGAGGACTTATTGATGCTCAATACAATGGATTGTGATCTCTGATGCCCAGACGTGGAATCGTTCTCAGTCAAAGACATTCTCTTTGGGTGATGATGTGAACATTTGATAATCTCTAATTTGTTTTAACAGGTTTTAATACAAACTCTAATATGAACTGTAACATGACACTGTATAACCATGCTCAAGCTTTTTCACGATATTAACGTTCTGATGTACAGGTGCTGTATAATATTTGTTTTTGTTTTAAAATCATATTATTGGAAACATGTTATAGTAATTGCATTTGAAATTGCATGTGCAAATTTCAACTTATATACAAGGGAAATGTAATGCATATGTTTTCGGTTATTCCTTAATCATACTGTCTATGACAAGCCTCATGACTTAGGTGATAAAAGTAAGAAGGTCATTTATACTATTTATTGTACATTCTAAAATGTTATGTCACGACTTTCTGATATGATGTAATGGTTGATAAAACATGTTATGTTTGAAGTTTTGCCTTGGAAAAGCTGTAAGGATAATTTTTGTTCAGTACACATTGCAACAGTTTGCTTTAAAAAATTCCATGAGGTATATGTAATTGCCAATAATTCTATGTTTTGTGGAGAAAATTCACTTTAGTAAATTGTTCTTAAAATGGGCTAATTGTCACATGAGAATTCAGAATTATGTTACCCTGACAAGGGTGTGTTTTTCCTTTGGTGTTTGGAATTCAGCTACACCATGAAAGAGTTGAATAAAGTTCTCTTTGAGCCGAGACCTAAAACTAGCAAGTATGATTGTCGTTTTTCCGTGACAACACCTACCGTAGTCTACGGGTGAGACCCCAAGGTCTTCACACCAAATGGAGCAGGGCTCCAAACGAGAGTTGCAAAGGGTCCTTGTGGGATCCCTACAACTCTGGACTTTAAACTGCGAGGCTCTCTCAGAGAGTCCAGAAGTCATAGGGTCCTTCCTGACACCGGCCCGGCGGTCAAAGAAAGTTTGTACCGTGGGAGGATGACGGAGAATCCCTGACAGAGGCTGGGACCACAGGTCTGGTCTCAGCGGGAAAGGGACAGATGTCCGCAACAAAAAGGGACAGAAAACCCGAAACACTGAACTGAAACAAGCCGGAAACGGGAAATCCACCGGGGAGCCCGTTACCCCAAACATCAGCGACTCTGATAACCCGTAAGGTGAGCTGGGGAATTGTGTCCAAAAGATAATTCCCCCGAAAAAGGCGGCACAACAGCCCTCAAGGGCTGGTCAGCCACAGGACTAGGCTTCAAAGAGAACCTATCACAGAGGGCGAGAAGAGCCCCAGACAGAGCCGTTATCTGGGAAAACCCCAAGCCTAAGAGGGGAAGGGTGAGTCCCGATCCAGCTATCCACTCCTTTCTTGGAGGGGTAGCTAAGAAAGCCGAAGAAGAGAGCTCAGCCACCACCAACGGGCACAAGGCACGAGGGGAAATGCCAGCCACAGAACAGAGCCTCTCAGAGGTTGAGTTCGGCAAGACGGACCCCAACCTAAAGCTGGTACCGGCTTACACCAGACAAACGTAACTGGGCTCCAGACCAGACAGACGACACAACGAGAAGCCCAGTCTGAATGGTTGGAGAGAAGGCAGGCTGAGGTCTAAAAATCACCACAGCCCTCTCCGTCTAAGTCACAGTCGGAGACTGGATTTCAGAAGGCTTCAATGATCCTCATAAAATACCAACTACAAACTTCTCACCGCTCGCCGAAGCGTTGGGTGACGAAGCTTGCTCAAGGGCCTTGCTAAAGCTGGAAGGTTTAGCTAGAAAGGCTCAGCATGGACACCACTAGACCATGCCTCACCGCATCTGAGACTGTAAGAGCTTGGTGCGAAAGGCTTACGTGTGGTCGAGACCTTTCTGTTGAGTGGTGAAATCACTGAAACAACCGCGAGAAAATACCCCAGTCAGACTGACGAGTGAGGGAAGGACCCCAAAACAGCTGCCGACTTCCTCCTGGAGGAGCGTCAAGGGCAGCAGGAGCTACAGGCCCATCTCCCACCAACAGGCTGACGGCACATGGTGGAAGGGCAAAGGCAGCACCAGGCTACCGGGATCTAAAGTGTCTCGGATGTCGGAGTAGCAACACCCGCAAAATCCGAACAAGGTGTGACCATGCAGGGCCGGCTCATTGCTAGTTGAGGCACGGGAAGAGGCAGCAACTGAGCCTCCGCCCGAACCCAGGATGCCTTTCGGGACTACTGGTATCTCCAGTGGCCAAAAGCATCAAAAAAGGCACGAAGCCCAGCAAAAGCGGCTAGAGAACACACCGACTGAAGTAATACATAACTCAGTCCTCTCTACCTTTGACCCAATCAGAAGCTGCCCGTCAGAACGCTTGCGCTGCTTACCTATAGATACGGAAGACGAAGCGAGCATAGTGGCCATACTAGACTTCGTAAGCCAAAAATTTAGGCTCAGTGCGACCGGGTCTGACCCGCTCCACTGCGTCAGAGGCTCAACAAACAAGACAACTGGAGCCTCTGTGAGATCGGGAACTTTGCTTTTCTCGAAAGTGGATGAAACAAAGTTGTGGGTGAAACCGGGGCCACTCCCAACAGGCCGTTGTCTCGCAACCACGCCCATGAGACACAGAGCTTGACCCAAAGGTGGAGCTCAGTGTGACGACCTCGATCTACATGACTGGCAGACCCTAGGGTGGCGCCTGTCATAACTAGAAGGTGAGGAGATCCCCGGTGGAGGGAGAAACCTCCAAACTCACAAGATACCTGTCGCCTGACTGGTAAAACACCCCGAGCGGTATTCCCGCGGAGGGAGAAGGGAAGCCTGGGCCGTACCTGGCAGAGCCAGTGTGAAGGCCTCCGGTAATTAAGACTCTAGCTGGAAGAGCCTGCACGTCGGCTGCCAAACCACGAGGGGCTTCGGAGCCGCGCTGACTAGTGACTCAGAGTCACCATCCTGACCCTCAAAATCAGCTACGTGGAGAACCTGGCACCGAGCCGCCGGGAAAGACCAAGACCGGGTACCAGACCAGTATGAGAACAGGATACTGAGTATCAGGAACATGTAAACAGGTCCGGATACTGGAAGGAGAGATCCGAAAGATCGGACACAATCCAGGCAACTGGTACCCGATCAAGCCACAATGTCGGGACGGGTCAGAACCCGGACAGGATTAAACCAGACCGAAGTCCTGGACGCCCATGCCCAAAGACCGGACAGGGTCGACTGCGTACGAGGAAGGCCTATACCACCAGAGGTCGGGCGAAAGGTCTGGGGGTTTAGCCCGCCCGCTTTCCTCAGCAAAGAGCTTCAAGTAATCGAGACGCTCAGCATGCTCGATGGCAACGGAGAAGGGTTGGCGTCTAAATGAGGCCGTACCCCTCCTGAATGTCGAAGGAGCAATTGTCGGGGGAGCAATTGTCGGCGGGGCAAATGTCGACGGAGCAACTGTCGTTCGAGGAGCATTTGTCACCGGAGCATTTATCACTTCATGCGGAGTAATTGTCGGCGGAGCAAATGTCGCGGAGCAATTGTCGGAGGAGCAATTGTCGGCGGAGCAAATGGCGGAGCAAATGTCGGCGGAGCAATTGTCGGCGGAGCAAATGTCGGCGGAGCAATTGTCGGCGGAGCAAATGTCGCGGAGCAAATGTCGCGGAGCAATTGTCGCGTTTTGCGGAGTAAATGTCGGTGGAGCAATCGTCGGCGGAGCATGTGTCATGGATTCCTCATAACCCCCCGTCTGTCACGGGAGCGAGAGAGCTAGCAAGAGTGTACTTCTGAGTTACTTACGGTTTCTTACGACTCCCAACCCGTCTGTGACGGGAGGGAACCGGCTCTTGAGGATTGCAGGCTGCAGCGAGTACAGCGGAATCTCTCAATTGGCACACATCACTGTCTGGAGCTGAGACAGTGATTGGGTTCCGAGTGTCGGTGGTCGCGGAAGCGACGACACTCTTCCCCCTTACACGAACCTCAGGTCGGCAAGCCGAGGACGCCCGTGTCTGGTGTGCGGTGGGGGCTAGTGATCGGTAAACCGACCGCCCCCTTGCCGGGACCACGGGTCCCAACAGTGGATGCAATACCGAGCCCGACAGGAGTAATTGAGCCGACAAACAGTAACGAACTTGTCCGGGAGACGCTCGTAGCGCTCCATAGCTTACCCGCCGACACGCCCCGAGTGGATAACTCCCGAGCGAGTAGTCGGCTTGCCGCTCACATGCACCTCCGGAAGCTGCACTTTCGGGAGGAGAGGCACAGGTACCAGGTTCCGAAGTACCCAACACGAACCTGTATACAAAAGGAAAACAAAGAGAAACACCAAACAAAGAGAGCGAGAGCGAAATAAACTCAACGCTCACGATATTTCCTAAATAGTTTCAAATAAAATGTTTCTCCAACTAACTCAACCCAAACGGCATGCACCAAAATAAAACCCAAACAATCACGAGCAGACAAAAGGCCGCACCGCCGAAGCGGAACGAGCTATATAAGGAGGGACGTTTAGGCAGGTGAATAAATTACCCGCCTAACCTACACGTAACAATCCCAACCAACAAAGGCCGTAACGCCAGGACCAAACGCCCTTACCCATGCAGCGGCGTACCGAAGCCTGTAATTCATGGTCGTGAAAAGGGAATATATATGCGGAGCAGAATTGATACTCAAATTTCTGCAAAAATGAAAATGTGACTAGGGAACCGGCCGTAACACCAAATTAATAGCAATTAAAATGAGGACGGAATTCAATACGTAAAAAAAACTAAGCCTAACGAAAAAAGGACAAAATCCTTGATTTTAATGCGACTCAGCTGTATACGATGTCTCTACCGGTAGGCGAGAATAGAAAGAGGATGAATGGCGGACGTGTGTGGCGCACGTGAATTATGGGAAGGCGATGTGCGGGGGGTGGGGCATGTGCGAATGTGACGTTTTTAAAGAGTTCTCGATGGTGGCGTAGTTTAGATAAACTAGCAAATAATAGGTGGATACATTGATTTATTGTGGTAAATCATTATATCTATACCATTGCCCCTTCCTTTCTCTTTCTCATTCTCTTTTTTGTTATTTTTTATCATCCCTCTCCCTTGAAGCTCTTTCTCTCTCCTCTGTCCATGTCTTTTTACACCTCTCTAACATGTTTCCGAGTCCATCGCTTTTCAGTTAACACAATGTCATTGCTGAATAAAGGCCATTCTATGAATCGAACATAATTAGCATACTATATTTTTCTCTCTTTCCCTCTCACCATTTCTTTCTTGTCTTTTTGTCTTCCCACTCCTCTATAAACTCTCTCTCCCTATTAGATGTGTACCCTCCATTCCCCCCCCTCTCTCTCTCTAATAGATAATACATGTATAAACTTTTACCAAAGAAGAACCCAAACCGTATTAGTTGTTAATATGTGCTTTTATTGCTGAACATAGCATGTACTAGCATAAAATGGTATGATTAAAACACTGTCAGTAAATTTATTTACACATTAATTTCAGATTTAAATGTATCTTAAAAAATCTTTTTTTTTGCAAATACATATAAAGTTTGTTAAAGTAAACCATTCATCAAGTTCTTGTGATTACGAATTGAATTAGAATCATAAAGGGGCTCTTGAATTATATTTGGTCTTAGCTGTCATTTCGCTTACTTAATGTACTTAATGCAGGGATTCAACTTTCACAAATATGAAGATGATCTGGTGAGGTGAGGAAACAAAAATCATAAGTTAAAGATAAAATAAGCTGAAGTCCTTTTGTTATTGAGCTGCAAGTGAGAGCTCATCTTCTATAAGCCAAAGAACTCATTTCGTACAAAAAAATTGCCATCCTACACTTGATGAAAAGCTTTGAAAATATTACGAGGAAATATTCACCATATTCAAGTTTTAAAGTACTTGCCAATATGGTCCATTACTTAAGATTTCAAAGGTGAAACCTTTTGCCTCATTGTAAAGAAAGAAAGAAAAATTATAAGGTGGGTTTTAAATAAGTGCGAATTTCGGTACAGCTATGTAAAGTACATTTATTCACACATGAAAATAGAGTTATTTGTCAACAATTGCAATACTGACAAAAAAGAAACATACTCGTCACCAAACATATCGCCCAAACGTAATCTATGATCATAAATAAAATACATCGCAGGTAATAATCAGGAAAAAAAACACAAAATGTTCTTCTCTGAAATACATAAAAACTTAGTCAAATTAACATCGTTAGTGATTTTCATAAACATATGCTACCTGATAAAAATAATGTGTTCTTACGCAAAAATAGAACATTAAGTACAAGCATCTTGACGAAGAGGTCGTTTACCTTGTACTAGAAATTTGTCCGTGAACATAAAAAGATTCAAAATCTTGGCTTAATACTTTACACACAGCACACAACAAGAAAGCAACATAACTGTAATTGTTTTAAAACTTTTAATCCTAATCCCCAAGGGATAAGATATCCTAATCCCAGATGCATAATCCATTCTTAGTCTATCCCTTAAACTTGGTGCAATTTCATCCATCTAGCGTCACATTTGCTATGAGGTCTATCTCTTCCAATTGTGCCCAGCAGAAGGATGTTATTAAAGCCTGTCTGCACTAGTTTGGCCAGGAGGGATTAGACCTCCCAGCGTGGTCACTGACAGGTGGTTATCTCATCAACTCGGCTCTCAATTAACATAAGAAAAAGAGGATCATGGGGGACCAACGGGCACCGCTTAGGCATTGTTTTATAGGGAGCAAGTAGCTACAAGTAGTGCAGACTGGCTTTAAGGGAATCCCTAATGCTCAGAGCAGGAGGAATTGTCTTACCAACGCTTCGCCAGGCATCGGATGATTTGCATTATGAATACCTTTACTAATAATTTAGCACAAAGATGAATGGTTATCTCCTATAGTGGTCTTTTGCACAAAACGTGGAAAAACACCACTGGTGGCAGTATTCCCTTTAACGAGGGAATCTGTTTTAATTTTTGTTTTTACAAAGTACGGATTATGAATATTCACCATGCACATACATAGATATGCTTTATCAATAAATTCTGTGGATGTGAACCTTTTTGAGTGGTTTTGGGGTTTTCTTCTCTATTATTAAAGCACAGCACTGGATTAATTGGATTTGAAAGTTTTTAATATTAAATTCACATTTTTCATGTTTTAAATTAAAAAATGAAACACAGTTTCAATTTATTTGAGTATTATGAGCCTTTGTAGGCAAACTAAACAAAATGCTATTGTTATATTTTGGGAAACTATCAGCAAATATCAGAGACAACGATTTCTTGCTAAATATATGATTACATTAATATGTGTTCTGTAAGTTTCAAAGAAATATTAACTGAGTAATAAATTAAGTATATACTCCTCAAATACAGACGGATGGTATATAATGCATATACTGTAATTATCAAGTATTGTAGTTTGATAAATAGAGGTATGTTTAAATGTTGAGTTGCACAAGACTATGTTATCATACTCATGTTTTGATATACCACACAAGCCTAAGATATATTGTACTCTCTTTTGATTTTCATAAACATTTTTCAGGGTATTCCTTCTTTCAACCATCTATCTATGAGTATCATAAAATATTTAGGGATTATATGATGAAATACATACTTTAGTGCATATATCAGTACTTTTGTTAATACATAATGTAGTTAATAATAATTCTAATTGATCTCATATTTACATATCAACAATCATATTCTTTCTCATCACAAAAATTCTCTACTCTCCCTCAAGTTATGTCCATGAATTCACAAAAATCATATATCTGCGACCAGACATGTGCTTCACCCAGCAAAGAAAATAAATCAAGTTTTCATAGCTTTTTACAAAATAATACAAGTCTTTTGTTAATTTTTACAATGAATCATAAGAAATTAAATCACCATAATTTAACATCTTTATACAATTATACAATTATACATAGTTCAGAAATGTTCAAATGCTTGCACTGGCCACAGATACATATTATGTTCCAAAGACAGACTTTATAACAGAAAGTCAAGAAAGAACCCTAAAATATAATGTCTGCTAGTAATGAGCTAGATGAAATAAATAATTCAAATATTTCAATCACATTGCAAAAGTTGACTATGAGAAAGACCATATTTCTTGCACAGAGACTGGGTGACAGATATTGTTTGATGTTTTCACTGCAAGAAAAAGATACACAAATCAAAATGCAAACACACCTTTTCATGCATTCATTATTACTTTGACAGATATTTCCATATTCCTGTTTCTGGTAGGCTACATGCAAATGTATATCTTCTCCGTTTGTTGAAGAAATGCCTGTAATTATATTGATATTCTACAATATGAACTGGTTCTTCCTTTTCATTAAAAAATTAATTGACTTAATGCCGTCAAATATAAGGCAACAAAATATTCTGAAACAATAATGAATTGCATTCCTTCTGCAGTTTGATGAAAACATAATTTCTATCAATTGTTTAAGGTGAGGTATCTGAAAAACTCTTCTGGTTAATACAACTATGTAGTTCTGGTTCCTTTCAAATGTCTAAGTTTTGTATTTTTGGAAAATAATATTCTGCTGGCTCTCATTTTTTTCTTCAGATGTATAGAGTCATGTGTAAGTCTCTGAGACATAATTCTAACTTGTATTCATCTGTATTATAATATGAATCGAACTAAATAAAATGGAACACTTTTATTAATTTGATTGATAAAATTCCCCTTGGAAATGGCTACAAGTTCTAAGCTATAATGAAAAATACGAAATACGCACACACTCACAAATAATTTCAAGAGGAAACTCAAATAGGCAATGAATATTTATCTATACACATAAAACAAAGTGATGGTTAAACACATTTGACAGCTGGATAAAATTCAATATTCACTACACACTAAACATAAAGCAATGTTTTCATAAAGAATAAGTATTAAATCTTTGGTTCACCGAAATATAACAGATAGTTGATAACAAGCAATTCACAAGGTTTAATCTTTGCACATGGTAAAGCTAAAAGTACAATGAAATTCTTTTGAAAATTCTCAAAGCATGCCTTCTTGCGTTTCTTTCTTTTTTTGGCGATATGTGCACATCAGGAAGACCTCATACAAGCCGTAACAGGAATAAATGTGCAAATTCAAGTATGTATGCAATCATTCAACCTGTGAATTAGCCCAACAAAAGAAGTAAATGATGCTAATAAAATGGATTCTGCAGAATGAAATATATAATCCTAAAACACTGGAGAGGAAATATGAAGAACAAGAAAAAGAAAAAAAAAAAAAAGTGAACCCCCATAATGAAAATAATAATAAAAATGATGAGGAAACTAAAATCAAGAAAAGAATTAAGGTTCAAAATAGAACACTAAACCAAACTTATTTTTGTAATTTATTAATGGGATGAGCCTAAGAAATTTAATTTTCTACTGATTTCAACCCAATTATGTAATGTACATTTATCTGACCTCTTTTTTTTTTAGACCCAATGAGCTTTATTCTCCTAAACAACTTCAAATAAATGCAAGATTTAAGCATGGTTTTGGATTGAGTTTTCATATTAGCAACA
Source organism: Mesocentrotus franciscanus (assembly GCA_037976565.1). Lineage (NCBI taxonomy): Eukaryota > Metazoa > Echinodermata > Echinoidea > Camarodonta > Strongylocentrotidae > Mesocentrotus > Mesocentrotus franciscanus. Next base: position 21,112,023 of record CP137685.1, read on the forward strand.
GCTAAGACATTGGTTCCTTTGTTAAACTCTACTTAAAACTGACCTCAAAGTCAGCATCTCTTTTAAACCTTAACAGAATAAAGCCAAGGTGTTTGTTTTTACATTTACAAAAGTTATCTCCTATCCCCTCTTCAAGTGCCTTGCCAGAGCCTGACATGTCAACCATGAGTAAAGATTTTGTAGTGCCAGTTACCAATGCCACTGCTGTCAACAATCGGTCAAACCTTGTTCTCCATTTTAAAGAAGTTATACAGTCAAACTTGTCTTAGTGGCCCCATCTCTGTAAAGGTCACCTTTCTATAGTGGACATGCACTTAATCTCCCTCGAGAGAGAAAAATGTGTGTTGTAGAATCTGTCTAGAAAGGCCACCTGCCTACAGTGGGTGCTTCTTCTATCTCTTGGAGGCCTTAATAGACAGATTTGACTGTATTTGTATTTCTATCTATCTAACCATACTATACTGCTCCTTTACTTATTCCAACTCTTGTTCTCAAAATCATGAATAGTACTCGTAATGTTCAACTGCTTATGGAAATATATATAAGCACAACTCATAAATCGGACATGTTCAATTTTTGTTTGTTTCATACTCTAGCTGCATCTTACATTAGAGTCCATTTCCTTACTTTCCCCGACACATTTCCTTCTCTGTTCTTTACATTGCATGATTACGGGTAGTCTAGATCTATTCAGATGTTATAGTACTGCTGAATCTTAATCACGAACCCTTACCAGGTTTGAATTCCACCTTAATAGGTAGAAGTCTGTATTACGCTAAGACCTACTAGGTGCTATAAAAAATGGGAAGGATATTTAAAACTGTGATGATTCTTTAAAATGTAAAAGCAAGGAGAACAAAAAAGCCTTGTAAGTTTGTTATTCTTTTTTTCTTCTTTTTTTACCGGTCAGGATCAACATCTTTAAAATTTAAAAAAACAAGTACTGTTACATCAACTTCAATTGGATTTGAATTCTATTAGATGGAAAGGGATTACATTATCATGACAACGAAAAGAAGGGAACTTTAAACCAAGCTTAATACTGCAGATACAGTACATGTACACATGTAGCTTTATTTGTTATTTTACTTCTTGAAAAAAAAGGTCACTGAAATATACATATAGAAGAACCATGCAAATCAAACAGTTATTTAGAAGGGAATTATAAATTAATTAGAAAAGAAAAGAAAAATTAATAATCTTGTAAATAAAAAGGAAATAATTATCTAAGTATTGAATATATTTGTCCATTTAAAAATGAATGAACAACATCTTTAATGCTCAATGTTTTTGGCTACATTTTATATAAATTTAATAACAAGACATTTAATATTCCATTCTTCTACTATATATGATTAAAAATATTATTGTGTAAAACATTTCAAATATATACCTATGTACATGTATATATCATAACATTCATTTGTATTGTTATATATTGATAGTCTATCTATTCACTGATGCATTTGAAAGAGTGAATACTGAATGAAGATTTATACTTACTAATTCTTTTAAATACCAGTATATTCATTTGTAAATAATGATTAGTAGTGTTTTACTTTCATAATTGGTTCGATGTGTCATGTACTTGCCTTCATGGTATTAAAATCCATGTACAGTTTGCAGTGACATTCGTGCACACACGTTGAATAACATACGGTAGTTGTTGTTTTATATCAGTCCCATTCATAACAAATGATGTTGGGTTTGCTGTACTGCATTCTAATCAAGTACAATGCATTTGCAGTTCTGCATTGAATAGCATTGCTCACTGAGTAAGCGAGTATTGTAAAATACATGTATGTGACTTGCAGTGTCTATCATAAGACCAAATATCAAAGGTATATGAGCAGCTACTTTTTTCTACTTTTGATAGTAATGAAGATAACATTCTGTTTTTGTCAAGCGCAATATTGCATCATGATATAACCGCTTGATGCGCTTCAAAAATTCTTTGGAAATCATCGCCCAAACTATAGCTCCAGCAAGTATTTGAGAGTGTACTGTAATGAATCAGTAGTAAGTCATAGTTAAGTTTCAAATTTTGTTAATATATTCTAAAGACACTGACATCCCTAAATTAAGTAGTGGATCAAGCAGTTATCAGGCAGTGTACCGGCAGTGCTTTGGAACACGACAGTTACACGTCAGCTCTGAAATGAATCCAAAGGTGTTCAGTTTCAATGGTGAATCTAATATATTGCAAAATATTTTGTTGGGAGGCCCACTCTCTTTCCAATCCCACTTTAGATCCATGCTCAACCACGTTCTTAATTGACCTATGAGCAATGAGATCGGCCCTATCGTTTAAACCAACCTCAAGCATGTTAATACTCTTGTTCTTAATCTTGATTAATACATTCTGCGTTTTTTGTTTTAATCATAGATCCAACATACCAGTACATCTTTTCTTTCTAAAAGTACAGTGACTATACATTCATCATAACATAGTGTTAAAGTGCCATTGGACCCTGTTAAAATGTACCTTGCATTTTCTTTCCACAAATAGTATCAGGGTTTTCGCCCAATCAGATAGCACTACCCTAATCGGTTCACACGGGTGCGACTACACAAGTTCTTAACACATTGATGGAGTGCATGCACTAGCCTGACACCCGACTGAAGTTACACTTCTTCTCCCTTCCAAGCTCCCTGCTTAGGTTTCCTGAATACATTCCTCAATTCCTAACATGGAGACGAGGAGGCGGGCACAACGATGATCGGCGTACCGTGACCATTACCACTTGCGGGCGGCGTAGTTGCTTCGGAATCACGGTTATCGGGCTGGTGCGACCCGTTCCTCTGGGGCTCGATAGGGGGGATGACTGGGATTGATGATGGGAGGGGTACTGATGATAGGGCGGGGCTGGTAGGGGCCTGAGTGATGGATGCTACTAGCCTCTCTGGTTCTCTGGGTCTGTCCAGGAGTCTCTCCAAAGGCTTCTCCTTCTCGGGTTGTTCTTTCAGAGTTTTCTCGTCCTTGGGCTTGCGTGGCTTCTTCTTTTTGAAAGCACTGGACTTGGAGCTGGGTGGGATTGGGTTGTAGTGCATCAGGCAAAAGACAAGGTCAGTCGAGAGGAGTGGGAACTCAAAGGGCGGGTTGGTGATGGTGTAGCGCTTGGAAGATGGGGTGCTGGTGGAGGCCGAGCTGTCTCGGAATCGGTAGATGCCAAAGCACAGGATGCCATAGTTCTTGATGGCATCCACAAATAGGTCTCCATACATGCCTCCATTCTGTAAATATCAACACAGATAGCAAAATAGTGAATTACAGTCTACACATCAATGAAATGGTGATGAACTTGTGCACCTAAGCATTTTGGTCTTTTGTCTGACTATTTGTTTAGAGATCAAAAAACAATTGAAGGTATATTCAGACAGATAGAAAGCTATTTAAACAAATGGAAAATGAAAGATACTGAGAAGTTGACAGGGAGACAGAGAGAGAGAGAGAGCTAAGGAGAAAAAGAAAGATGGACAAAAAGAGACACAAGAAAACTGAGAGACAGACAGAACTAGATGGAACTTCAACTGCGCGCAGTCGAAAATGATGCTTCCACCATAGAGCAATTTTACAAACCAAAATGGAAGCAATTTTTAAAATTCAAGTTTGATTGTGATCCATCTGTTGGTTCTAATGATAACGCGATCATGAGCTATTTTGGGATACATAATGAGCCCTGTGACCTTTGACCTCGTGACCCCCAAATCTAATCAGTTCATTGACTCTGCAAGATACATACATGACCCAAGTTTGGCGGTAATCCATCAATCGGTTCTTGAGATAACGTGATCACAAGCTATTTTGCATACATAATGAGCCCTGTGACCTTAGACCTTTGACCTCGTGACCCCAAAATCTAATCAGTTCATTGACTCTGCAAGATACATACATGGCCCAAGTTTGGCGGTAATCCATCAATCGGTTCTTGAGATAAAGTGATCACGAGCTATTTTTGCATACATAATGGGCCCTGTGACCTTTGACCTCATGACCCCAAAATCTAATCAGTTCATTAGCTCTGCAAGATACATACATGACCCAAGTTTGGCGGTAATCCATCAATCGGTTCTTGAGATAACGTGATCACAAGCTATTTTGCATACATAATGAGCCCTGTGACCTTTGACCTTGGACCTCGTGACCCCAAAATCTAATCAGTTCATTGGCTCTGCAAGATACATACATGACCCAAGTTTGGCGGTAATCCATCAATCGGTTCTTGAGATAAAGTGATCACGAGCTATTTTTGCATACATAATGAGCCCTGTGACCTTTGACCTTTGACCTCGTGACCCAAAAATCTAATCAGTTCATTAGCTCTGCAAGATACATACATGACCCAAGTTTGGCGGTAATCCATCAATCGGTTCTTGAGATAAAGTGATCACGAGCTATTTTTGCATACATAATGAGCCCTGTGACCTTTGACCTCGTGACACTAAAATCTAATCAGTTCATTAGCTCTGCAAGATACATACATGACCCAAGTTTGGCGGTAATCCATTAATCGGTTCTTGAGATAACGTGGTCACGAGCTATTTTTGCATACATAATGGGCCCTGTGACCTTTGACCTTGGACCTCGTGACCCCAAAACCTAATCACTTCATTAGCTCTGCAAGATACATACATGACCTGAGTTTGGCGGTAATCCATCAATTGGTTCTTGAGATAACGCGATCACGAGAACGGGACGTACGTACAGACGGACGGACAACCAGAAAACATAATGCCTCCGGCTACTTTGTAGCGGAGGCATAAAAAGGACACAGTAAACAGAGACAAGGAGAGAGAAAGACCAAGAAGGAAGACATATGAATCTGGAAAAGTCATCACAACCACCTACAGGTACATGTTCGCTGGACTTACCCCATATTGTGAGAATGGTCCCTCAAAGAGGGGAAGCTGTGCAGCCTTGCAACGATCCCTGTTGGCCAGAAGTTCTGGGTTGTTCTGGCCTGGCTTCATGCCACCTCCCTCAGCTAGGATCTGTTCAAGCTCTGGGGTAGCCCCTCCCGTGATCAGGGTCCTGATGAGGGTTAGGCGTTGTCATTGAAGTACGTCTATGGGAAGGAAAATATTAGAATAATGATATTAGCTCCTTGCATCATTCCTCAGGATCACCGACAAGACCAACACCGAGACCAAGGCCTGACCGAACAAAAAATTACATTACTCTGAAAGGCCAAGAAGCGAATGATTGGTCAGTGTGACCGAGGTGTGAGACTGTATAAACAAAACTTACATCAGCATACTAGCATTTGAGTCTTCAATCTTTCTCTATACTTTGCCCATTCTTACCATGGACACAAATTTGTTATTATCCACATTTTAACATTTTTATTGGTGTCTCTAGACAGTGAAATTAATTTTTTTGATACAGCTGTGCTGTCGCTTAGCACAAGGCCACAGAGATGCCCCACAAATCAGTGTTGGCAGAGATGTTGCACAAGGACAACGTGTGTGTAAAGAAAATTAGCTTGAATTCCTGTGTGCTGCTGACCTGAATCGTTCACCAATTACAGAGGCTGGCATTCTTTGGAATCAAACAAATCAATCTGTGCATAGCAAAGGGTGCCTCATGTAGATGTCCACATATAGCTTAGATTACTTACAGCACTCATGAGTGAATCCAGTACACTGACAGCGAATGCTGTACCGCAAGCAAACGGCTGGGTCAGGTAAAGTTCTGTGTCTGGGTCATCATCATCATCTTGGTCCAAGAATTGCACATTGGAATCATTCACTAGAAAAATCAAAGACAGACATATTTATAAATGATATTGTTACAGATAGTCAATGAGTAATGAGGTGTGACAGTGGTGGGATATGTACCAGTAATAGGATCTCACTCTCGTCATCCATTTTGACACTCATCACAGTTGCATCTGTCATGTCAACAATTACAGATGATCCATGAACATTTAGAACTATATATATATGATATTGTGACTGATAGTCATTGTGTAATATTGGGGTGACAGCGGTGAGATATGTTTTGGGATCTCACTCTTGTCGTCTATTGTGGCACTCATCACAGTTGCATCTGTTCATGAAAACAGTTACAGATGATCCATGAACATTTAGAACTATATATATGAATATGATATTGTGACCGATAGTCATTGTGTAATATTGGGGTGACAGCGGTGGGATATGTTTTGGGATCTCACTCTTGTCGTCCATAGTGGCACTCATCACAGTTGCATCTGTTCATGCAAACAGTTACAGATGATCCATGAACATTTAGAACTATATATATATATATATATGATATTGTGACCGATAGTCAATATCTAATGACTGGGTGGCAGCGCTGGAATTTCGTATCAGCAATTCCTCCTCTTGTCCTCCACTGTTTAACTCATCAAAACAAACTTACCCAACTCTGTGATCATGGGTACATTAGCTCCTACAGCTGATCCTCGTCTCGTGACCTCTGAACTCCTTGTATGTAGAGGTGATAGACTCATCGGCATGATACCTGGTAATCAACGGTCATCAGAAATCATCATTAGTTCAATTCTTAAATGATGGAGTTGGATCTGTTTATACAGACTAACCTACTATCCCTTGGATTCGGACAAAACAAGGCCTTGAGAAAATAATCATTATCCCTTCCAGAGCATGAGCGCATTAAAAATCGTTAATAATCGTAGTAACCATATGAAATTCAATTTTCATACATATCTTTGTGTCTCGAGTTTTTATTTTCCCAAAGTATTACTTTTCCTTGCTTTTGATCGCTTAAAGCAATCGCTCAATTTCATTATATATTTCTCTCTTAAATGGGCTGATATCACATCATTAAAATACATGAAATCTGAAAATTTTGATGCATTACCGACAAAAGTAGCTAAGGGACTTGAATTATAGTGCATTACTCCTGTACATTGCTTTGACAAATTTCAAATCTAGATAAATTTGGATGAAAATCTAACGTATGAATTCTATTTCAATGATATAAGGCTATTGCTAATAGTCTTCTTCTAACTTAACCTTTAGGCAAACATACAATTTTGTGTTTTATTTCAAATATAATGAAGTGATTCTACAAAAAGGGGAAAAATGATAGTATGGTTGTAGTGAAATTGCTTGATTATTAAAAATTAGATTATGGGCAAAAATGAATCAGTTAAACAAATTAAAACATTACACATGCTTCATGCAACAATACAAATGCATTCAAATTTACAACAGGAGTGAAGCAGTAAGAAAGACAGCCAAACTAAAATTTTGAATGGTAAATAATCAAAAGGTTCTTGTATTTATTCTTCTTTTATTACAGTGATGTATATTTCATAGAAAAAATACCACCGATATTGAATTTGGGGGAATTTTTCGTTACTTGGGCAACAAAATGAGGTGTTTATATTTCTTTATTGCTTCACTCTTATCAGGGTCACAATAGAGCACATGACGCAGATATCATGATGGCAATGATATCATGATGATAGCATGACAGATGAAGATGGTGTCAGGATGGCTTTGATTGATCCTTGAACCCGTATCCCTCTTCTTATTCCCTTACCCCCTCACTCCCCCTCTTTTCAAGTTCCTCATTATCTCTATACCCACTCAAACCCTTGACTCAAGTATAACCCCATTCATGGTTCCTCAGGGTGATCCAATGATCTCCTAAAGCCCCCCCCCCCTCGCCCATCTTCCTCGTTTTACCGCTCTGTCTCCTCTCAAACCTTCCCTTCTTCTGCCTGCCAGGCAGCAATCAATGTCAAGAATTATCACAAAATTGGACCTTACTGATTGCAAAATTAATGTATGGCATATAGTCAACTATTATTTTCAATATACTACAAACACCCAAATGCTGACATATAGCCTGAGCAGGAATCAGAATTTGCATTTAAATCAATTGTAAATTGACAGGTACTTATAATATAATATGGTCTTCAGCCTCAGTATTTCTGCTGCTCTTCCTGCAGGCCCTGCAGTTATTGCCCTAGCATTGCCATGTGCCCATTTAAAGCACCTGGGTGGAGAGGGACAAATGTGGGCAAACACCTTGTGCAAGGATGTAAACACCTAGCAGATTGAACCGTGACCTTTCTTATGGGAGTCAACAGCCTCAACCAATATACCATAGTGGTTCCACTTTTCCTCTCTCCCCATTGATGTGTAGTAATTATCTTTAATAGCATTTCATCTAAAACAGTGCAGTTTTGAATAGCCATATTAAAATAAATGGGCAGTCTCCCCTCTCTCTATAAATAAATATAGAAAAAGAAATGCAGTATTGTGCAGATGAGGGTATCTTACCTCAACTCTGGAGAATATTCCAACAAATGAAAGACAAAATATGATGACAAGTGTCCTATTGGTTGGTTTGTTGGTCTTGTGAAGCAACACTAAGTTGATCGTCAACATGAACATGGGTGGAATGTTAATAAATTAGTTAGTTGTCAGTATAAAGAGCCAACAACAAAAACAATGCATGCACTTACTAATCACTTCATTCGACAACAACATGGCTTATCATTTTTTTAGTGAACAGGGACTCATTTTAAATCCTAATCTCATCATACGGCATGCCTTTTTAATGATTTCAAAGTTACATGTGTGAACATGTATGATTACGATGATTGCATATGAGTTGAAACGGTTACTAAATGTTGAAGTGATCATACAACTTCTCACTGATTCCTTGAGATTCATTTCAAGCTATCAAAAGAATGCTGATAAAAAGAAATGCTCATGATAATAGGGGCAGACCTGCACAAAAAGGTGTTTTTGTAATTTCTTGATCTAAAATATCACTTTATATGCAGGGTCCTTAAATAAAATATATATTCCACCCAAAGTAGTTGGTGTTGGGATATAAAACAAATAAATGAATAAACATGCACATGGTATTGGTCACAAAATAAAAACCAAATGTTTATTACATATTTGATATCTAATAAGATTTGGATAAAATATTATCATGATCTATGATAAAGTTGGGTAATAAATAAACTTATACAGTGGAGTTGAATATAATATGATTTGGAAACGTATTTGGAACATCTTTGATGAAGATGAGGGATCATTTACAGATGAGTATGAAAGATACTGATTGAATGAAATAAAGGGGAGGGGAAAGAAACGATAATTACAGAAAATTCAGCTTAGCAAAATTTGAAAGTAATTCGGAAGCATCGATTTTATCCTTGCTTATTTGATGGATTAATATTAATGAAAAATGACAGCAGAATTTTAGTTGATATATCTAGATAGTCTAAATAACAAAACTCCCTTGTAAAGTTATGGCAATGCCAATTATGATGAATTTGTTTAATGCATTGGATGAATTTACAGCAAGCAGATTGACTACTAGGGCCCTGTTGATTTATGGTAGTGAACGCTACCTTGATAGTTGTAGTAAAGTTACCGCTGTTTCTGAAGTGCTTACCGCTAAAAAACTGTGGTAATTTTTTTATTAATATTGAATGGAAAGTTACCGCTGAAATTAAATTCAACGCTGTTTCTGGACTTACCGCTAAAATAGGGGCTTACCGCTGCGGTAAAAGTTATATGCAATGGGCCGCAGGTACTCTTCTAAATTAGAATTTCTCAATATAACTTCTACAATTTTCATGATATTTGACACTTTTATATCAAAAACAGAATCTTACTGATTCAAAGAATGCATAAAGTGATTTTGATAAAATCCAAGGTTACTATTGAAGGACATGTACTTGACTAGCTTTTTAAAATTGCATCTTAATGAATATGTATAAGTTCCTAAATCAGTTTAATGACTATCCAAGTACATTTGCACATGTTGTTTTTTCTTCAGATGTGATGAATATGCATGAGATAGATAATCTTATGTAGATTCTACTAAGCCCCCAAGACTGAATACTATCAATCCTTAGAGAGAAGAGTTGATGATTGCTGAAAGAATTTGCTTTTGGAAGTGAACATGAATTGAGATTTATTATTGCATTTGAGTGTCTTACTTTTGGTTAATGAAACTGATTGCATAGTAAGAAAGCTATGGTTTGCTTCTAGAAGTGACCACGTATTGGGTTCTAAGATTGCATTTTCGTGTTTCATCTAACTTTTCAGATTGACCACAATCATTGGATTATTAGGAAGCTATGAGTGAGTTAAAAACAGGGATGTTACACGGAATCATGTTCATGAGGCTTACGAAGGCCACCGCACAACCTATGACTCAACTACGGCTAGATTTTTAAAAGAAATTGCAGTAGGATAGGAAACTCTATAACTACATTTCTTGTCTGAGGTCCTACATGGTTGTATTAGCAGTTTTCATTTCATTTAAATTCATTTATTTTCATTTTCAAACATAAAATATAAAAAATATAACAGTAAATACTGAATTAGTGATCATATTTTGAGCCTTTGAGTCAAAGAAAAGGTCTGATTGGTTCTATATCATCATGATGTCACACAAGTTACACAACTGCCCACCAACTGTGGCCAATTGGGCCTTCCCTCTGACTGGAAAACTTGCAATATCATGCAATTTTGATATTTATTGTTCATAAGACCAAGTGGACCTTAATCACAAAAAATAAGAATTTCAAGATTACATAACTGATCCTATTATGACTTCTTTTGCAATAAGTTTTTGTTTGTTTTTTGTTCTTAAGATGTGCAGTGGCCTTAACACATCAAAATGAACTGGCAAAGGGCAATGAGGCAAGTGTCTATGCACTGTACAGGCAATTGATGGGGTGAGAATCAAATGGGAGTGAAGTAAAGGGGAACCATGGAACAAGGAACAAACCCTGCAGATCAGTTTCCCCACCATCCTGGTAAACATCCTCCCCATCATCATCATCATCATCATTGCACTCATCGACATCCTTATCGTAGTCCTCCTCGTTCCCCTTTTTGCTGGAACCCGTCGACAAGTGGAGTTGGTTGTTCCAACCTTGTAGGCCAGCCTTGGTGAGACCGACGGAGTCGTCAAAGGTCATGGCCTTGATGTTGAGGGAGGCTAAGATGGTCTCCTTGTCCTGGAGGCTTTGGTCATCCAGGCTGTTCCTGCTGGCCGAGAGGATCACGCACATGTCGCACTGGTTGACGTTGACGGCTCGCAGGTCTGCTCTGCTTAGTGGTGACCCCTGTGCAACAAACAAGGACATACGTGAAAGGTTGTAAATTTGATATCTTATCAATGCAATGCCACTAAAATCAAGGGAGAAGACCGAAATTCAGATTTTGCTCCCTCTCCTTTTTTTTTGGGGTGGAGGTTATTTCAATAGCATACAGCAATGCCTAAAAAGCATTCCATGACTTTAGTTTAAGTTATCAATTTGCATGTATTTAGCTTGTGTTGAGAAGGACTACCGGTACTGCAGACTGAAAATATGTAACTTCCCTCTTTCAAAGCACTCCTATGCTCACGCAAGTCGTTTAACTTGCATACAAGAGAATTACTTAAGGAGGGTTTCTATGTGTTTCCCAACCTTGTGATTGAAAGAAAAAAAAGTGAACCCCTTTCACACAGTACCCTTGCACCACCACCAAAATCTATACTTGAGGTGTCGTGGTCTAGTGTATACGTCACTAGACTGAGGATCACTTAATTCGGGGTTAAAGTCCTGTCAATGCATTAATGTCCTTTGGCAAGACATTAATCTACATTAGCCACTCTCCACCCAGGTGTAGTACATGGGTACCTGGTAGAAATTTACTCCTTGAGTGCTTTTAGTGCCTCATGGCAGCTGGGCTAAAGCTAGGGTAATACTACTACTTCAGTTGTAGGGGCATTGAGCATCGCCTGGGATGGATATGCGCGCAATTTAAATGTAGCTAATAGTATTATCATTATCATAATCATAATCATTATCATTATCATTATCATTATTACCCACCCACCCACCTTTCATTGGGAGACAATGCTTTTTTGCATGCAGCAGCCAAATTATGGAATAAGCTTCCCCCATCACTTTGCTGTATTGCAACATACTCCACCAAAGATCGTCTTAAGACATACCTATTCCATCTCTAACCCAGTATTTCCTTAAGTTGTATAAGTTTATTTTACTAAATCCATAATTAATATTGTATTTGTATATACATCATAACTTAATTAGTTATCACCCTTTAGTCTCATTGGCTGCCCGTGTGGGGCCTGGGATGGTATAACTCTATTATCAAATGGTATACGGTAACTCTATTATCAAATAAACATTTACTTTACTTGTATTAAAGAGAACTGTTGCTGGGCTAGCGCCATGAGCGTCCCTGGACGGTGGGTGCGCTCTATAAGTTTACACTATTATTATTATTATTATTATCATTATTATTATTATCATTATCATTATTATTATTATCATTATCATTATTATTATTATCATCATTTTTATACTCACATTAAGGACGAACACTTTGGGGAAATTCTTGAAGGTCTCCCACTCTCGCCTAATGTAGTCTAAGTTACCCAGTAGGACTATCGTCTTGAGCTCTTCGAAATGGAAGTTGCTCGCCCGCAGAGGCATCACGAAGTTGCGCAACCCGATAATTGGTGAGCCCTTGTCCCCAAACAAGCACACCACCACGTGTGATGTCAGAGCCACTTTGTGAGCCTGTGTTCGATCCTGTCATACGATCAATCATAAAATAGATAATCAAATTGGCAACAATGACATGTAATGACATAAAAACCCTACATGTGTGTGCATACATGTACATGCATATGAAGAGACTGATTCAAATATTATGTACAACATATTAGATACTTTAAAGCCAGTCTGCACTAGTTTGGCCAGGAAGGATTAGACCTCCCAGCATAGTCACTGACAGGTGGTTATCTCATCAACTCATCTCTCAATTAACATAAGAAATGGGGGACCAACAGGCACCGCTTAGGCATTGTTTACTATATAGAGGGAGCAAGTAGCTACAAGAAGTGCAGTGGGGCTTTAATAGTGGTTTGGGCAATATAAACCCATATCCAGCTTTCATCCACTTGTAAAACATTACCAAAAAATTGATCTTGGTAGGCAGGGATATAGTTTCTTGAAAAAAAAACGTATTAATAATACAATGTCTTTTTAATTTGATACTACAGATGAAATCCATTATCTTAGTTGCTAGGCAGGTTCTCAACTATCATCATTTCATTTAAGGATTGACTTCTAATCAATTTTTTTTCTTTGAATTTTTACAAAATCCTTTTCAGAGCTATGATCAACTGATGGTAATGCCAACCATTATCTTGGTTGCTAGGCAGGTTGCTAGGGAGGTTTCTTACAATGGTGGCTTCCTCAAAGGATTTAACAACAAAATGCAGGAATCATGTTTCTTTGATCATTATGACAACTGTTTTTTTCTGCAGTTCACTTTGCAGAGCTATGATCAATTCTGACATTAAAGATGCCATTCGTTATCTTGATTGGTAAGGAGGTTGCTAGGCAGGCTTCTTACAATCACTGCAACATCTATGGATATTTTACAATAAAATTTTAGGGATATATTTCTTTGAAATATAATTCTTGCTTTTCCTACTTTATTTACATATAACAATGTTGATCTTTATAGCTATGATTAACTTGGTATCAAAGATGCTATCCATTAATTGGTTGCTAGGGAGGTTTTCTTACAATGGTGGCTTCTTCCAAGGATTTATCAGGGCTCCAGTGGAACATCCCTGTGCAGTCAAACTCTACCACATCTTCTTGCTCTTGAATCTGATTGGTTGATTCACGCCTCCTCTGGTGTGGACCGACCCTGTAGGTCAAAGGTCAAAGGTCATGGATTAAAGATCTATGCTTGTTAAAACCAAGCCTTTGCAGCTTTCAACTAACCCGCTGATCACTGAATTATATTCCCCTATAAGTTAAGTACAGGAGCCACCCGGTTAAAGTAAGAAATGGGTTAATAATTGAAACTATTATTAGTTTATGGATTCTCTTTTCTTCCATGCTAGGTTTAATCTACAAACCCACCAAAATGAATATGATTTAGAATTAGTTCCCACTCCCGGAATCCCAAAGTTATCAAATTCTCAACAGCAGACTCCTCTTGATTTGTGTTATCTTTGCACCTCTGTACACTTATTCTATGTTTTATTATTAAATTAATGGGAATTTTTTCAAAGCAAAAGTAAAATTGACTGTTCATAATTGGTGTGATTTCCGTTTTGCTGATCAGATAGTGTAACAAAATTTATCTATTGAGGAAACTGCTAAATTTAGGAAAGCACATGTATTGTAATATCCGTAGTATAGAGTATTTTAAGTTGCGAACACAAAACAAAATTGATATTGATGGAAATTGAAGAAGAAAAGTGCATCTAATATCTAAAATCAAAGTTGATTTTTTTAAAAAATTTATTTTTAAACAAAAGCTACCAACAGCTTTGTTTGAAGTGCACAAACACTTTTAATGAAAACATGCAAAACAACTTTAAAGTAAAGCTTCAATTTTTAAAGGAAAGAATGTGATCATGTAGTATGCAATGATTGAATTTACATTCTTAATCCAAAGATTTGGTGAATTAAAGATGCTTGAAAAACATTTTTTTTTTCATGGTAAAAAGAAATATAAAATTGAAATCACACCAATGATGACAAAATAATTTCACAAATATCGATACAAGAATATCAGGTGCCAAAGAAAAAAGCAAATGATCATAATCTATATAACCGTACTTGATTTTATTCTCCATGTTAAATTTTACATAAAAATTGTCACTTTCAATGTTCATGATAGAACTGTAACTGAAATAAAAGGATTAGAGTGAACAATTTTGAAAACAAGTAGAGTGAATAATTTTGAAAGTAAAAACATTATCAGGCAGAATAACAAACGATAGTCTTTTCGAAATTGGAAGGCTAATTTGAAAGTGAGAACATAACTCGTATGATCAGAAATCTGTGATGACATGAAAAATCTAAACAAGATGGGAAAAATCGAAAAGAGTCTGCAAAAAGGATATACCGGTAAGTGAAAGTAATGGTTGTGAAAAGTTAGATGAATTGAAAAGTTTGCTGAGGTTTCTTCTATTTTCAAAATTATACCTCGTTCAACTGGCCGAATATTACACCAGACATCATTATCATCTTTACAAGATATTATGAATGTTTTTTTTTTCACTGTCTAGAAAAAGCTGCACACTTGCCTCATCCAATTATGGTGGTAAACGAGGGAGAAAATGTTCTGTTGGTTGAAAGCCAGGAGGGCTTAAGTTAAAGTATAAGAGTTAATGCCCTTCTGGCTCTCAACAGACGATTCAAATAACGTTTCTTCCACAGGAGACACAAAAAATGTAATGACACAACTTTAATCAAACCTCGTTAAGATGGTGCAAGATTTTTTTGATTTAGTCTTTGGTCTGCTAAGAGAAAGAAGGGCATGATATCTATCCGAATGTGAACCCTTCTTGATCGAAAGCAGACTGTTTTAATTCTAGACCCAATCGCTTTAATCTGAGGATTACAACCAACACCGATCTGTCAATGATTTCTGCAATTTGGTCATGAATCAGGAATTTGGAATAAAATGATCAAATGAGTGAGGTTTCCAAGAAAAGAGCACTGTCTGAACGAGGTTTGATTACAGACACCAATAAATTGACAAGGAGAGCTTCTACGAGGTGGCTTTTGACTGTGCGAAGGGGTAAAACATTCAAGTATGACAAAACATTTCAATTTTCATGCAAATGTTTGACTCAACAATGGATGTAAATTGGCAACAAATTTTGATGTCTTACTGTGATGGTGAAAAAAGAAAGTGGCTGATGTTAAATTTATTTTTAAAAAGTTGGGCTTAAGTATGATGGAATCAAAGAAAATCTTAAATTGTTAAAATTCTTAAATGGAAAATTGTCCACACATAAAAAGGGAATAGAGCATGAAGATGAGAAACATTCCAAACCATAAAAATTGCCATTCAATAGTGAATGAAATACTTGAATGTTTGAGGGAAACTAATGTGAAAAAGCCTTGCAGAGCAACATGGTTGTAGCAAAACTACTGTGAAAGGGCACTACGGTTGTTGGAAACTACAGTGAAAGGAAATAACAGGGCAACATGAATGTTTGCTGCTGTAGCGTCAGAAGGATGTGCACCACATGGGCAACAATTTGGTGGTGTGTGTTGCAGGTAGCTACAACTGGATCTCAACACTTACCTAGGGGGTAGCAACCGGGTAACACAACCAGAGGGGGGTGTAACGGGGGAGAGGAGAAGAGGTTGGGGGTATTGAGAGGGGGTTTAGACAAGGGGAAAATAAACACAAGCTGGTTAATATATCGTTAGGTGCACTTCAATCCAAATTCAAAAGGTTAAATATGTTACTAGTTAGGACGGAGGGAGTTAAAACCACGATGATCTATTGTTAAATGAGCGATAAGAGCTAGAGAAGCGGAGGAGAGGGGGTTAACTGATGCAACCACCAAGGTGTTTCACCATCACCAACACGTAGTTAGCTAGCCTGTAGGGGGGAAAGAGATGGGCACAACACACAGAAAGCTACACATGGGACTACAAGGGATGGTGATGTTATTTCTTGCCATATGTGTTATGCATTCTGGTTATGTTTGTGATGGTTTAAATTGGATTATATCATGCATGAGTGTGCAGCGAAAACCTACCATTGTCCATTCCTTTAACACATCAAATTGTTATTTAGGCCACTTCAATTTCTTTTATTTACTTTTTCTGTTTCTTCATTTTGTTAATAAAAAAAAGTGCAAGCTCCAAATATGCAAGGCAAATATGATATTGATTCAATAATATAATAATCACAATTTAATTTAAAATTATATACTAACACTTGATAAATAAATGTCTTATACTAGTATTCCTTATTGAAATTGCAACCATTATATACATTTTGTGTCCCCCCCCCCTTTGTATTCCTAATCATGCATCCAATTCTAATTAAATTCTGTCCATTTTCATTGGATAAAGAAACCAATGGCCTCGTGATGACCCTTGAACTTTTGGACAAAATTTTAGAACGAGTCGTCGCTATGACGTAACTACATGTGCATGTTGCTGTATGTATTGCACGTCCGTCTACATTTCGGCAGTTTGGAACCAGAAGGACATTAACTCGTAATATACACAGAGTTTAATAACGCCCTTCTGGCTCCAATGAAACAGATGATTTCTAAGTCATGACCATGAAGTAATGGGTCCAATGACACAAATTTGGCACTGTTCTTCATAACTATATGTGGATGAAACTTGGTAGTTCAAGTGCAAGGGGTTTTAGCAGCGAGAAAAAACAAACTCTTTAACAATTTGAGGGTACATTGAAAGACAAGTAGATCAATTATTAAGAGTTTGGTCAAAATAAGATATTGTCTCGATGCCAGTCATCACTGACACCATTTCATGTGTTTTTGTTGATGAAATAATACATTTCCAGATTTTAAGATAGGTGCAACAACATGGTCGAGCATATCTTCCTGTTAACAAATATGTTTCATAACACGTATAAATATTCAGAAAATGTATATTTTCAATAATTTGTTTAGAAAGAGGAGGGAAAGAAAGTGACAAAACATTTTGATATCCTGTTCATCCACATAACAGCTATCTTGATCAGTACCAGTATGTGTAGGGTTGGACACCAATGTATGTAGTGCATGGCATGGGTGTACGATGGAGATGGAGGAGACGGGAGGGAGACGTGGTGGATTTTCTACAGCTACAACATGTATTGGGATGAATGTTCTATGTCACGATGGCAATGAATGACTTGCAGCAAGGCTTTTGGGGATATCTAGATCTATTATTTTTTAAAGAGAAGAGGTGGTATTCTTTGTGATTTTGACATTGAGATGAGAGGGAAAGGGAATGGGATATACAGAGAGAGAGAGAGAGACAGACAGACAGACAAAAAGATAGACAAACATATATGAAGTATTCAACAAAATGGATGGAAAGATGCTTTAGATAATTAAATAGAGATTACATGAAAAGTAAGTAAGAAAGAAGCATAAAGACAGACAGACAGAGAGAGAGAGAAAGAGAGAAAGAAAGAGGGAGAGAGAGAGAGAAAGAGAGAGAAAGAGAGAGAGAGAGAGAGAGAGAGAGAGAGAGAGAGGGGGCACACATACATTTAGTCTGGGTAACCTAAGTGGGTTTGTGTAGCTTTTATGTTAGGCCTAGATCAGGAGGCAGAAACAATGACTGTGAAATAAACTAGAGGGAGAAAGAGACAGATCTAAATATGATATTTATGACTCTATTAAGGTCCAGAGAAAGAGAGAACCAATTAGACCACCAGGAGGACTGTCAGACAATAGACAAACAGACAGATAAACAGATACAAGATTGACTAATGACGATATACAGAGGACCAGGGTTATGATGTAACCAATCTACTCTAGACAACCTGAAACAAAATGGAGGAATTTAGGTGGTATAAAGCAGAATTAGTTGACTGTAACTGCCTGGCTGCCTTTTTGTTTTGATCACTACAGGCTATTGTTAAAGTTATTAGACTATTATAATTTAGACTACCGGTATTAGAACATTATAATTTTACAGTACGTGTATATGAGCACACTAGTTTGTATTTCTACAGCTTTATATATAAAGGAATATAAGGAAAGCATATATATGTATATTATTATATATTTTTGATTTAAGTTCTAATTCTTATCATTTCAAAATGTTCATCTTAATACCTTAGTCACACCCCAAACTGACTCCGTACCCAATAAAACTGACCAATTTTTGGCCATTGGAATAATGTACTTGCTTGATATTCAGAGCTGAAATAGTTTTTTTTCTGTGCTGTTTTTCACTTTTTTGGACTAGTTTTAGACTATTGTATTTTGACTAGGGAGGGATATTAAGTTTAATTTGTAATTACAATTCTCTTTCGCAATTTACTTTGATACAAAAGGTACATGAAAGCATCCTAACCTAAGAAATGTGGCATAATGTTACTCTAACACATACCTTTTTTGGTTTGTGTTACATAAAAACTAATGGCAGAATTGAAAGGGTTAAATATTTCGAGTCAGCCAGACAGTTACAATACTTTGGGGTCGAAATGAGAACAGAATACAGGCTTTTAACCCTAACACAACAAACAAACTCCAATAACCCTCAAAAGATCCCCAAACTCAATGGTTAGAATTGTTTAATTTACAACTCAATTGTCAAAACTAAAGGTTTAAAGAAATAGAACAGAAAATCCACCAAATAGAAATTCACACAATTCCTGTGAAAACCTGAAAATCCAAGAGGTTAACAATTAGTGTTTGATAATTAAGAGTATGAACTATGCAATTTTTTTGCAGATTTGTAGATATATATATATATATATATATATATATGTTGCTGGTGCGGCTAAAATGCTATATAATATATATATATATATGCAATTCTTCACTAGCTTTATTGTGCATTTGCTTTGGAAGAGGGAGTAAAACTCAAAACGTTGCTTTCTGGCATTGTTTTTAAATATATTGTTTTGGATATATCATGCAAGCCACTATTTTCTACAGCACATAGGCATCTAGATTTGAGAGGTTGTTCATCTAGAAATCTGCATCTATAATTACAATCCTTGGTGAGTAGAAGAAACAGAGAGAAAGATGGAGAGAGAAACTATGCCTGTACTCTGCTCTGCATTGAGCAGCATAGGGCCATACAACGAGTAAGGAGAGACAAGGAGAGACAGAAAAGAGGCCAACGGAACAACGAGGGGGTAGTACAGGCGATGTTAGTGATCACATGGCATTGAACCCACCAATGCTGAATCAGCTTTTTGGTCCTGTCTAGGTTGCCATTGGCATATTTCAGCTTAAGAACGAGTTGACCCAGCGACCCCACACTGGGGCGAGGGCAACCACCGGTCCTGCGTGTGGAGTGAAAGGGGGGCGTGGAGAACAAAACACACAGAGTGTGGAAAAACAAAAAAAATATATATATATACACCGATGAATAATGATATGAAATGACATATGTAAAGTTACACAAATCAATCACCTGCAAATGACATATGCTTCATATATAAATGTGCAAAATTATTCCATTAATACATTATTCGGAGTCAAATCATACACATCTGAGAAAATTATTATCATTATTATCATTATTATCATTATTATCATTATTATCATTATTATCATTATCAATTTATCAATATTACCATAATCATTACTTATCAATAATAACAGAATAATTAAAAAAAAGAAGGAATGCATAATAAAAGTAATTAAAGAATTAATTTAGCAGTCTTTTAGACAACCAGTTTCAAAGTGATATCAGGATTCCATTACGTTTCAAAAATTGTTACATCTTTATATCCCATATTTACTTCATCAGAAATAGAAAGAACAAAAAAGAATAGAAAAAAACCCAGCAAATCATTCAGCTAAAAATGGAATTAAGTTACTGGTGATAGAAAAAAAAACTTGTGACAAGCTGGTATTAAAAATGCGTGAATGAAACTGTGTCTACTCTGGCATTGCATGATGTGGATGAACTGCATTTGTAATGCAATGAAAAACAATATCTTGTTAGGAATCAACAATATGGAATTTTGTTGGAACAGAATAGGATATATTAGAAATGCTTATTACAATCATTCAAAGATAGTTTCTCTATCCATCTAGTTTACCAAGAATGATGGAAAAGAAAACTGGGTTACAAATCTTCACCTTTACTTTATAAAACATTAATCCAAGAATCTGTTCAAGCTCAATTTTGAAATGAGCAACACAATTTAATATTTTCTTTTATTGACTTGACTTTTGCAAAAGAAAAGTTACTACAGACTTCAGAATTTACCTTACATTTATAGGTGTAATTTCCACCCCTCAAAAATTAATATCTTTGGTGCAGCCAGCTATCAATAAATACGTGATGTTAAGCCTTAAAAGGGCAATCATGGAAATCTTCATTATTGATAGGCCAGTGTTGCCGGTATTCTGAAATCATTTACATTCACTTCTAATTCTACCCAAATTACCTTGAACTGTAAATATACATATATTCTTACTGATATCACTACAACTATATTTACTACTAATGCAACTTAATATTACTATTTTTTGGCACTAGTACCACTAATACTTCTACTTTTAGTTCTACTGTACCTCTACTTCTACACCTGCTTCCACTTTCATTCAACATTTCCCCCCTAACAATACGTATACAGCTCATAATTTCTTTCTATAACCCCCTACAACCGATCAACACCTGACACTGTCTGAGTTTTCCATTTGTAAGTGTTTAAATAAGTGAAGGCATCTACAAAGTGCCACTAGACTTTACAAAACACAGTCCAGGAAAATACCTGCCAGTGAATGTTTCACAGCTTGTTTCTGTTTTGGTTTCTTGTGTCGAGTTCCTGAATGAAATAACCAACACAATCAACATGATGGAGTCACTTGTGAATCAAATCCAAGAGATTTTTCCACAAAAAGTTCCCTGGATTTATCAGTAGATAGGCCTCATACATGATATCTTTCATTTTTCCATACTCAAACATACATAAACCCAAACTAATCCAAATGAAATCTGTTAGGCATGCAGTCAGTTCCACATTCAACCCATACAGAGTAAAAGAATAACACATACAGAAAATACCTCATGCTCAAGCACCGATATGTTATGGAGTAAGATTAAAGCTCACCACAAACAAGTAATATTAAAAGTGGCAGTAATACTACCATGCTTTTCAATATTCTAAATGATCTGCACCGTAAAAGCATTCCTGTTCAATTTCTTGTATATATTCCTTTTTATTATAATTCTTTGATTGATAACATCAGGAATAACTTTTCTTTTTGCATTCAAGTGCCAACCAGTTTACTGGCAAGAGTAGCATCCACCAAAACCCTCTGCTTTCTGGTATGGTGTGATTTTTGAAGATTAATCAATCCATTAAAATTCACAGTTGAAGTATCAATAATGAGAACATATTTGTATAAAATTATTTGTCTTTTCATCAGTATATATGGTTAAAATTGTGCAAAAGGTTCAATCAGAGCCTACCAAACAATGATGTTAAAAGTCCTAAAATGGTTCCAATTTGATTTTTACAACCCATGATCAAACATAATTTAGCATATTGGATGTGCCATGATGGCTTTTTATCGGGTGATTAATTTGCTAGGTAATCAAAGCCTTTGAAAAGCAATACGCTATCTTTAGAAAGAAATTGTTGTCGTAAACATGAAGGATATTTTGTCCTATCTGTGTATTATCATTGAAAGATGGCTGTTTACTAGTAAGCATGGTTAAACTGCCATCAAAATGGTTCCATGTACATGTATCTTAAAAATTAGCCCTTTGGTCCCATATCATAAACAATTTTTGTGCACTTTCAATTTAAAAAAAAATACTGTACCAAAACTTGCAGCAGTGAATTATAAAACGGGTGGCAGTGGTGGGATATATTTTACATCCAGGCCCTTTTTCACAAAACCTGTTCTCAATAACAAGTTATGATGATTGATATGAGCTACAGAAATTGCTGCCTTTGATTGGCTGCAAGCAAAGGTATGTGGAAGTTGCTATTCATTACAAGTTTTGTGAAACCGGGCCCTGATCAGAGATTTCTCATGCATGAGACAAGATTCCCATGTCGGATATCCAGAAACCATTCCCAGGCCAAGAAAAAAAACATCTAGCAGATGGAAAAGGAATGAGGGATTCGCAGGAAAGTCTTGCTTTTTGGAGTGAAATAGACAGAAAAATACCTTCTGATCATGGTTGAATTACGTCTGTGCCACTGAGTCATGTTAAAGATTTGAGGGCCAGACGGTTGTCCGTCAATATACAACGGTTTACATGACCTGCCCCAACAAAAATGTTGACACAAAGGCCAATACCGTAGAGAACGGAAATGGGTTAAGGAAAGGAAGGGGGAGCGGATAGATAAGAGGTTAGATATAATGGAAACTCATCAAGGAATGACAAAGGAACTTTAGGGCGTACCTAGATAACGGTTTTCTCAGAGACAAATAACTACGTCTATGTCAAACCACAATTAAAAAGGACAGAACAAGTACGTAAAGTAATATCAATTCAAATGAATAACAAGTATGTCTCCAAATATAAAAGGGCGAGTGCTTGTAAATCATAATTATCACAAATATACAACTATACCAGTACTGGACTACCTGAACTTAAAATAACAGAATAATATATTAGACTATAAAAGACAAAGTTTGGTGTTTTAAATCTCTACTTTAAAAAAGATTCACATGCTGTAAATACATGTAGTTTTTATAGAAATGAAGGCCTTTTTAAAAGAAAATAAGCTGTACACCTTTCTAAACATACTGGCATAAAATACAAAGATCAATGAATCCTATTAAAGCACAAATATAGTCATTTCAAATGATAGCTTTCAAAGGCTGATTCTTATTGGATAATGGGAGATATGAAATTGGCAATGAACATTTACTTATCAATAAGCAATAAACTTGTGGCCTGAAATCCTAAAAATGAGAACATTCCAATGACTGGGTTAATTTACCAATGAAAATCCATTAGACATCAGGTGTTCTCCACAATATATATATGATAACATACACACATAAATTCATGTATGACAAATATATAGATAACCAGCATGGTATATAGCTGGCTAATTATGCATGGAATGTTTGATTGCAATGTTCTTGGTGAGACAGTTCAAATGCAGCATCCATATTCAAAGTACTCTGTCAGATATGCATCCGCTAAAGATACTAGCCACTACTTTTAATCAAAAACACAATAATTATTTATTTACTATGACAAGTACTTCTTCGCCTACTACTACTACTACTACTTCTATTGCTACTATTACTACTGCTACTATTACTACTACTACTATTATTACTACTACTTCTACTACTACAACTACTATTTCTACATGCACATTGTACTACTTCTGCTAATACTACTAAAAATATTACTACTTGAACCATAGCTACTAAAGCTTCTAATCCTTTTTTCAACATAACTAACATCCTTTTACAATTCATATCAATCATAATTTTATCTATATGTAGGTCTATTTTATGTGTCAAAGTGATATCAGTTGCCATGTAAGACTAAAACCCCATTCAATCTCATTGATCCCTCATCTTGGAAAAAAAAAATCTACAGCGAAGGATACCTTTATCCGTATATTTTCTGTCTCGAGTCAGAAGGGCATTAACACATGTATTTTAAAAACAGATTTAATATCCTTCTGGCTCTAAACAGACAAAATTTTCAATCGCATGAGCAACGGGCAGGTATTATTATCGATTCAGAAACAAAAATATGACATACCTTTCTTGTAGTTGCATGCCATTTTTGCCTCCTGCACCAAGGTTAGATGGAACAGCAAGAGCTGAAGAGAGAGAGATATAAAATTCAACTTGCAAACTCAGTCAGGCAAAACCTATTTTTTAAGTGGCTAGCTTGATAATCTATGTCTACATTCTATGCTTGTTTCACATTCGCCATATCTTATCAATTCCATATTACTTAATACTAGTTATCTTCAACTTTTACCAGCTTAAAAAAATGATTATCATTGATATTGACATTATGAAAATGATTTCCGTTATTATAATTAATATAATATCTATAATCAAATTTTTAATACTTATATTGACACAATATTTCAGGCTGCTATTTTTAGCACTTTTCATTGTCAATAACATCATCATATTTCACTAATATTACTGAAGTCCATACACATTTAGACTTGAAGAGTGTAATGATTAAGTAGGAAAATGCTTCATTTTATAACCTGTGAAAGCTGACGATGGCAATTTATCTGTAATACATGTGTATTGCTATCCTAAGCTAACAAAAATAAAGTACTAACAAAAGATATTAGTTAAGCAGATCTCAAGGAATGTGATCATAAATATATATTCCCATTTTGAACTAAAGCAGTTTCAAAAAGAAGGATGAGATGAGAAGTTGAAGGGAAAATACTCAGTTCAATAGCAATATGAGGATAGGAAGCAAATTGTGATATTTAAAAGGGAAAAGGGTTAGGCAAAAATATATATAAACTGATGATGTAAAATACTAAGATAAATAAGTAAAGTTTCACTTCTATAAATAAATATGTAACTCATAACTGGTAACCAAAATGAAATTATATAGTAAGTTAGGGATGGTACATAAACATCTGTCTCAGAAAATGAGATACTATCAATACAACGATAGCATGCAAATAAAATTGAATGGGTAATGAATACTTCCATGAAAAATAGAGAGGAAATATGTTTGTTATGTCTTGAAAAAGCATGAGTGGGCAATCATAATGTATGGAAATATATATGAAGTGTTGGGAGTAAGAATGACTGTGGGGAAATATTTGACAATTGTCAATTCGATATTAATAAGGTATTATATTTGGCTGATATATAACAGACTTCGCATATGATTTACACAAAAACTAGGTTAGAATATAAAGGAGTACAATTTGGAGTTTATACAGAGCATATATACATATTTAGTAAACAATTCAAGTTATGAACAAAGAGTTACATGAAGATTAATTACGAAAACATTAAGATCAATTGATAAGATCATAAAAACGTATCTAAGATTGATTCAGAATGTATAGGTAACATGAATAACAAATATAAAAATAAAGTGGCAAAATCAAATATAAACATAAAATGAACAGAAACAAATAACATAAATTTAACAATGAAAAGACAATAATAATCTAAGGAAAATTAAAATCAACAAAATAAAATGAAGTAGACAACCCCTATTTCTTCAGTTGAGGAACATATATATGATTCATTTAATTTCACATTCCCTTGAAAAAAGATTAAAATAATTTGCAGGTGTTCTTACCATTATACAAAGGGTACAATTGTTTATCAAACAAACAAAATAAACTTCGAAATTGAATTAAAATGATTGAAAAAAGAAGAAACAAATGACCTGGTAATAATCAAACTGATGAAGTAACCCACACTCTGTCACTGTGAACAGTGTGGGCCTTTTTGGTGTGCAATATGTAAACCACTGTCAAAATATGTAAGAATGTGGCACATAACGAAGTAAAATGTGAACAAGTGTGGGTTATTATGGTATGTGTGTGTGTGTGGGTATATATAAAGACAGAAAGATGTCCAAATGTGACAGTGTTTATGTGTGAATAGTGTGGAAATTAGGAGTTTTATTGTGCCCTAATCTGTATTTCATCTTCTACAACAGTCTACATATCATAGGCATTGTCATTTAAAGTGTAACAATTCCCCATTGCAGATCACATACCACAGTGTACAAACAATACTGCATCATTGTGTGTACACATACTCCAAATGTATGCAGCATGTACATGCGCACTTTTATCAGTGTGATTTTTGCAAGAGCACGTTTCAGTACAAAACTATAAGCCACAGTTCCACATACTGTGCCACAGTGTAACCACAATGCATCGTCATATGTGACACAATTTGCGTGTGCAAGTGTCCATCAAATGTGTGCAGCATAAACATGCACTTTTCATTGGTGACATACTGTGTACAATCTTTTGCAAAAGCATGATTGAAATACAAAATCCTGGTCAAGTCCCATATAGTGTGTACCACAGTACTAGCATATAGTGCATAAATGTCATATGTGAAATGTCATATGTGAAACAGCATTGTGACTGTACATACACCAAATGTATCCACGCCTGTAGTAAGTGTGGCAGTGTGAAGTTGTCTGCTCAGAGCAAGAAAGGCATTAAGTTTAAACTAAATTCTATATGTGAATGCCTTTCTTGCTTTTGCAAAAGCATGATTGAAATACAAAATCCTGGTCACAGTCCCATATAGTGTGTACCACAGTACTGGCATATAGTGCATAAATGTCATATGTGAAATGTCATATGTGAAACAGCATTGTGACTGTACATACACCAAATGTATCCACGCCTGTAGTAAGAGTGTGGCAGTGTGAAGTTGTCTGCTCAGAGCAAGAAGGGCATTAAGTTTAAACTAAATTCTATATGTGAATGCCTTTCTTGCTTTCAACAGACAATATGCTGGGTTTCACTACACAAAAGACGCAGTCCATATGTACATGTACATCGACTTGTCAGAGTTTCATACAACATAAGGTATAGGTAGTGACATAATTACACAATTCAGTATCCTATCAAAATCTACATGTGTTTAGCTACCATAAAATGCATTCTAATACTCCACAGTTCTGGTTTGAATCAGATTTGCATCATCTAAGACTGTTTGCACTGCCGCACCCATTCATGGACGAGTGTACATATGACTATGTAAATCCTTTGACTGCAACATGCTGACCTTGAGGGCATCACGTAAGGGAGGATATAAGATATTCAAATATTCTATTCTTTTACAATGTTAACAGACTGTTTATTTTACAATCCTCTTATGGAGATAAGTAGCCACATAGTAGACTATTTACAGAACACATCTTAAATGGGTTGTGCACTGCAATGACCACTGTGTGACACTGGTTCCACAGTAATATGGGTAAACTTTTACTGGGGGAATTGCCTTAAACATGCGGTGTACAGTGATATATGTTGACAACTAAAAAAGGGGTGAATACTACACAGAAAGTGCCATGTGACACTCATCTACTAGTGTGGGTAGCAAAAACCTTCACAAGGAGATACTATATATACATATATACCTCTAATATGCATATAAAGAGGGGTTTTCCGTTGCACTATCTTTGTCGACAGACACATTAAAAAGGGGCTGCGCACCACAATAGTGAGCAGTATGACACTATTCACAACAGGGGAATATTCACAACAGGGGAACTTTCAAATGGGGGTACTTCTTCCAGCATGCATTATTAAACATTTGTGGAGTAAATGTACATCAAGATATATGGGGGTAGATATACAAGTATGTGACTTAGGTTTCACTAGAAGCGCATTGCATCTAAATTCACTATCTTACTATCTCCGTCATGGGTTTCCACCAATTTAATGACATCCAAATAAAGTTGCGCGCCACAGTAGCATGCAGTATGACACTTCCCTTGTAAAAAAGTACCATGAAATTTCCAGGTTTGATACTATGATTACCATGGTTCTTATGGTGGATGGTAATTTGGACAAAGAACCATGGTTATTACTGTACTTTTTTGTAAGGGTTATCACAATAAGGGGACTTTCACATGTGGCTACTGCTTCTAACGTGCATATACATTGTATTCAGGGGTGTCCATATAATTATTGACATCTCAAAAAGGGTTGCACACCACATTAGTGCACAGTATGAAACTGATCACAACAGGGAGACTTCCACATAAGGGTACTGCTTCTAGTGTGCATATATACAGTGTATTCTGGGGTGTACATTGAGATATATTTCGGTGAAATATGTATTTTTTGTTCCACTAGAAGCATGTTCCATTGAGACATCCACTATCTTACCTGTGTTCTCAGGCTCCGGCGATGATGATTTCTCTGTTGTGTTCATTTGGGGCAATTGAACAACAGGACAAATAGAAATCAGAACCTTATCTCATATTCTCTTTAGATATATAGACTGAAATTGTTTTGATATCACTACATCTAAAGCTACATGTTGAATTTCATTTCTTATGGTACTATTTAACATTTCAAGTTAAAACTTAGAAATGTAGAGTTCATGTAGAATCTAGCTAGCTTTAAAAATGTAAAACATGAAATTCTAAGCAAAATGATTAAAATCTAGTATGAATTAGAAAATTGAGGAAATTTGCCACTTTCTTAAAAATGTTTTAATGTTGCTTTTGGCAAAGGTATGCAGAGAAATGGCTCTAAATACATAACAATGTATTTCTTCTTTTTTGTGTGTATGTGTCTTTCACAACATTTAGGATTGTAAATATTAAATAGCACCTTAAACAAATGCCACAGCTACACTACAAGATCCTTCAAATTAAAATATATGACAGAGGACTAGAAAGAGGCAGACACAATCCCTACATTCTGTTACCAAATCAACATCAATAGATGTTGCATTGTGAACATTTACTCATCTTCTTTTGACACCTGTACTATCAATATTCATTGACCATATTTTGAATATCGTGCTTTTTAAACGTTAAATAACAAGTTGGTCTGTTTTAACACTTTTTAAATCTTCCATTCACATATATATATATATACTTTGATAAAATAAAACTATTTCATTTTTTAACAGGAAAAAGATGAATTAATGACAAATTATCCAGCTTGTTATTTCTAAGGGTGTGCATTCCTTATACTATAGTGCTTACTCTGTCTCGTAGGCTGTGTCGGTATCAGGGGTGCATTATTTGAATCTGTGTTTGAGGTAGATTCTGGAAGACGAAAATTTGGAGAAGAAAGACTACTACACCTAACTGCCGCAAACTTCATTCGTGGTGAAGTTATTGTGTGCTATCTTGAAACTAGAAAAGCGTATGTGCTAGAAAGAGTGCAAGCACCGATTGTTTCAAGTTAAAAAGCTGGTGGTTACATAATTTGCATATTGCATCACTAGAATCTTGTATTTCAATAAAAGTACTGAGATTAAGATGAAATACTACACATTCCATAAATATGTACAGGCATATCTTCAACTGCAGTAATATATGGAATACAAAGTGTCTGATAATGAGATTAAGCAAGAGAATAATAGGAAGATGAAAGAATAAGAGTATAATAATCATTCAGCATTAAAATGTTTTGATATCGTCATCATAATGCACATTACCTGGTTATCATGTCATACACATGCCGAGAGGGTGATACCATATTTAAAAAAGGGTAGGGGTTCATCTGTTCATCATGGCTGAGGGACTGACTAAAAACGTGTGGACGATAACATGATTTTTTGTGGAGTGATTTGATGGAGAAAAATAAGGGGTAATGGCTGTGTATGTGTGATGTAACACATCAAATACCTGAAGGAGATGGAGATCGATTTTTGGTGAATGTGTGAATCTCCATGAGTGAGTGGAGAAAAAAGGAAGAGAGAAGAGACAAAGAAAACAAAGAAGAGAGCAATGAAGAGGAATGGAAGAGCTATTAAGAGAGTAAAAGAAAGACTAGGAAGGGAAAGACGTTAAGATGGAAGAGGACTAGAGAGGGAAAAATAGTGGAAGTTACAGAAAGATGAAGAGAGAATATTGAGATAGAAAGATAGACAGTTAAGGAGAGTAAGGGAAGAGAAAGAGATAGACAGGGAGAAGAAAAAGAGAGGAAAGAAGTCTGTGAGTGTAAGAGAGCAAGAACGAATGATACAGATGGAGAGCAAAAGATAGAGAGAGAGATAGAGAGAGAGAGAGGGGAAGAGAGAGAAAGAGAGGAAGAAAGGGAGAGAGGGCAACATTTTGTAAACCTATGTTCCTATCATCACATAAAAAAGTAAAGATCATATCAGAAAGAAGAGGGGACAGTTTTAAAAGAAAATTTCACTTTTGACATGAAAAGAGGTAGTCAAGAAAGACAAAACGATGAATCTGATTGACAGAAGAGCAAAAGAAAGATGTCCGCATGGAGATGGAAGCTGTGGAAAAATTCAAAGTCGGAAGGAGAGGTCTTACCATCCATGGTCGGGGTGTGTTCTTGCATAGGTATGTTTTCCCCGTTGGATGCTGCGGGAACGGTAGTCGTGACTACAGAAGATTCAGTGGCAGAAAAGGACACATGGAGAGAGGGGGGGCAAGGGTCGCCATTAGTAGGGGACACTAAATATTTCGAACGAAAAACAAAAAAGAGAGGCAGCACGAAAAAGACAAACAACGACATACCACGCACAGACAGACAAGGTGAAGGAGGCAATGAACGGTCATCGGGAAGGAGGGGCAAAGTTTGTGAGATGGAAAGCAAAGAAATAAAAAAAATATAGAAAATAAAAGAGAAATAAAAGAGAATGGGATAATGAAAGGGAGAAATTAAAAGAGAGTTTTGCCAGCTGGATTTGACAAGCATTTTCTTATTTGATATATTTGGACGACATGATGATGGTGTTTGCAAAACGGCTAAGTTTTCGTCATTTGCTAATCGAAATTTCTTGTGTGAAGTGCTATCATGTGACTACACAGCTCTTTTCTGATCGGTGAAAGCATGCATTTTCAAATAAGCCCGAGTCTGGAAGAAGGTCGCAACAACTCACCCTGAAAGTAGTGTCAAAGGGCAAAGTTTGGATTATCAACTAATTATTACTGGAAAACATGGAGACTTTTGAACCTATAGAGAGTTATAACATTACTAAATAAGCATGATAGAAGGCAAATGTTTGCCCAAAATATAGGAAGATTTTCCTTTCCTATTTCTTTTGATTGTACGACTTTTGCACAGTAAAAAAGGATCAAACTTCAAAGAGGGACTAAAACATTTTACATAAAGGGATGGTCAAGATTTCACTCTTAATTTTATTCTTGATTTTTATAAATTGAATTTGCTCGATAGCCTACTGGAATGTTCCTCATCATGTAATTTTCCATATTTTCAATTTGTATTATAGACACACAAAAATTACATCATTTAAGATTGGGCTATGTCTCGGGCTTATTTGTCAAAGTGAAGTGTCTCTATACTCCATGATCACAAACTCACAAATGAGATTTTAGAGAAAGAAATATGTGAGAATTTTCTGGGTTCTATAATCCTATAACCATGATTCAGGGATATTATAGATGCATTTCTTATAAACTTATCTTTCACAGGAACAAGTGAATCACACACAATAAACTACATATTGAGAGAGTATATATCTTCACCATTTTAAGAAAGAAATGAGATTCTCTATCAATCTATTCATTACATTGAATGAAGACAATGTATTTTCCTCAGAGTGTCATTATTTGCACAATCAAAGGATATTCAAATTGTTTTGGGGCAACAGATATATTTTTGTATATCACATTAACAGCCCAAATTACTTGGGTATATTTTCAATCAAATTCTAAATAAAGTTTCCTTCACTGATTCAATCATGATAAGATATAAAAAATATCAATTATCGATCATATATAATAGAGATATACTTATATTCGTTTTCACATGATAATGATAACAATAAATATTGAATATAGGCTTTTGAGCTTTTTTTTAGTTGTTATAACTTCTTTCAGGGCAGAATAATATGTGCCAAATTAAATCATAAAAAATAATAAATAAATGTACATTTATTAGCAAAATGATATGAAGCAGCTAATGCAAATGTTTTGCCTTTTCTTATCAAACTCATCATTCGAATGGCACAATGCTCTCAATTATTTAAAAAAAACAAATGGATTTCTCTTGTAAAACTTCCACAACCTGCTTCAAATCTTGACTTTAAAACCACAGCTGATAAGGAAAAGATTTTTTTTTTACTCATAACAAAATACTTGTCTTGGTTCCTTTACAAAAATGTTTTAGTTTAAAACAACTTTTTGCTGAAAATCTTTCATAAAAGATGTATTTTTGTGTTTTATATTTATGAACTTCAAAAATTAGATCTTTTAGATGAAAATGCCTTTTTGATGAAAATCTTTCATAAAAGTTCTGATTTTGTGATGAATAGGCAAGGCAGGCCGTGGCCACTGTGTTTTGCTTGTAATGCGTACCAATATTTTTACATTTATAATAATACCAAATCATCCTTATCTATCAAGATTTTGAAACAGGTATGGATTGAAACTGTGCAAACAACTTCACAGGCAAATAAAAAAAACACCAATAAGCAAATGCTTATCAACTTAAATGCTGCAAGTACATCTCACAAGCATGAACAAAATGAACATTTCAATTTATTTTTGCATAGTATTTTGAATAGTAATTCTATGATATAGTTTCTAACTTAAATAGCCTGGCTTCAATTCTTAAATGTATTATATTTTTTGCAAAGCAATCATTATCTAATAATAGTCATCAGCAGTTATATTAATCGGCCATCAAAATGCTCTGAAGATAAAAAGGAAAGAATTCTTCATGAAAAGTATTTGAAAACTCACTTTTTATGAAACAATATTCCTATATAGTTAATGAACATAATTTTCTAGAAAATTCTGTTTGTAAAGTGAAAATGAAAAAGCAATTTAGAATTGGAGAATGATCTCCACAAGTGATCTATGTGTCAACAAAATTATCGCCTCTAGCTTTAGGACTGTACAGTTTTTTTTGTATGCAATAATTAAGAGAAAAATGAAGAAGGCTGTAGAGTCTAGTGTAGTGTGTAACCTCATACTTCAATAGCGGTGGTGAAAAGGTTTGAAAGCGCATGAACGTCATTGCAAAGTTGTGATTATGTTTTGTTGAATATCACGATCTAAAAGTCATGTCCTTTGAGCTGATTTGAATTGCTCTTGACATGACACAACAAGCCTTTCCCTCGATGATCAATTTTCTAACACATTTTCTTTTTTTCTAGCAGACTTGAAGCACAATGTGACACATCAAATAATTCTTGAAAACATAATGGAAGCATCACAAGCATCTTAAATTGTTCCCCCTTTTCTGTGTATGGATAAATATGACCTCCCAAACTGCCACCCCATGGAATAATACCACTGTGACAGCCCCCCTCCCCCCCCCCTCCCTCCACCCCAACTCTCAGACAACTCCCCACAAAGAAGTACCATACCACATTGACTACTCTGTACTTGGGGTGTAATTATCATATGGGATTGAGGGTAGTTATCCGCAGTGTTGCGATCTTGGGGGGGGGGCAATATTTATAAGGCTAGTTGTCCTATACTTATCTTTTTTTTCATTAAGGAAGGGGGTCTGAGCCAAAAAGAACAAATGAACAAGATGCTAGCATGCATCAACAATTCATCACCAACAAAAATGTAAAAAGGTTAAAAAGTTAAAAGTATCCAAAATGCTCAGGCAATTATACAACAATAATATAAAAGTAAAAACATCAACCAATAAATAACTGTTTATCATGAAAAAGATTAGTATAATAATTGGAGAAAAAAAATCATGAAACAAATTACTAAATATACCCACTTAACCAAACCTTCGAATATGCAAGTGTAACATATTTAATTACAAATAAAAACTAATGAATAAAATGCTATGCAATTGGATCACCGTATTAATATAACTTTTTTGTCACTAAACAATTTAATGATATTCAAGTTTTTATGCATATTGCGGCTAGATTGATATAGGTAAAATTGAGACTATACTAGAAAAAGAGGCGTAATTATTTTTGCAGCTTTGTAAAAACAAAATCTCCTTCTCTACAAGAAAGAGAGTACATGTTTGGAAGTCTACAAGTACAAAATTTTCAGTTGCTAAACGAGCTTCTAATGCTATTTATATGTATCTAAATTTCTTTTGTATTAAATTAGATCAGCAACATTTCTATCTTGGAAATATTTCTACAATCTGCAACATCTACTGCCAAATCTTTCTGATGAGTTCTATTCTGTTTTTGCAATGCTTCTAGTGCACTATAAGGTCCTGTTAAATCAAGTCAGCAATCGTTTCCCTTTTGTGAGTACGATAAATATGGCATTCGGTTAATTGCATAACATCATATTTTATATGCTGAATTAAGAAATGAATCAAGCACGATGGATTGATTATGGTAGTACATTCTCAGGCAGCCAAGCATTGTGGGACCAAAAATTAAGTGTAAATAAGAAACACAAAAAATGACTTGAATAGGAACACAGCATAAAGCAACGAGATAGAAAAGATAGAAAACCTGTTGAAGAAGTGGGCGGGCGCTGCTTCTTCTTCTTTTGGCCGCCGAAAATTCGGTTTTTGCGGACCGAGGAAATGCGTCGTCTGTTGAGGTAGTCCGCTGTGAAAAACAGGAAATGATATGTAGATGGTTGTTTAAAGAGAGAAGAGAAAGAAAAGTTGTCTGGCTGTTATGGGAGAGAGAAATTGTTAGTTATCTGTGCGGGAGGCATGCAGGGGGACGGCAGGCTTGTAGTTAAAAACATCGAGCTCGGGTAGGTGTAGGCGTGTTTCCTTAAACATTCGGCATCCATGCTAGGGGATTCTAGTTACTAAAATAAAAGTGTTGCAAATTAATCTGGAATAAAAATCATAGAGGTGTTTAACCATGCACAAAACAAAAGGTGGAGATGAATTGGCAGACATTTAAAAAAAAAACCATGCACTGATATCACCTACAGGCTGTTTACAAAACAAGCATTTGATAGAGATTCAAACACATTTGAATCCCCTATTTAAACAAATGGCAATGTATCCTGTGCGAACTCATAAAACTGCTCAATACCTGCATAAATCATATTCATTGTGCAATTCTTGCCCCCAAAATGCATTTAATCTCTACTAGTTCCTCAGGTCAATGGAACTTACCATACTCTCTTCATTATCACAAATCACAAAGTATTTTTTTGCAATGTGAACCCAACTATGATGTATTTAACTCACGAAGAGTAGGATAGCAGTTGTAAACCTTATTAACCCTTTCAGGACATGATTTATTTTTAGGGCTAAATTGATCACATATTGTTCTTTAAATTGGCAACAATACTATTTTTTTCTTTTGTCGCTACAATGATAGAATAAAATGCAATGTCTCTGAAAACAATACATACGAGCGGGAACGATGTCGAAATGTTCAATACCCGGCCAGTTTTATTGAAAAACAATGATTGTAATCTCTCAGCTTGTTGCCAATTTTAAAAAAACTTATATTCCTTCATAAAATTCCCAGCATCAAATGCAACATAATCATGAAACAAAAATGGATAATTTTTGCCCTTTCAATTTGTGTATCTGTTATATTTTTTAGGGCTCTGAATCAAAAGTTATAGAGCAAAAGCACAAAATGTGAAGTAATTGTCACAAAAGGGTTAAAAGACATTAGAAAATAATTATATAATATTGACTGGCCTTGAGGGGTATATAAGAAATATTGACCAAGCTAAGATCATATTGCCCCGAGTCGAAAGCGAGGCAATATGGTCTTTCAATATTTTATATCCCAGTGCCAGTCAATATTTTTATTGTCATCCAAATCAGACATCTAGAGCAAATACAAAATCCACCATGACAATCTCAAAGAACTGAACAAACTTTGTCAAACCAGCACTGTGCATCCAGTGCTTGACGAAGATGCACTGCAATTAAACAGTGTGCCTTTGGTGTGATTATTACGTCACAATAGAGTGCGCAAAGTGCTAGATGCGCAATGAAAATGACAAAATACGGCGCGGTCAATATGAGACTATATTTTCACTCGTCTCTACACGCAAAGTCTATACGGGTAGGGAGACCAAGGAAAATACAAAGAATATACCCTTCCGTTCCCACTGCTAAAGAAAAGTAGGGCAATACGGTTTCGTAAATGACCAGCTCAGATGTCTGATACGGGTGATAATAAAGTGTAGATGCTACTGGAGAGGTTGACAATATTAATAGACCATAGAGCCTTGTATCGCCTTGTTTAAACCTCTATTACAGCCTGTACTTGGGCTTTCTGCAAAATGGCCACTCAAGACAGACCATTTTACCAATTAACAAGCAAAGGTTTCTAGTTAAAACCGTGTCAGGAAAGCTTGAGAAAAGCTTTCTGGTCTTCTAGACCTACTTAAACTTGTTTCCAACAAATGCTTTAGTTTGAATACCGGTTGACTGGGAACTATTCATATCTTCCTTGAAATAATGACGAAGAAAAATGATAAAAAGTGACTACTCTCAACAAAGGCAATGATCACAATACGTGAGACAATATCATATTACTGGTGAGAGCCAGTAGGGAATTGACCCTGTGGCTAACGGTTTGAGTTAGTGCCCTTCTGGCACTCTAGAGATGCTACATACTACTAGCACAAAGACTAGGGCACAAAACAACCACAGACGCATACCTACAACAAAATGACTGAACAAAACAATCACATACATATGCTTGATATATACATTCAACAAAACAAATTACTATATGATATATATACATTCAGGATTGCCAAGAGTTTGTATAGACTTGGCTATGTTTCACATATAGTGTATGTTGAGGTGTGCTATTAGGAGAGGATGTGTGCAGTTCAGATTTCTCAGCAATGTGTATAATCTCCTACAAAAATAAAAATGTGCACATAACCTTGTAGATTTCAAGGATATATACATATGACAGTCAAACACATGCATGCAGGCTATTTGTTTACTAAACTGTGTGCATGAAAGTGTGATTTTTTGTATTATATATGCAACAAGATCATTGCAGGGGAAGGGTATTAAATAAATATGTTTGTACACATATTCATAAATAATCATATCAATTAATATCTCTAATCACACAATTATATAGTGAAAAATCATCATTACATTGAGTCTTCAAAAGAAATATTTTAAAAAGTATTAAACATTCTGTTATGATATCTAAAATACTGTATAACTGAAAAGTGCCCTGCCCTATAAAAGAATGTTTTTTCGACAATTATGATCATCACAGCAAATACAATGCCCTCTTAACTCTATATAAGTTTGGGTGTATAAACATTTGATAAATTCTACAATTTTCTTACAAATATACAAATGTAGTAGTTACTAGACTACAATAAAAAACAAAAAAAGTTGGAATGTTTAATATATTTGCTTCACAGATTCTCAGAGAATAAGATGTAGAAGTTGTATGACAGAGTTTCAATACTAGATACTTTACATTAATACATTTGAATTAGACACTGCAATCCGTTAAAAATATGACCATTTTTTAGAATGTGTTAAGATGTCAACTGCAAACTGGTATATTACTGAAGACTGTTATAAGAAATGTCGATAGATACATATAACTTGAGAGAGAGAGTATTTATAGAGTGGGAGAGGGGAAGAGAAGAGAAAGAGGGAAAGGAGGAAAGGCAGAAAGTGAGAGGAAGAGAGAGAGGAAAACAAGGGAAGATAAAAGGAGAGAGGAAGGGAGACAGAGAGAGAGAGAGAGGAAAACAAGGGAATATAGAGAGAGAGGAAGGGAGACAGAGAGAGAGGAAAACAAGGGAAGATAAAAGGAGAGAGGAAGGGAGACAGAGAGAGAGAGAGAGGAAAACAAGGGAATATAAAGAGAGAGGAAGGGAGACAGAGAGAGAGAGAGGAAAACAAGGGAAGATAAAAGGAGAGAGGAAGGGAGACAGAGAGAGAGAGAGGAAAACAAGGGAAGATCAAAGGAAAGAGGAAGGGAGACAGAGAGAGAGAGAGAGAGGAAAACAAGGGAAGATAAAAGGAGGAAGGGAGAGAGAGAGAGAGAGAGGAAAACAAGGGAAGATAAAAGGAGGAAGGAAGACAGAGAGAGAGAGAGAGGAAAACAAGGGAAGATAAAAGGAGGGAGACAGAGACAGAGACAGGAAGGACAGAAGTGATGAACTTCTGGTCACTGCATCATAACTTCAAAGGTCAACATACCATTATCACAGCCACATTGCTTGATCTTATCTACATCAACGACGTCCTCGTGACACGACTTGCAGTAGAAGTAGGCCCTGTAGCAGAGTACAGAATTGAAAATCACAGTTAAAAACTAACAGGACTTTAAGAGTCAACAAATCTACCGAAAGTCAATAAACCAATCAGTCAAAATCAATGTACGAGTGTTGGACTTAGTTGTGTACATACGTCATGAACATGCATTTTTAGTGATAGTTATGTGTGTGTCATGTTGCCTCAGCTGTTTCTTGCCACTAGTTGCTGTCTGGCATTATCATAAACCATCAGCTGGGGCAAAAAGGGCATAGACTATATATATCAATCTGCGTATAAATACTCCCCTGGCTTTGAACAGCCGAAATACCGTTCATAAATATCATTTATTTCTGAAGCTTGGGCACTTTTGATATTTCTATATGTGAATAATTTTGTTTATTGTCATAGTATATTGTTTATTGTTGTTGTTGTTGTCTTGCATATCATTAACCATTGCATGACCTGAACTTATTTTTGATGTTCGACATGCAAATATAGTTATGTTCCTTTGTATGATTTTAATATTGAATAAAGTGATGATTTAAAAAAGTACTAATGTACTAATAATGATAATAATAATAATAATAATAATAATAATAGTTTGATTTATAAGGCTCAAATGGTGAATAACTACCCTTGCTTTAGCTGAGCTCAGATGATATGGCGTTCACGTATTCAAGAAATACCTACCGGGTACCTATAACTTCACATGGGATAAGAGTGGCAAATATACATTGATGTCTTGCCAAAGGATATGAGTGCCATGGCAGGGATTCGAAACCTATAACCATGTGATTAATGGCCTGTTGACTATAACACTAGATTATCACACCTCTACATAAAACCTGAATGAAATGAATGTGACCACAGATGGAAAAGCCTATCAGCAAATGTAACTTAAAGAGCTTCCAGGGACTACTCCGGAGGCATCTAATGCCCCTTTGTCATTAAACCTCATTTGTCTTCCTCACACCGCTTGTTATATTTGGATCATATCTTCATGACAAGCTGCATAGACCTTTGAAGATTACTAGAAGAAGAAGAAGAAGACCATTTCCACACCATGAAATTTGAAACACTTCCATGATAGAGGCGTCATGGTATAGTGGATATGTCTCAAGACTGTGGATCACAAGGTTCGCGGTTTGAGTCCCACCGCGGCACTAATGTCCTTTGGCAAGACATTAATCTACATTTGCCACTCTCCACCCAGGTGAAGTAAATGGTTACCCGGTAGGAAGAAATTCCTTGAATGCTTTAGCGCCTTATTATGGCAGCTCAGCTACAGCCGGGTTAATAATATGATTCTTTGTATTAGGTGCAGTAGAGTATATTTATATAGTAGTTGCGCTATATAAAGTGACCTATTATTATTATTATGATAAGACCTTTACCTTTTGACCTCCTGAGCTGATGGGGCGACAAAGAATCCCAGAGTTCCTTCCTGGACACGGACATGAGGGCCTGGATTGATAGCAATGCTGCATCATGGGATAGAATACATGGAGAAATGATACTCACATGACATAGTGATGAAATTAATTTTTCTTCTTGGTACATATCGAAAATCTGTTCCAAAAGCAAACCAAAAAATGTGTTTGAAATGTAACATTTTACATAATATTAGTAGAATCAGATTAAATGTAAAACAAAATTGAACTGATTCATCTATATCTTCACAAAGCAACATTCTGATCAAATGCTTCGATATATAACATGTATTCAATTGAGTTTCACAAATTACTTTAGGGGTATATTGTGTCAATTTACTTTGAGAGCACACTAAAACTAAAATAAAGAAAGGAGAGATATAAGATAGGTGACTCTACAGATGATGCTTCATCAGATTAGGAAGTCGTTTTAATACTTACACACTCTCCACTGTGTCAATGTTAGCCTCCACGGCAATGATTAGCAGCTTCAGCTTCTGGAAGCAAATTCTTAGGAAATAACAAAAAAGAAAAAAAGGTGATTACATCATACCAAAAAGAATGGGGAAAACTTTACAAAGAAAA
The DNA here is from genome assembly GCA_037976565.1 of Mesocentrotus franciscanus. Classification (NCBI taxonomy): domain Eukaryota; kingdom Metazoa; phylum Echinodermata; class Echinoidea; order Camarodonta; family Strongylocentrotidae; genus Mesocentrotus; species Mesocentrotus franciscanus. The sequence goes on from CP137685.1 coordinate 21,152,312, forward strand.
CAACATGGCACACAAATATTTTGAAAGAACATAAAGAAATGAGATACCGGTAGGCAGAAAGAATAAAATGAGTAGACAATGCAAAAGAAGGAAATGGTGAAGACAGATTGTGAGTAGAGTAGTCGATGCACACATCGGCTACTCACATAGAAGAGTCCAAGTCCGACCTGGGTTCCTTGCGGGCCTTTATGCAGGGTTTTATGTTACCGGTATTCTTTCATTTCTTCATACTCCTTTACCATTATTCCTTAGAATGCCAGGGGGGTGTTTCACAAAGACTAAGATCGACTTTAAGTTGGACTTAACTATGGCAGGCCGTTCATGCCCGTTTGCTCTCACCATTATGATCTTTAGATGATATTTTTTCCTTCAATAATGAATTATCAAAAAATATGAATTCCATAGATTTGTGACCATGATTTGTATGTCCCTTGAGAGACCTTGCCGGTAAATGGTGAGAGCAAACAGTGGCATAAACGGCCTGCCATAGTTAAGTCCAACTTAAAGTCGATCTTAGTCTTTGAGAAACACTCCCCAGGTTAGGTATTTTGAGGTTTATTTTACACATTCTAAACTTCATAATACATAAACTTTCTTCTTCTGGTGATTGGTAGGCTACACTTTCAACAGGTATAAAATAGAGTATTTGGTTGCCATTTTTAAGGAAACAAAGTGTTTGTCTACTTACTGTGTAACTTCTGGAAAGCTTAGTCCAGTAAAGGATTTAGAAAGATACTCTGTATACATCTCATTCCCGCATCCTTCCAGGTAGTTGCTTTGCCATGATCCCCTGGGTACTTGCTGAAATAGACGGCCACAACAAAAAATCCAAAATCAGTCTCTGCATCTCCCTTAAACCAACCAACTACGCCTACACAAGCCCTAATTAAAGTCCCTAATTTCTTGTCTTGTCTCAAAAGGCTCTACTCCTATAATCTATGTCTGCTGACAACCAGAAAGGCATTCATAGACTTTTTCATAGAGTTAACCACCTTCTGGTTCTCAGGAAATGGTGAGCATAGATACATGTACAATAGATAATGTGTCCCTTGACTACAAAGTTAATAACTTGACTGCCACTTCCTGCCATGCTACATGAATATTTTTTGGTCATACAAAGTTGGCAATCATTATTAAAGTGATAGCACGCAGCAGGATACCATCATGATGCAATAATCATGCCCAATATGATGTGATCACCACAATAGGATGCAATCATTGTGCGATCACAAACAATGGGATGCAATCTTGATGGTATCCCACACAATAGAATGAAATCATAATGCGGTCACACACAGTGGAATGCATTCATAATGCAATCGCATACAAGATCATGCAATCATTGTGTGACTGCACATGATATTCGATGCAATAATGATGCAATTGAGCAACTTGACAGGAAGCTGGCAGGCATGAGGTGAAGGGTCACTTCATCTATTCCAAAAGATATTTGCTGCAGGTATTTGGGAATCTAATTGCAAAATTATTATCCAGTTGATTATAAGGGACAAATAAAATCAAAAATCAAATGGAATGTTAACAATGTATATGTTGCCTTTTCTATCATCCATATTCTTTATCTGGATGTGATCCCTGAAATTGTTGTCCTTATCACAATTTACCATGTTCTCCCCCTCCCTTCTGCACCATCATTAAATTATCATGAGGGAAAAGAAGGATGCTATGTTACCTTGGCAAAAAAATGAGAAACTTAATGATATGCCATCAATTATTGAATTTGACACCCACACAAAGAATTCTCTCATGGCAAATGCTTTCTATTCGACTACATGCCCTAAAGAATTAGGGGAGCATAACATGGAAGTCTGTATGACATATTTCTACCCCTTTCTATATTGAAAGACTGAATAATTATAACACAATACATCCCCTGCTTACAAATTTTCAATGCTGGAAAGCACAACAGAAATATGATTTGTATTTTGCTCTGTCTTAATTCAAAACAAGAAATCACAGCTAGAACAAATTTACAAGTTACTGTTTAAAGTTTGACAAACTGTGTGGCAAAAATTGAACCTCCACTTAAAAACATACAGGCAAAGCAATATCGAAAGAACAATTACACAAGAAAAAAAAACAAGTGCATATAAAAGCAAATTGAATCTTATCAAAAATGGGGATGAAATATGTCAAAGACACCTTAAAAATTCAGCCAGATTAAATAGATTTATTCTTTAAATAATGATATCATAAATGATGGAATATAAATGAATGTTAGAATTTGTTAGACATGACCAACTTTTCCATTTTAAGACAAATTTTAGTAAACCTTTTGGCTGTGCTGCTTTGCATACATATTTGAATATTTTAAAGCATTCATGATTTCTGAGTAGTAAACCCGCAGTCCATCATTGTAATGGAGTCTGGAAAGCTAGACTAAGATTAGAGGAACATAACCAAATGATAGAATGAAGATTTTTTTTTTTAAAGAAAAAAAAAGTTGGGGCCAGATGGGAAAAATGCTTTCTGTTGTTTATCTGCTAATGGATATTTAGTTAGTTAGTAGCAATTCTACATGCTGCTTTTATCCAGGTAAACTACAGGGTTTATTTCTGTACAAAAATCTAGAAATGAAATGAAACAGCAAGGATCTAAGGAATTTACATTTTAGTGGAATCAACTTCTAGCCAACACATATCATGTCTTTTTCTTTCTTATTTTAAGCATTACAAGCAGGTGAAAGAAACAATAACAATTGATATGCAGGACAAATGAGAATGAAACAATAATGGGGAAATGAAAATGGTTTAGCGTCTTATCCATGCCACTGTGCTCAAGGTACATTTATCTGTGGAAATCAAAAGCAGTGAGCACAGTTACACATGGTGAAGTTAGCAGAAGCTTTAGCTGGTACTCAGGGAAAAAAAAATGATGGTGGCTTTAAGGAGAAAACAAGCTGCAATCAGGGATGTTTGCTTCATTCCTCGCTCAAAAGTTTTTGAATGTGTCTGAATGGCGAGATCAGCAATTGCCTTTGGCGTACAAGCTTATCTCTTGAAATTGAAAAACCAAATTCAAAAACTTTTGAATAAGACTCAAATGTATAAAAAAGAAAAAAAAAAAAAAAAAAGGAACAAACTGGTGGTATAAAAGGCTTGGGCAGGGTTTGTGAATTAGTAATTTCCTTTTTAATTATTCAAAGTAATTAACATAACAAGTCAAAGAGACTGATATAGATAATAAATTGCATATTTCATTTCATATTGCACTCATTCCCGGAAGAATATTCATGTTTTCTTCATATAATATTTTTGTCCTCACATAATATGTTTAGGAACTCCGAGTCCTTGCCAAACAATTAAAAGAGACAAATAGCACACAAAACTTTTCACAAAAATCTATTATACCTAAGATAATCTAATTGGAAAAATAGACTTCAAAATTCCCTTTCATTTTCTGATTTGTAACAGTTTTACTGCGAATAACAACAATTAACAGAAAATGTTTGAAAAAAAGGATGACGAGCTTAAAAATATTGGCTTAAATTTGAGGATTTGACAGAGTAAGCAGTACAAATTATTTATCTAAGTTCTCTTTTCAAGTGAAACAACACAAAAATAAAAGACGATCTTGATAAATTTACTTAAAATGTGGCATAACACAATACTTAGGGGAATTCATTGAACAATGTCACTTTCAAAGCTTCAAAGCTTGTAAAATCAAACAAATCAAAAAATAATTTATGAACATTGAAAGGGGTGATTTTTATTACAGTGAATTCTTTATGAAAACACCATTAATTACCATCAAACAGCAATGAATAGCATATGCAAATTCATTTTGATATCGATATCAATTGAACAGATGAATATGAAATAATTTTAGAATGTTAATTGTTACATGCATGATTGATGCATGATGGTATTAAAATTAAACTATCTTTAATCAAAATTATGAACACTTAAATGCATGCCTTTAAAGTAAATCACACAGATGTACGAGAATGACACAATCAAACGCACAAAGTAATGACATTTGATTCATTCGTTGAACATATGAAACAAACATTGATGGTGCATGTTGCAAGAAATAGTCAATCGGCATAGATATTCTCTTACACGCTTCACATAAATTGATGATGATGCAATGAATTCTTGATGACAACGTTCGTGCTTTCTATCTCCTACGTAATACATAATTTCACTTTGAATTCCTTGCTTGAATAATTTCACGTATCAAGTTCTTTTTTGTTCTTTTCTTTCTGACAGAGTGCATAGAAGTAAGAAAAAAAGTAAGATACAGTAATCGAGTGCTGATGATGAAATTACGTGAAGCATGACCAAAAACTATAAAGAGATAGAAAATATTGATTTCAAATCAGCACGAAGCACCACATGGGTTACACTCAAAACGGAATACTTGCTATTTACCAGACTGGTCTTAGTTTGCGACATCAGAAATGGCGTGGCGTAAGCCTAACCCTGTATGAACCGTTTTCTCTTTTTTAGGGGGAAGCCGAAAAATCATAAAAGTCATACAGTGAGTATAGATAGGGTTTAGGCAAATGAAGCACTCTGGTATAGTTATTAATCTTCGCATCTTGTGTGAGATACTTGCGGTTCTTCAGTATCAAAGCTGGCCGGCATGATAACGTCTGTTCGGAGCCAGAAGGGCATTAAGTCCATTAAAATACATGACTCAATGCCCTTCTGGCTCCAAACAGACGATATATGAAATGATGGAAATGTATAAGAAAACTAGTGGAAGCATGGTCAGGGTGGAGTTACAGGATATGTAGATTTTTTTCGATTATACAAAGCTGCAAAAGATGTTACTCTGGCCCTCTTTTGAGGGAAAGTAACTTGCTGGATTGAAAGTGGACCAACAGTTTGAAGACAACTGGTTGGAATAAAGCCCAGAATTGCAATAATTCATCAACTCTTTCCAGAGCCAACACGAGAGCATAAGGATTAAGCATCGCAACTATGCCAGTTTGTGAATTCAGGCATAAATTGCTGGTGGAATTGCTGAATCGTTTCTGATACAAGTCATTTTGTTTTTATAAACCAAATTAGCCTGAAAAAACACTCTGACATATTCGAGTCACACATGTTCTGTACAATATAAACCCTCGAATGCCTGAACACTATTGATGATAACATAGTATTCTAATAAAACTCCCTTTTTCATGTTAGCTCTGGTATTTATAGTAATGTGAAGTATCAGAGATTTTTGCTCTCTTTTAAACTTGAGAAAACTAGTCAAAAAAAATATTCACAAGATTATCCCACCAAAACAGTTTGCTATATTTGTTATAGACTTTTTATAGTGCACTGCTTTGATGAACACCATTTTTTTCAAAAGCCGGTTCACTCCCAAAACAACATGCTTCAAGAGATGGTCCACTTTGAATCGAGAGCAGAAATCAGTAGGGGTCCAACTCATCAGCACCTAGAAAACAGAATGGAGCTCGGAGGTTAGTCTACAGTCAACAAGATGACACATCTGCTAGGAGATTCAAAATGAAATTCGACAACTGAACGTCAACTCAAAAGAAATGAAACTCGCCACACTTAAAACAAAACAAAAATGAACTCATTATGGGAGGACGAAACAAAAACAAACAATATTGAAAAACACAAATTAATGCTCAGAACAAAACGCAAATGAATGATGTGGAAAGACAGCAAGATAAAATGGCGGAAAAAGTAGGGTATATGCTGTAGAAAGTGAGGGAAAGGGGAGGAGTTGCAGTGATGTGATAAGGGCCATGATGAAACAGGTTTTGAAATAGTTTAAGAGTGCAATGTTAGTGTACATGTAGGTGTTTAGTTCCAAAAGACAAACGAGTGAAGTGATTGGAAAGTGAGAGAAGACAAATAGGAAAGTAATTAACATTTACTAAATGTGAAACTAACAATAAAAATTTTCTGGAATTCCAATATATTTTCTTTTAGGTTATGTATGTGATTCTAGCATGCTGCTGACAAGACTCCCGATTTTATTTCATAAACTTCTTTTGTGACAGGAGTACAGGTATTAAACATAACATAATTTGATAGGAGTTTCATCCGTGCTATTCCCATGCTAGCATAAGAAATGCCCTTTAAATATTAGTACAGTATAATCAGGGAGAGTCTACTTCATGGGCTAAGGAATTTTTAGTCATATGAAATTGTCTAGTTCATCTGTGTACTTACACATTCATATATATTTCTGTGCAGTACCTATGTAGCCTGCGAAGCATTGTAGCTTCTTCAGGATATTTCTTTGATGGTCCAAAACCTCATAATAGAAAAATTTCTAATGAACAAAATCTAGAGATTAACTTCTGCTTACTTGTTTCCAACATGTTTCCAACATACTAGTGCACAATTTAACACTCAACATCACATTTAAATTCTCTACAGGTGCGTATTTCTATCATCTAAACTGAATTAAAATATTTTTTTTCTTCTCAGATGCTCTCTTGAGGCTTGCTGATGTAAAATTGACAATAAATTATTCGGGGAGGGGGTATTATTTTTGTGTTTTCTATCAGATCTCTTTATAGAGCTTCGATGAGCTAAATATCCCTCTCTGCTCCTAAACATTCTTTTCACTGTATCTAAATGACCTCAAATCTCATTGCAAAGTGCATATCTTTTCTCCATCTGAAAAACATTATAAAACTTGATTGCAATAGAAAACTTACTGCTTGAATCAGTTGCATGTGAAGTTAGTATTTTCTGTGTTTGTTTTGCGTGAATGAATAAGGGAAGGGGAAGTTTCGGGATGGATTGAATAAATGTAGGAGAAAGGGAAAAGAGGGAGGGAGGTAGGGAATGATGAGGAGGGGAGGAGAAGGAAGAGGAGGGGAGGAGGGGGAGGGGTAAGAGTTTGGTAGTCAGGTGGTATGGTTTTAAGCTACAGTCTCTTTGGGTGTTTGGAGCTAAATCTGTGGCGGGCGGCACACACACTTAGCCTGGCGAGGGCCAGAAGGGCATTAACTGGTATACTTAAACAGAGAGTCAACGCCCTTCTGGCTCTCAACAGATAACTTTTCAAGAAAGGGGGTGGGGCAATAAGTCAAGTCCATGCTCTACATGACAATCAGTACAATGAAACAGGGACGGGACTTCGTCTTGGTTAGAGTTTCCGAAAGTAACGTCAATAAAAACGTCAACGGTCGCAATAATCAGGCTATTAGTCCAAAAGTTTGTGCGTTGAATACACAGGTTCCAAACTCAAATGCAACTAAATGAACGATACTTGTAAAAAGTCAAATGAAAATGGCAAGGGAACTTTTTTGTTCAGCTGAGATATATGGTGATTTTGCCTTGTAGGGATGCTTATGTGAAAGGGTAATTTGCGATATATAAGTATGAAATGTTTATAGCAATAATAGTGGTAAAATTTGAAATAAAATGGGTTGGGGATATAAAATTTGATTATGGATTATATTTGATAATGGATAAGGGTTGATATAATTTGTTTGCCTGTAAATTTTCTTTTGAAATAAATAAAAGAACATTTCACTTTCTTCTTTTTTCGCTAAAGGGCAAGGCATTTTTTAACACGACTCTGGAAAACGAAATCTAATCTAAACTGAAAACGTTTTTGAAGCATGCAATCGAAAAAATGTACAGTGAAAAAAAAAAAAATAGTTAACACAACCTCTGAAGTGGTAAAACAAACCACATGTGAGAAGACAAAAAAACTGTCCTAATCTCACCCGATTTGAGAATGGACTAAACCACACACCTGAGCTTCACCAGTGGGCGCTGCCAATAGGCTGGATTCATCTTCGGTCTGATAGAGGGGTGGACAGGTCAACAGGGTGGGAGGGACAGCAAGAAGCCATTAAACCATGGAATAAATAATGGGGAGGGGTGAGAAGAGGTTGAAGAGAGAAGAAGGGAGATAGACAAGGATGTTGACCAAATTATTCCACATACAAAAGGAGAAAAGAAAAGGAAAGAAAAGAAACCCACAAAAATATAAAAATTAGAAATGATAGCAAATGAAAGAAACATACTTCAGACAGATATTTAAAAAGGTGAAAGAAAACATATAAAGTATAGTTAAAGAGACATGTTACAAGAATCCTGAATCCATTGTAGTTTAATTAAAGTGCATCACAAACATTGAATCTGAGTCTTTTTCAATCTTCATTTTCGGTTAGTGTAAAGAGACAACATAAAACACAAGGATGTTTAAAGTACATTTTTGATAAAAAAAGAAATTTACATCAAATAATCATCTCTTTCATTTAAGAAAGATTGTCTTGACATTTTTTAGTGCTATCTACCCCTAGTTTCATTAAAATGACAAGTTCTTGGTCTGATACTGGTTGACCACAAACTGAGTATCACATGTTTAACTAACAAATGTGAAATATTTAGAAGCATTTCACACAAATTACATGAATTCTCACATATATGATAATAACAGTCGAGATGAGTAATGCCAAAACAACAACACTATGGTAGCAATTATACTTATATTGAACACATAAAATGAAAACAATATTGAAGCTGATTATGATGATTGTATAATACTCTTTCTTGCCAGCAATCAATCTAATTAGTACCAATAATACATTGGTTTAAAGATCCATAACATTGTTGGTTAAATATCACATCTTAGAGTATTTACTTCAGTTTTCAAATCTAGAAATGAAATTGTGCTTACATAAATTATCATTACCTTTTAGCATCTTGTTCATATTTGCATAGACCTTTATCGCAATTATGCACATCAAACTGTACAAATTGCTTCTTTTCTTAGATGTTTTACTATTCCTTCAATGTTTGAATTTAACATGCATCAATGCGATGGCATTTGTAGTAAAGGCATCTTTCTCTTACTCGCTATCTCTATCTCTCGCTCCTCCTTGTTCTTTTTCTCCCCCTCTCTATTCTCCCTCTTCTGCTTGCTCGCTCTCTCTCTCTCTCCGCCGTTTTTTTTCTCCCTTTCTCAGTAATACCACTGAATCATTTTTATGAAGATGTCCATGATGAAGTCAAAGATATATATACCTCTAAAAGCCCAATGATAAGAATATATATATATATACTGCGAAAAATGCATAAGTATGTGATTATGGCTTAATGTTAACTGAGGACATGAATGCAATAATTCTCTAAAGAATATAAATTAACAGATTAACAATAGATTTTGAAAATGGTAAAATAGTGAGAAAAATTGGTATCGAAATAGCAGTCTATACCATGTTAGGTATATGGTGCAATATTATACAGACTTAAACCAGTAGTGCAAGTAGTAGTAGTAGTAGAAGTAGTAGAAGTAGTAATAGTAGGAGTAGTAGTAGTGGCAGTGGTAGTAGTAGTAGCAATAGTAGTCATAGCCGTTATCATAGTAGCAGAATTACTAATAATAGTAGTTGTAGTATATGTAGTAGTTGTAGTAGTAGTAGTAGTAGTAATAGTAGTAGTAGTAGTAGTAGTAGTAGTAGAATTACTAATAGTAGTAGTAGTTGTAGTAGTGTAGTGTAGTAGAGTAGAGTAGAGTAGAGTAGAGTAGAGTAGAGTAGTAGTAGTAGTAGTAGTAGTAGTAGTAGTGGTAGTAGTAGTGGTATTGGTGTGGTAGTGGTGGTGGTGGTGGTGGTGGTAGTGGTAGCAGTAGTAGCAGTAGTGGTAGTGGTAGTGGTAGTGGTAGTGGTGGTAGTGGTGGTAGTGGTTGTAGTAGTGTAGTGTAGTAGTGGTAGTGGTGGTAGTGGTAGTGGTAGTAGTAGTAGTAGTAGTAGTAGTAGTAGTAGTAGTAGTAGTAGTAGTAGTAGTAGTAGTAGTAGTAGTAGTAGTAGTAGTAGTAGTAGTAGTAGTAGTAGTAGTAGGTGGTGGTGGTGGTGGTGGTGGTGGTGGTGGTGGTGGTGGTGGTGGTAGTAGCATAAGCAGTAGTAGTCATTGTTGTTGTTGTAGATGTAGTAGTAATAGTCACCATGGTAATAAATCTTAACTAAACATTCCCCTACAAATTAAACTAACCTTGAGGGCCATTAATGTGATTAATCGCAACATGGAGGCTCCAAAATGCGCTCATGCTTACTGCCCTCAATGCAAGATCCTATCAACTAATCATCCTTGACATACACTTTTGCACATCCAGGTGTTTATACATACGCAAGATGCAGCAGACATCTGCATCCATGCTTACTTAATAAAAACTTTAATAAATGAGAAAAAACAGTATCATGCTACCCATTCTTCATAAACATGTATAATGTAAATGCATAGAACATGCTTTCTAAAAATGGCTTTATTAAAAGAAATTAGATCCTAATAATTATTTGTTTTCAACAATTATTTAAACAAAAATGCTTGGTTCATTTACATTTATAAATCCTTATCTATTTTCATTTCATTAATCTATTAATTGATTTCATTTCACTAATTAACTATAACCTGACTAACTTATATGTACTATTAATTTGCTTTGGATATGTTAATTCTGAAAAGATGCTGCATTACCAGCAGAATTAAATAATTGAGTTTTGATTAATTTTTCCAATTGTATCTTTTCAATCAGTCTAGACCTTATTCTATATTATTCATGGATAATTACCTGCCCAGATTACTATGAATTTGCTGTAAATCATCTACTGTTAATACAAGGTTAAGGCTTTAAAGCATTCAAAATTAAGTTTAAAACATTTTTTTTTAATGGACTTAAACTTATCAGAAGTCAAACTTAACAACTACTTATCTTGAGAGATGCATATATTCTTGGAGGAATGATAATTAAATATTTTCTTGTGATTTCTGAAATGAATTAAAATTTCCCAACACTTCAAGATGCATATGACTGAAAAACATGCAAAGTGCTTGAAAGCCAATAGACTGGAAAACACTTATAAAATGTCAAGTATTTTCATCTTCAGAAACAGGGTATTCATATTTTGTTAGATGTCTGACAAAAAATATTAACTGGAGTGGTAATCATGAAAACATCAGAACTGAATGTGGTTGAATGAGCATGTGCACGCATGTAAAATGGCAACTAGCTGGAATACTTCTCAGGGAGTGGAGAATGTGCACTATAATGTGCACAATAGTAATTGAATCCAGTCACGGGGTAATAATAATACTGTAAGCGCTTTTGATCAGGTAATGATAAATCGCTATATGAGAAACAATTCTTCTTTTTCTTCTTCTGTCTCCAAACAGATGATATAGCAGATGGATGCGAGTTTATATATTTTGAAGTTCATGAATAATGAAGAGATTTGCAATGTGAAATACTATTGTGAGGTAAATGGTGATTGTTTGAGTGTGCAAAATGTGAACTGTTTAAAAAAAACAAGAGATATTTAATGCTCAAACTGATTTCTGCATGATTATGTGAAGTATTGTAAAAATGAAATTGTCATCTCAGAGCTAAAAAGGCATTAAGGCATTTCATGTATTAAATACAGGATTAATGTCCTTTAGCAAGACATTAATCTACATTTGCCACACTCGACCCAGATGAGGTAAATGGGTACCTGGCAGGAATTTATTCCTTGAAATGCTAGAGCACCATAATGGCAGCTAGGCTAAAGCCGGGGTAATAATTTCTTTGGAAGTGCGTAGAGACGTTATAATGTGATATGCGCTATACAAGAATCGAATATTATTATCATTATTAACAGATGAAGTACTCTTGGTCTCTTATTGGCTAAATGAAAATAGTATGAATACACCTTTTCACGGTTAAGGGCGCCATCTTAATTTAAGATAAACAAACCATTGACCTCTAGAGGTCAGGGGTTTACGCGTAATTAAGATAGCGCCCATGCAAAAATGATGTGAGCGCACAGCGCAGGCAGTGATGTCATCAATGTTTTCAGATGCCTGCTCACATCATATTTGCATGGGCGCTATCTTAATTACGCGTAAACCCCTGACCTCTAGAGGTCAATGGTTTGTTTATCTTAAATTAAGATGGCGCCCATGTCTGAGCATGCGCACTTTTGTAACCGTGAAAAGGTGTATTAGATAGAATGTAATAAACCTAGCTTTTAAAAAGAGAAAAATGAATTGTTCATTTGTTCATTGCTTTTGACTGAAATACGACTGCTTAAATTGTAAAACGATATATTCCCAGAGCTGCATGAAATTTGTAAAAACTAAAATGAATTACTACGTTTAGTTGGCTATATGTGAATGACTTTATATACATGAATGCCTATAAATTTCATACAAAAACTAATTTGGGGTGGAAGAATATGAAAAATGCTATATGATATTCAAATTTTTCCTGAAAATAGTGCCTGAAGATATATAAATATGAATAAAATGTGTATTATGATGTGTGTACTGTCAATTATATATTTTTTGCTAATGATATATGTAGTAAAAGTATACCTTGTCTTTGTGTACAGCATGAAACATGAAAAAACACAATTCAAATGCTATTTGTGCAGTAACAAAACTAAATGGAGATGCATATAATGCATTGTTCTATTGCTATAGAATGCTGCTGCTACTAGGCAAGAGACTCTAACTACATACATTGACATAGCGATAACCAGAGGGAGTTTGCGGGATAGGAGTCGACGAAAAATTCTTAGAGGCTGATTCAATCTGTTATGAAACACAAGAAATAAAGAAAACATGGATAGACAGCATGCAAAGAAGAAACTTATAGGTAGCAGGGGCCCGTTTCATAAAACTTGTTATCTATAACAAATGCTAAATTTCTATGACAAATTTGCTCTCAACCAATCAAATGCCATGATTTCAGTAGCTTATAACAGTAGCTTGTAACTTGTTATTGATATCAAGTTTCATGAAACAGGGCCCAGAACATGTTGCCTACTGAGAGGCAGAAGGACTTTAGCTTTTCTAAAGAGTTAATGTCCTTCTTGCACTCAGTAGGCAATATTCTTTATCAATACAGACATGCAAGAAATTTGTACACACCATTACTATATTCAGAGGAGAAAGAATAAGCAATACATTTTCTACACTTCTACAGTCTAGCGATCATGCAAGTACATACAACATGAAAGCTGTTGGCCATCTATAGGTATTTAGGATCCACTTTATCAAATATATTTTAATTTCTCTTCTGCTTACTGCTAGACTTACATGTACATATTAAAGAGTACATAGAAATCCTTCTTAAAAATGTAAATTTGAAGAGCCATTTCCTCAAGTTAAACCATCAGCTGTTATACAGTAGATCTATCTCTTGAAATATTAATAGATACTGTTGAAATTTGTTAAAAGAATATTACAAGACTAGGGTGGTCCATATTAACTTGGCATGCACACCACTGAATCCTGCCATTTCTTACCTAAACACTGCTTTCATTTGCCTATATTTACCATTTTTATTGTCTAGAGAATGCAGAAAATTGCCAATCTGCCAGGCAAATGCATATCTTAAAACTAAAAACCAATGTTCACAATCAATAATAGATTTGGGTTATCCCAGAAACAATTTAAATGTAAATAAATTATGACAGGAATATAAGATAAAGTCAGTTTAAGTATATATCTGGTTGACCAAGAGACTGAAGAGAATAAGAAACAAAATGAATTACCTTAAAAAGAATTGTTTAAAGTTTGTATAACATTTTCTTTCATCTTTCACACAGTTTTGGTTATTATGTTGTCTCTTACAAATCATTTTTTGTTCAGCAATAGCACATTGACTACAGAAAAATGGCATTCATGGCTAAATATAACTTCATTCGCCAACATTCTGGTATGAAAAAAAACAAGCATGGGAACTATAGGAAGCATATGGGGAGAGGAAAAGGGGAAACTAGGACAAGCAAAACTGCATAAGTTAGATCTCTCCCCAAAAGAAAAAATATATATAATGGAGGGAGAGGTCAGTATTGGGAAGGAAATATACATGCAAAATAGGAATATAAATCATAGCATCATGACAAGCATATAAATCACAAACAGAGATGGCATTTATTTTATACAGAGGAGAAGGAATTTCAGCTTTAGTGTTGGAGGAGTATATATCATGAATTAATGTATGTTGGTCAGAGGTTATTTTCTATTTCGTCTGTTCACTCTGTTGAGTACCAGAAGGGTACTATGTGTATTAAATGTTTATGTATTAAACACCTTCTGGCTCTAAACAGACACTCTCATCTTGTTCAGTGGGTAATAAGAGAATTGCTGTATAAAATGTTAGTCATTATAAAAGGAATTTTCATTGAGATGATGTGCTACCAAAAACAGACCTTTAATAAGTTAAAGAAGCATATACTTGAATAAAAATGTTACATGTTGAAAGTCTTGAAGACGGTTTTCATAAGACAAATAAATATATTTTCTGTTTATGTTGATAGGTATAGCATGGGTAAATAGATGTTATCATGAAAACAGTTTTTAAAAAAGCATGTCCCCATTCATAGTATAAATAGGTATATATCAAATACAATTTTTTTCCACAAAATGATTGATTCTTTAAGTTTAAATCTGTCAGTCGTATTCTCCACCGCCCCATTCTTTATGCTGCATGAGTAAATAAAATGTTACAGAGTTACAGTTTTGTCGGTGGTGTGTCTTCAATTCACTTCTACGACATGTAGAAAACTCGCAAACAACACAAAAATAGGAGATGATTCTAGAACAGAAACATTTAACCTGTTATTAAAGAGAAGCTACTAATGAGACACACTATCATAAACATACAGAAGAAAATGTATAACATGTATTCATATGTATTTAAAGAGCTTGAACACAAGCTTAGCATAGGGTTAGACTTTCTATAAAGATGGCCATTCTACTGGAAATCACTTGAACAAAGCAGATTTGAAAAACTCCCACACCAATATATTTGTCTAAATACTTCATAATGTTTACTGCGATAATTATTAGATTTTCCTACAAATGAAGTTAGTCACCTGATATTTGAAGCAAAACATATAATTTGAGAAAAATTAGCCTGTGCTGGGTTAGCAGCATGGTTTAAACCATACAACTTGCCCTATAAGAAGTGAACACACGGGACTACGCAATTTTGAGACCGATGTTAGCCGAAGGATTTCCAATCACCAGTATAGATATCGAGATGATGACGGTGTTTTCCTAAAAACTCACGTTCCTGTCTGGTACTTTCAAATATGGGTTAGCCTTTTCAGCATAATCTCCAGTTTGTGAGACTGGATGATTGTAATTGGTTTGATATTTAATCTGTAGTGGAGAATGTTGAAGAAAATCATCACATCTAACACTATGAGTGGGACAATAACAACAAAAGATGGACACAACAAGATGTAAACAAAAAATATTAATTAAAAAGAAAATAATACATGAAATAAACGTAAAACCTAGCACTATGCGTGGGAACATAGACAAATAAAGATACAAAAGATACTAAAGAACAAAGAATCTTAAAATAAAAAAAACAATCGTACATGGAACAAAAATTGAAACGATTGAAAAATAAGGAAACAAATGTATAGGCCTATTTAATAAAAATCAACAGAGAATCTAAAATGAATTTAACCAAAAAAGAAAGGAGTCCTTCATCCTACTCTTCATATCTAAGATAAATGTAAATTATTTTTTTCATTTAAATGGCAATTCATCTTGTAACAGATTTTTAAAACATGTAAAAAAAAACAAAAACAAAGGAAGAAGAATATACTAAACTGAGAATATTTTCATCCATTTTCTGTATGCAATTTGTATGTAACTTATACAGATTGATTCAGTAAATTGGATTTACAATCATGTTATGTTCATTCAATGAGTCCAAATTACATATGGTACCGGTACTTACAAAATCCCTAATCCTATACCTCTCAAACAGATACATTTCCAAAGGGTTCAATCTTTAATCAAAACACTTTGTAACATTTCTATTAGTTCTCTGTGCACTGACTGTCCCTCCCTATTTTGTAATCGCAGCCTGATTAAATTCGCTAATTTGTAATGCACACGCATGTGAGCAGACAGCTCAACTAATGTGATTAAATCTGATAAAAATAATCCTGCCAATACAATACGGATGAGAATGTGTCATCGTCATGACGACAACAGTATCGTCTGCCCGTAATCAGGCTGGGCATGTAATACAGAAGGATGTACACAAAATGAAAATCAAATAGAGATTTGACTAGGCAGATTTGTCTGCTTTAATCTTTTGATATCTTTCGCAGTTGGGAA
Organism: Mesocentrotus franciscanus; assembly: GCA_037976565.1. NCBI lineage: Eukaryota > Metazoa > Echinodermata > Echinoidea > Camarodonta > Strongylocentrotidae > Mesocentrotus > Mesocentrotus franciscanus. Next base: position 21,168,394 of record CP137685.1, read on the forward strand.
AAGACATGAAACAAAAGAAGGATGATTTTAATGTGGTTGGCATTCCATTCCACCCTTTTCCTGCATTTACCCTTCATTCCTAATACATGTATACAGTAAAATACTTTAAAAAAAAATAATGAAGGTGTCTTGTTATTCTCCTTCATTCATATCGAAGGTAAGTTGGTTTATTTGTTTTACCCCACTAATGTGTATGCTTGTAAGTAAGCAACCAGGGGACTGACTGCTTTTTAAAGTCCTCTCCAAGGGACTTGGTAACAAGGATAAATGCCTTACTAAAGGGCACTGGCGCATCGATTTGGTTTCGAACCCGGGACCTCCCAGTTACGAGACCACTGTTCTACCTCTGAGCCATCGTACCATATATCTGCTTTAATTCAATTTTTTCAAAAATATACCATTTTACACATATGTTTGATTTCTACAAGCTACCCTTTTTTTTTTTTTACTACACCAGCAATATTGCATGGGCATCACTTACATGATATGATGTTCCTATCTATTTCTCTACTGATGTGCATCATAACTTATATTTTATAATAATACTGGCATGAGAATCTAACCTATTGCTGTTCATATCCACTTCTAAAATGCATTCATCAATATGTGGAAAGCTTTTGCATTTCACTGAAATATATGCACATCTATTATTTAATGTCTTATCGTCTCTCCCACCAAATACACTTTTCTTTTCTTTTTTCTTTTTGCTACCATAATTTCATTTCCAATATTTCTCCATAATGATGCATTCAAATTTTAACCAATTAGTAATGAGATAAAAGATAATCTCACATCATGCAGGAATGAGGGGGCCATTTGCATAATAAACAGTTATCTTGTTTTGGTATTTTGAGAACTAGCCTTTAGCTTAAAAGAGAAGCATCCTAACATATGTAAATGATATTAATAGAAGATTAAGCTTATAGAAGATTGTATTACCAATAAGTCCTTTCACTTAAAAAAGAAAAGAAAATAACAAATGAAAGAATTGGTAAATGATATAAACAGGCAATACTTTAGACATATTAGATATCGTGTTCTCAAAAACCCTTCCCCCTTAAAAGGGAAACCCCTAATGTAATAGATTACATTTTAATGGAAATGAGTTTACCTAATGGCAAGTTTCCTGACAGCCCCTATACCGGTATTGAAGTATTGAGGAATTTAAGTGGAAAAACAAAGTACTGACGTCAGATACGACAAGCTAAAAATGTCACTGACCTTACGTACAAATATGTATTCTAATTCATGCATGCTTCTACGGCAATGGTCAAGTTGCCAGAAGCTCACCCTACATAGCAACAACTAATGCATTTAACATGCATGCTGACAAAATAAATAAATGAAATCATAATGGCTAAATGCAATGTTTCGTTACTAGGGGCCTCTGGTGTTAAATAAGCATCCATAAACTGGAAAGTATTTGTGAACTGCTCTATCGTTGTTGTTATTTTAGTTCTAATGGCGCGTATCATTCGGTTGCGAATATTTTACACCGTCTATTGTTTCATCAAACAGCCTTCCACCCACACACAGCTATAAAATGATAACATCAAGAGATGTAACTGATATGAGTGGGCAACAAGGGCGAGATCTCATGGGAAATCAATTATCAAATACCCTGCCTTTTTGAAAAGGGAATTTCCCAAACAGATAATAAGTTCATGAAAAACCAACTACAGGGTATTGAATCCTATAATCTAATGGATCAATGATTTATCAAATAGCCTGTCTTCCTAACAGGGAATTCCGTAACAGATGTAATGAATATGAAATGACAACAACAAACTTTTATATAAAACTGTGTTTCTACAAGGTATGTTTGAAATACTTGACCCAAATTCTTTTTTTTCCCTTTAAAGCCCCACTGCACTACTTGGTCCCTCTATATAGAAAACAATGCCTAAGCGGTGCCCGTTGGTCCCCCATGATCCTCTTTTTCTTATATTAATTAATAGCTGAGTTGATGAGATAACCACATGTCAGTGACCAGCAGGGTGGTCTAATCCCTCCTGGCCAAACTAGTGCAGACGGGCTTTAACTCATATATGAGCTAGTCCAAGACTTTCATACACTATTGCTGATATGAAAAGCCCTCTCTTTATTAAATGCAATAAAGAAAACCAACCCTTGGTGTTGATTTTAATTTTGCGTTCAGATGAATCTGACTTTTTACTATACCTGGGGGGTGTTTCACAAAGACTAAGATCGACTTTAAGTTGGACTAAAGTATAACAGGCCGTTTGTGCCATTGTTTGCTTCTCACCATTATGATCTTTAGATAATATTTTTTCCTTCAATAATGAATTATCAAAAAATGTAAGTTTTGTAGATTTTTTACCATGATTTGTACGTCCCTTGAGAGACCAATGCCAGTAAATGATGAGAGAAAACAATGGCATGAACGGCCTGCTATACTTAAGTCCAACTTAAAGTCGATCTTAGTCTTTGTGAAACACCCCCCAAAGATCCTAAGTTGAACTTATCTCTAAGTTGGACTTAACAATTATGGAAAGCCATTAGCATCTATGAAAATATTTTGTAAAAGTTATTTTAAAAGGCATAAAATGTTGATTCAAATCATTCATATTTTCTGTTATCAAGGAGATTTCATGTTCTTGCTGTGGAAAAATACTTGAATTTTAGCTTTTAAATAAATTTTATTTTAAAGCTACAAATGGCTCTCCATAATTTTTAAGTCCAACTTAGAGTTAAGTTTGACTTAGGATCTTTGTGAAACACCCCCCTAGTCTGGTTCGTTGGATTATTACATGAGATATGGGATATCACTATATCATCCTAAATAATCACATTTTCTAGATCAATAACCTTAGGTGTATGAAATGAAGATTTCTAATCAAACCAGAATTTTATCTAATATATTGCTCTTTAAAATGAAGAGCAGTCTATTAATTGATTGCTGTTACATGTATACCTGTCTTCTCTCTGAATACTTACAACTCTGTAGGTCCATAATCCCTGAGAACCATTATTCTGGTCAGTAATGGAAGTATTGAAAATGAGCTTTGAATTTCAATTTAAAAAAAAAATCAAATAAGGCCAGCAGGGCCCCTGTCTTATAAAGAATTGCGATTGATTTGAATCAATTGCAACTTGAAATTAATCGCAACTCCTATCTCTTCAGTACACAGTTGCGATTAATTCTAAGTTGAAATTGATTTCAATCGATCGTAACTCTATATATCACAGGGACCAGTGAGGTTAAATGTTACTTAGATTTCTGCTAATAAGGAGGAGGGGGGGGGGTAGAATTATCAATGCATGCAAAAATAATTTCACTTAATAGGATTTGCTATTACCCTATTCTTGCCACCCAAATGATTTTAGCCTGATCTTGATACACAACCTTCAAGGACGATTTTCAGACAGTTTAAAAGAAATCAATTACACAGAGTCTCGGGTTACCTTTGCGGTGGAGAAGAAAAAAGAGCAGAGCTTAATAAATAAAGTATATCTCCTGATTGTACATCACACGCTCCAGCAACTATTACTCTGTGGTTGATTTCTTTATACATTAATTGCGAGGACCCAACCTTAAACCTATTTTACCACTACGCCTAACCTTAGACTCAACTCTACCCTAAAGCCCTGACCATGTATCTTTGCTGAAATAGAGCTTGGGGCAAATGTTGGATCACCTATCTCCCACCCTCACAACATGCGAGTACAATGCATAATAGTCTTTAATAATATGTTATGATATTACTGAAGTATGAGCAATGACATTTAATACCGAATACATAGCTGGCTGTCAATCTGTCAAAGGAAAAATCATGTTACATACAGTGTCCCTTAGTATCTGCTGTGAAGGGAAAAAAATAAAACATAATAATAGATTTGATAACAAAGCCATTTTGAATCATACATGTAATGATTTTCATGCAGTTTGACTGTAATATCAGCACCCTAGTATATATAAAAAAGAAGAAAAAGAAGAAAATAAAGAAGAAAACAAAGTATAATTCCATGCTTTTAGAGGTGTATTACACATAGTTTAGCATCAAGGATATTAACTCTGATATATATACATGTTTACATGATAAAATAGTTGTATAAATGTCATATAACACAAGGATATCCATATGAACACTGCATAAGTGTCCAACAATCTAGCAGCAAAATTCTAGAATGACATACATAATGTCAACAATGCATGAATAGTTTATATTTGGCTTTACAAAAAGAAAGAAATTTAAGTGACAAGGCTTATAATAAGATTCTGTCCATAAAAGCTACAGGGGCAAGTTTATAATAAGACCTTAAAACAATTTAAACAATTATGAAATAAGAGTAACTCCTCTAAATATGAAGACAACTTAGATGTTAGATATGAGAATTTTCCCCTTTTTATACACACAGCCTATCTTTCCAATAAAAAACCCGAATGCTACATGAAGTAATTAAAAAAAAGAGAAGATGTTTGAGGAATAAAGAAAGGCCCAATATCTCCCTTGCCACTGCAACAAATCAAAGACTTTACTTGGATTTTTTTTTTTTTTAAATAAAGTTTTTGTAAAGTTCACAAATCCACCTTGCCACTGCAAAAAATCAAAGGGTTTTGGGTGTGGTTCACGGGTAAGGAATTAATTCCTTGAAGTGCTAGAGCGCTGTAATGGCAGCTAGGCTAAAGCCGGGGTAATAATAAATGCGCCTCGGAATAGAATTTCTAGATAGACGGCGCTATAGAAATGCCTATAATTATTATTATTATTAAGGAAGGACCTGAAATCTACCTTACCATCCCAAGAATCCAAAGATTTTTCTTGGATTAAAAATAATTTTAAAAAAAGCTCCATTATTTACCTTGCCACCGCAACAACTCAAAGACTTTGGGGTTGGTTAAAGGGTAAAGAAGGACCCTGTATCTACCCTGCAACTGCAAATCACAATAAAATTGTTGGGGTTGTTTAGGGAGGTTACGAAGGACTCGGTAATTACCTCGCTGTTGGAGCGCATGGCGAAGAGGTTGGCCATGATCGAAGAGAATCCGGGCGCGAGACAGCTCTGAGCGATAAAGCCCAGCTTGAGCTCCGCGATACAGATCACGTCGTCTCCCTCGCGCCAGTTCCAGCTGGGGATGTTGAGGAGATGGGCCTGCATGACGGCAACAAGAAGAAATGGAAAAAGATAAGATTGCAGGTTCGCATCAATGGAAATGGTCATCTTTACAAAGAAGTCACCCATTTATAATGATTTACATTTAAAACAAGAATTAATGTACATATAGGACAGAATGTTCAAGTTCCTCCCCACCCCAAATTCTAAAGTGACAATGGTTCGTAATTCATCTGCATTGTGGCCAGCAATTTGGCTATAGCTTCATTCAATGTTGATGGCATATTTCTTTGAGTGGATCATTTATGGTTCATTTATGTGTACTTAAGGTATTACACGCCAGACTGGAATTAGATGGGCAGAGGCACAAGCCATATGACCCCCGCCCCTCCTCTTTAAATCCGTAACTGCTTGATAGGAAGGGCCCCACAATACTATGTAGAGTAAACAGACTCTGATGGGTCTACATTGCTATGATAACTAAAAAGAAATCAAGATAAAATCTATCATGATCACAAGGATGGCATCATCGTTGGTGCATTCTGGGGTAGCTTTGGACCAGAATACCATGCGCATTAGACAGAGGACCCAGTCAGGATGGAATCCCTCTATTCAAAAGAAATGGCCTTCCTTTGTCAAAAACTGATATTTAATAAATGATTATAATCATTAATTATGTTTACACTTGTCACATTTACATTGGTTTATTATTGGTTGCTAATTATAATTCTACTTTAAATTGTATGGTTGGTTTAAACTATTGAATAGACTCATCAATCAGAATCACATTTGTATCAAACTGTTATTCTTTCATTGTATTTTTTATGGATTGAATTGTAATGAATATGTTTTCTTTCACACCATATAGTTAAACACAGAATAAATGTACTTTAAACAGAGGTACTGTCAAAATATCATCAAGCCCACAAAACAATTATCCTGATATATTCCACATATCTAAGCTTACTCAATCCTTCATATGTCAAAAATAATCCGCTCAATGCAGCTGGATAATAAATGCAATATCGTGGTAATTCATTTTGAACACACAAAACCATATTCCTATGGAGCTACATGTAAAGTGTCATTTGTTTTATAGGAATTTGCTGGTTTGTGGTATGTCTCCGCGTTCCAGATTCTGCCTCTTTCCAAGGCCCTGTTTCATTACATGTTTTCATCAATAACAAATGCCAAAATTGTACAACCAGTTTGCTCTCAGCCAATCAAATGCAAGGATTTCAGTAGCTTACAACAATAACTGTAACTTGTCATGGATAACAAATTTTTATAAAACAGGGGCCAGATCCTACATGTACCCTACATAGGAAATGGTATCTTCTGGTTAAATATGTTGAAGTATTGTTTATAAACCTGTTTTAGTAAAAAGTCTCAGAGCCTTGTTTAGAAATGCTGCAATAAAACATTTTAATTTTTTTTATTATAATGGTGTGTAATACGCTTGACATTTCTGTATCTTATCACACAGAGCTACAGTGTATAAGTGACTAGGTGTAAGATTTTTGTTGTGCACAGTTGCCATTCATTTACATGTTTTAAAAAGACACAGAACAAGCCATAAGATATAGTCCTTGACAGATTTCCCCATGCTGCTAGACCTCATAACAATTACATCCCTATCAATGAAATGGAAGACTCTGTTTTAAGTTGTTGTGGTATTGCATAAGCTGTACAATGACCCTGATATGGGGGTGATAGTTTTTGACGGAGATGACCCTTGTAATGTTCCCTTATGCCCCCTCATTCAAACCCCACCCCAATGACTCTGATATGGGGGTGATCGTTCTTAATTGACCCCATCCATATAAATCAAATGGAACAGTCTACTTTACCTTGTTGTGGTATTGCATAAGCTGTACAATGACCCTGATATGGGGGTGATAGTTCTTGACAGAGATGACCCTCATGATGTTGGCTGCATCCTCTGCATCTGGGTCAGGGCAGTACTTGTCACACAGAACCAGACACCCATCTGCATCTTTCATCTGTTGGAAACACATATAGGGAATTACACAGGTATACTGCAGTGTAAAAAATAATTTCTGTTTGTGGGAGCTCTTTTAGGGTTTGGTGTTGTGTAGGTGCGTTTTTCTCACAGTGATATTAGAATATTTTATGGTATTTACCAAAGCTCCTGTCAATTTACCAGAGTACCTTTGGAGCTTTCGAGAGCTAAATCTCTCATTGCTCTTGTCTACCTTTTTGCTGGTATATTGCACATATTAAGATTCTAGGCTTCTGATTGGTCAAAACTGGAAAAAGCAGTTGCAAATACAGGGCAGTAGTTAAAACTAATGACCGGGAGATAGCTCTTTCGCACATACAAAGCATAGGTAAATGCAATATAGGCGTATCAAGTTAACACTGGAAACAAGAATTGAATGTATAAAAATGATAGCCCTCAATGATCTCAAAGAGCGAACAGTTTTGAGATCATCTTGGGAGCAATAGATTTAGTTATATACCTCACTTTAGAAATCTAGCCATCTGATTGGTCGAAATTGGAGTCGTGATTTTAGCCATGCCCCGCCTACCAGTCAATAGTCTTTTAAAAAGTGCCCTCATACCCGCCTACCAGTCAATAGTCTTTTGTAGAGTGCCCTCATACTGCGATCCCCATTGGTTTACGTGTTAAAATTGTCTTTGTGTGAGTGCGGACACCATACAGTGCTTTTTGTCTGCAATTCCCAAATGATTGAAACTTTCAGTCATTTTTCCAGCGAAGATTAACAGACAGTGCCTCAGATTTTCTGTGATGTTTTAACCAATCTTTACTCAAGAAAAGGATAAGGTAAGAATTCTTGGTAGATTTTTGTGTCAATTCGGTATATAAAAGAGATATCGACTGCTTTAATATTCGATAAAAACAGCCAGTCCTCTCGTAGCAGTCGATATATCTATACTATTACCCCCAAAGCAGTCAATATGTATTACCAAGTTCATGTACTGTATTTATCACTAGTATCCTGCACATTTTCAATGTTCCATTCAAATACAGTCAAACTTGTCTATTAACACCACCCAAGGGAAACAAGAAAGCTGGCCACTGTAGACAGGTGGCCTCCCTAGGCATGTTCTACAATAAACGTTACTTTCTAGAGGGTGACAGACAGGTGACCTTTATATAGAGGTGGCCGCTAAGACAGGTTTAACTGTATTTCAAACATCTTCTATTCTGTCTTTGAATCATGCCAAACCCAATAGAGCTGAAGACACAAAGCCCAGAGCAAATGTGGCAGGAGCATTCATGTATGTAAGGTTACCACATTATATAACTAACTCTCTTACCAAAATACAATCTTTTGATTTCTTAAGTCTCTCCATTTATTCAATTCCTACTTGATATTTTCTTTTGTATGCTCAACTTTTTATTTTAATTTGCTATTCAACAAAAACATTAAAATATTTTCTTTTCTACTAGACTGAACAACTCCCCCCACATGTCACAACACTACTGGTCTATCCTTGCCCTTTCATCACTCCAATGTTTAAACAAATAAATAAAAAAAGGCATTCGTGTCTCAACCTTTTCTCAGCCAAGGCACGCAAGAATAAAACGTTTTCCTAGACTTCCATTAGAAATGCACGCCAGGATGTACATCAATGCAAATCAATTTACAAATGTCTTTGAATGTGCAGTCAAGCAAATGTTCAAAACACGAATTACTTGCATGGCTTGCATGAGCAAACATTCTTATGTAAGCATTACTTGTTCTCAGGGAAAACATGCCTTGACTTTTTTGTGGGTGAATGTGCAGAGGTAACACCCCCTCTGTATCTACAAGGCACAAAGTGCACTGCAATACTACATAAAAGGAGAAGCTTGGTACTCTCTGCTTTTAGTTTTGCATATTTTCATATTTTGTTCTGTTTTCTGTATAAACAGAGCCCTAAAATTTTACTTTAGACCCCTCCTCCCTCCTGCTTCCCAGATATCAAACTGTAAACAAGAGCCTGGTGCACGCAGACCCTGTTCTGGTGGACCCTCATTTTTGCCTCTGGATCCTGGATGATAGAACATGTTAGTGTGAAGATCTGTTATATGAATCACCAGGGACCCGTTTCACAAAGCCTTTTTTCAAAGACAAATGACAAAAATCAGTGACAAATCTGCTGATAACCAACCAGAAGCGAGGATTTCACTAGCTTATAACCAAAACTGTCATTTGTCACTGATGACAAGTTTTGTGAAATGGGGCCCAGATTGCATCAATGCCCTTCTTGCTCGCAGAAGAAGGGCTTTTTTTTCTTCCGTATTTGAATTGATAATTTCTTACCTTGACTCTCTCTAGATCCACTGAATTGAGGACCGATCCTTGGAAGTATTGAAGTTGGGTGAAATGCCTCTTGAACAGAGCTTGCAGTTCTAGGTCTGGGACAGCACTGAAATTAAAACAAAGAGGAAGATGAAAAGATTAAAGAATGATTTACTAATTCATTCATTTTTAAAAAATTTTTTACCAGGAGGACTATAAACAGACATGTACATGTAGTTGCATACCAGAAAAGACCTAAAGAAAATAAAGATAGACTTGAAGTCATATGATTCAATTGATTGAGTATATATATATAAATAACAAATCATTTTGTATTTAATTATGTACAGAAGAACAATTAATTGGACAATTTTATAAACAACACTCTCTAAGTGAGCCATAGCACAATAATAAAATCCAATAATCAGCAATGATGAATGAATAATTAAAGCTGAAAATGATCTTTTGAAGATGTGAACACACTTCAGCTGCTACATTAAACTAAACAGTAAGTCCCTGATTCCCCCCAAAGGAGAAAAAGGGGGAAAAGGGGGGAAGGGATGGCACATTGGGACATAATCCCAATGCTTGACACTATCTGTCACAAATGGAATATTACATTCTACTTCAAAGATGATAGGGTTTACTTAGACACAGAGACATCAATGATATTACTCAGAATATATACATATTGGCAATAACAAAATTCTGACTTATATATACGTCAAATTGTTTGTTTTGAAAACAGGGAACATTTCCTGGGTCGCAATAGATATCACCCACTGTGCATAGACTGCAAGATCTTGTACACTGTGCATACAGCATAATCAGTGTAAGTGATCTTTTGAAGATATGAACGTACCCAAGTTCATCAAATACATTGAGCGGACAATAGGCAGAACCTATTTTACAGATGATCGTTAAATGTTTGTTTAACCCCTTTTAGAGGTGTTGGACAGTAATCCTGAAGAAGAAGAAGAGGAAGTAGGAGAAGTAGGAGAAGTAGGAGAAGGAGGAGAGGGAGAAGGAGAAGAAGAAGAAGAAGAAGGAGAATGAGAAGAAGAATGAGAAGAAGACGGGGGAGGAGAGGGAGAAGGAGAAGAAGGAGAAGGAGAAGAAGAAGAAGGAAAAGGAGAGGGAGAAGGAGAAGGAGAATGAGAAGAAGAAGAAGAAGAAGAAGAAGAAGAAGAAGAAGAAAAAAGGAGAGGGAGAAGGAGAAGAAAAAGAAGAAGGAGGAGAAGGAGGAGAAGGAAAAGGAGGAGAAGAAGAAGAAAGAGAAGGAGAAGGAAGAGAAGGAAGAGGAGAAGAGAAGAAGAAGAAGAAGAAGAAGAAGAAGAAGAAGAAGAAGAAGAAGAAAAAGGAGAAGGAAGAAAAAGAAGAAGGAGAAGGAAGAGGAGAAGGAAGAGGAGAAGGAAGAGGAGGAGAAGAAGAAGAAGAAGAAGAAGAAGAAGAAGAAGAAGAAGAAGAAGAAGAAGAAAAAAAAGAGCTAATGTTAAGTGCCGTACAATCTTTTAAGAATTCTATTTTGCGTTACCAAAATCAAGATTGCCTTTAAACTACATATACTGCACTGAAAGGTAATTCACGTTGTTTACAAATTTGAGGTGATTATCATTAGCACCCCAGCGTGCTCTTGATAAAGCAACATGAGATTTGTCTCTCCTTTCCAAACTTCTCTCTCGCAGCCTCCTGATGCTGTGAAATGAGGTGGAGCGGACGGAGCGTCTCCACTCATGTGATGAGAAATGGTTCATCTAGGCTGAAATAATTGGTGTGACACGAGGCAAATCCCCCACGAGTCTGGATGGCATGGGAAAGAAACAAGGCAGTGTAGCCAAGCCTGGGATGCAGCGTTCACATAGCATCATGATCAAGGATCACTGCCTCGGGGCTTTGGGTGAGGAATAGGTGGACTTGCTATTGAGGGAATTATAAAAAACAGAGGATGGCGGAGGGGCGGTAAAAATCAGAATCGCCCCATATCCCATACGGATACTCTGATAAGGAGCACTTGCATGATAGAGTCAAGTTTTTCAATGAAATGATACAATTCTTGGCCCACATTTTCCAAACAGATAAAGAAGAAATGAAAAAGAAGATGAATATAAATCTGTTTCACTAGGTGTGGCCAGTTCTTTGGTTCCTTTATTGCATTTGGCCTATACATACTTTCCAAAACATGTAGCTTTGATATAGGAAATGCTGAATGTTCATATAATCTTTTCAAGTGATGGGTATGCCACTATCTTTGAATTTTTTTTTCTCACAAACAAGGTGTGCTCAAAGCATACAAAATCATTTTTGAATTCCCTGAAAAGGAAATAGGCTCCAGCTGGACAAGATTTCTTCATTGATTGTTGGGTGATTTTCCTTTAATAAACACCTCCCAGCTTCTTCCCGGAGCATTGGCCATGGAGGGTAAAAACAAGTCCTAGAGTGGTGTCTTATCAGGGTTCAGTAAAGCAGCATTCAGAATAGCTTAGCATGCTGCCTTAGGGCATATGCGATGGGTGCTCCTAAGGGACTTATGTTGAGATACAGAATGGTTGTAGATGATGTGGTTCTCATTGTGCCTTTAAATGTTTCTGCTTCTTTTTTTATGGCTCTGGACATGGAGTAAAAAAAGAAAAAGAAGAGACCTAAGGGAGTCTTATTAGGGTTCAGTGAAGCAGCATGCAGAATATATCATCATCTTGGCATGCTGCCTTAGGGCATATAGGATAGGTGCTCCTCAGGGACATGCGAAAGATGCGTAGCCATTGCTGACAGTGTGGTTCCATGTCTGGGATTTCACTGTGTCTGTAATCCGGTGAGGAAGATGCAGGGTTGCGCAGACACTGTGGTTCCTAGAGATGTGTTCTAACTGTGCCTATGATCCAATGGAGAAGATGTAGATTCCTTGCAGAAGGCATGGTTACATGGTTGTGTTTTCACTGTACCTTTAACTTTCAATACTAGGTAGCAGGATACTTTAACCCCCGGGATTTGTTTTTACTATATTTTCAGTCAAATGAAAATGAAGAAGGCAAATGGCTGAAGCAGACACTGTAGTTTCTTGGGAAGTAATTTCATTGTGCCTTTATTCACTTGAAAATGTTTCTCTTAAAGGCATCGTTTAACAATGTTAAATCTGAGATGCATGGCCCTACGTGTTATCAGTGTCTGTGACATGGTATAATATTGAAGCCATAAAAAAGTAAAAATCTTTGAGTGACTGGTTTTACCATACTCATTTCCCCCAATAGACTGTAGTGTTATAAACCCCACAGTTTTTGAAATTTTGATTTCCAATCATAAATATCTTGATAATCAGACAGGCGATAGGCTTGTAAAAGTCATGGGATTCCTGACTGACCTAAAGGTTTATAATTATGATTGCAGCATGAGCTAAATCCAGGATTTTGTTTAGAATCTGAGGCAAAGATACCCAATCCCTTTAATAGGTAGAAGGATTTTTTTCCTGGGTCTTTAGTCCACTTGAGTAGATGCTAGATGTAGATGTTACTTGTCTTATTTTGAATATGATTGCATTTAATGAGCCATCCACTTCACGAAACATTTTTTTTTCTATAATACACTTCCACACTAACAGAAAAGAATGAAAAAGATAATTTTCACCTTTCCTGGAACTCTAGTTTCTCTTTAAGAATGTAAAACCCTTCTGACTCTAATTAGCAGGGGACATCTTCATCAAAAACTGCCATTCCTGTGTGCCTCACATTCCTAACGTATCAATTATTGTTTACTTGAGATCTGTATCTCAAGGATGAAGCACGTAGAGCTTTCTGTCAATATTTGAAATTGTTGCCATGTATGCCATATTTCATCAAGCGTACTCGCGATGATCTTTATCTTTTTCCCCACTCAACCTGCGTTTTTGTTTTAACCTGTTCACAATAGATTCTATTTTTTTTTTTAAATGTTGACAAGTTGTTGACAAATCCATCAATGCCCCTGGTTTAAATCATATTGATAAAATGAAGACATTTTAAACTTAAAGAGACCGATGACTGTCAATAGAGTACCGAAAGTGTGACGTCATAAAAATCTATTTTTTGAATTTCTCAATTTTTTCTTCATTTTCCGAAAGACCACCAAAAATAATGTCCAAATGTCGAAACCAATTGAATAGGTTTAAGTATTGGCTGAGATATGACCATCTGAATAAAAAGATTGCCTATGGGAACTCAGTGTTATATTGCTCTGGCTCCTAATGTTATGAACCAGAGCAATATAACACTGAGTTCCCATAGGCAATCTTTTTATTCAGATGGTCAGCCAATACTTAAACCTATTCAATTTTCGACATTTGGACATTATTTTTGGTGGTCTTTCGGAAAATGAAGAAAAAATTGAGAAATTCCAAAAATAGATTTTTGATGACGTCACACTTCACCACTCTATATTCAGATGCATGCATAAAATTTACTTTTAACTAAAATTGAAAATATTTTTTTGAAAACTCGGTTCAAAAAATTTCGAAGGCAAAGCCATATGAAAAGATAATCAAAATTCCAGTCAGGTTGATATCTATAATCATCCAGCTGTTGGGTATAACATTAACATTTTTAGACAACATTAATAAGCAACTCCACTTCTCTCACAACCATGTGAAATGACAAATAAAACCATTAAAGGGATTGAAAAACAAGTCTCTCAGCCTCTGAGAAGATGGGAATTCTTTGTTGAAGTCCATGTTAATAACAAACAGTAAATCACATCGCGTGAATCACCGTTTCTTCTTTACTTCCACAGACAAATTACTTGGTCTACTTTCCAAGCAAAACAGTTAAAAAAGGTTGCTTTCTGTAAATAAAAGAGAAAAATAAGATGTGAGCTTGCTCATTTTTTTAAAGGCAGTTTTGGATGAAATTTCCTAACATATATGTCCCCTGAAAAGGATTACTCTTGTAGGTTGATCATGTAGCACAAAGGTATTGGTATCATCAAAATCATAAGAAATTAGCCCTATCTTGCTAAAAGTCACATGCACTGTACACAGAAACATGTGGCACGACACAACCTTTAGTTATTAATACTTGTCATATTTCGAATATGAGGACATTTGAATAGTTATCCATTTTAGGGAAACATTTTTTTCTTCTATAATACTCTTCCACACTAACAGAAAAAGAATGAAAAAGATTACAGATTATATTTTCCACATTTCCTGGAACTCAATTTCTCTTTTTTTTAAAGAATTTAACACCATTCTGGCCCTTAGCAGAGGACATCTTGATTAAAAACTGCCATTCCTATGTGCCTCACATTCCTAAGGTATGAATTATTGTTCACTTGAGATCTGTAAGATCTGTTCTGGAAAATACAGTTTAAAAAAGGTTGATTTCTGGTAAAGCTAATTTGTGAATTAGTTGACACTGCTGTACATTCTCTATGGAAGCCGGAAGAAACCTTGTCTTATCCTCCTCACCAGTATCGTATCTGTGCATGTGATGACCTGCGCAGTGTGGGAGGACAGTCGCCATCTACTGTCGAACATTGTATTTGCAGTAGGGTCAATTATGTGGTCGTTATAAAAAGGTAGTCTTTCTATGGTGGGGGTCACTAAAGCAGGTTTGACTATCACCACATACTGTTTGATGTCCGGATTCTTAAATAGAGAAATAAGCAACAAAATCTTAGAATTGGTGACACCAAAAGTTTTTACTCAAAATCCTATTGAAAGTGTGATTTAAACCTTCACACTGGATACACTATAACACAAAACAATGACTAATTTTATCCACAAAGATTAGCATCCAGTTTTATAACCTTAGACAGTGTTTGCAGTTTGAACCCAACAAAAACTTTCTAGATTAACCCTTTAAAATGGCATTTGATGATCGTTTTTTACTCTTCAAATCAGCAATTTATCCGCAAGCACAGAATCACTGCCTTCCCATAAATATCAAGAATTTTAAAAGGCCTTTAGATAGTGTTGTAATTTGAAATAAACCCTCCTCCAGCAGTGAGCAAAGAATGCAGAGATGTACGACGAGAGCATGCATGTTCTGCCCGAGACCAGGTTGAAGATGATATCTGATGCCATGCCGAGCCCGTAAAGAGGCCTGGATGAATTACCAGAGTGTGCTGCCTAAGCATCCTCAAGATCGCCTTTCATACTACAGCTCGTGGCATCAAAGCGTTGGAGAGAATCAGGGGGTTGTTTGTTTTAGGGGTAGCCAATCCATAATCTCTGCTTTAAAGATAATAAAGACGAGTTCGCCAATGTCATGGGTTGGGTGAAATGTGCTTTCCTGGGTGTATTTAGTTGGTCTGCAACCGATGTGGTGATTCTTTTAAAGAAAAACTGTTACACCCCACACTGTATCAATACCCTCATCTGCCTATATTACAAAACAAATGCTATACCAGGACAAATAGTTAATAAGCACATACATGCATATCAAGTATTATTATCTATATAAGGCTTCCAAGTGGTACAATAAATCAGTGTATTTAATAACTTTAGCGCAGTACCCGGATGACAGATCAATATTGTTTTTGTATTGCTCTTACATCCGGGAACTTCAACTGTCGATACAATATTGCTTGATTATCGAAAATCAACAACACTTTTGCTGGTACCCAGTCACTGTACAATAGGTAAGTCAAATTTTGTTATTTCGCTAGTCAGCCTGATATAGATAATAATGATAATAATATTGTATGGCTTTGCTTTCGGTGATACTATAAAAATATTGCTCTGGCTATGACACTATATTCTTGTATCACACTCAAAGCTATCCAATATTATATAAGTAATTATTTATGAGAATGTTTTATTTCACCTCCCTCAGAAGTCCAATACATGCTTGTTGATAAACAACCAGTGGACCTACTGCTTTAAATCATATTCGAGGGACTTGGTAATAGTGGATAAAAGCCTTACTCTGAAGGGCACTAGCACACCGACTGGGTATTGAATAAAGGCCCTTCCAGTTATGAGATCACTGCTCTTGCACTGAGCCATTTTTTTTGGTCTATATATCGCATATTCCTTTCTGAAACTTTACTCCCATCCCTCCACATTATATTTCAATTTCCACATATTAAAAGTCTACATTGTCTATACATTTCATGCTTAACGTCACTCAATTACCATGGTCATGGTCTAATAACTACCCCCAATCGATCTACCATATTTCTGCATTTTCCCCCTTCCCTCGTTATCTAAATAAAGACATCTCATGTATAGATTTATTTGGGCCTTCTGGGAATAGCCGAATTACTGGAGCTTGCTTAGGATGGGCATGCTCTAGATGGCCATTGGAGCGTGACGCATGGGCAACATGGTGTACAAGGTTTCGGTGTAATTCTTGATAACAAAATAACTTGAATTTGTCTTCTTATGCTGGTATAGCATGGATGTATGTTACATTATTAATCAAATAAGCACATATATGACAATCTCTTATCCGTTTGGTTCTCATTTTAATAATATACATGTCTTTGTTTTCTCTTTACTTGTTTTGACAGTACGAGTATCATTTCTTTTTTATACTAGGGGCGTTCGTACCTACAGAAAAAAGTGAGATTTAACAATCGTTTTTGCATCGCGATCCAAAAATCATTGTTTTTGTTTGCGTGTGTGGACAGAATAATTTCACTAATCTTCATGATTTGCAATTCTTTTGGTAATCAACAGGCAAAAGCTAAATGTTTCTCTTTTGTTGCTGATTTCACATTCTCTGTTATTGTCATGTTTTTTGTGTGTTCTGAGAAATTATATGAAAGAAAATACATATATGCATGTTATTTTCATACTATTAATTTATCACAACAACAATTTGAAACCTGGAAAATGCTTTCATCCCTGCACTTCAACAAACAAAAGCAATATCCTGAGAAAAAGAAGGGGGTTCATCAATCTTATGAGTTAAATCTCTCCGGGCTCTGCCTATATGACATGATCAAGACTTTTAACCCCTTTTGTGCCACCATGTTTTTCCAAAAACAAACAAACACAAACATAAATTTACTTTCAAGAGAAAAATATTTGGTAATAATTCTCTAATTCATTGTTTAGTTTGTCCCTGAAATACATTCTGTATGAGCGAATTTCACTAAGTATGTAGCGAATTTCATTTCGGAAAGCCACAGACCTTTAATATGCCACAAGTTGACAGGAAGCCTACTAATGCTAAGGGTGTTTTATGGATGGTACATGAAGTAATGACATGTCATAAATTGTTTCGTTTGACGACATAAATGTTTTCCACCCGCCTAGACTTGCACGACGGACAAGATCGGTTTTATTCTCGCATGCCAGCCATAGTTTGTCCAGCGCTTGCAGTACAATGATATTATGGTCGATAATTGCCTCCACGAAACTAAACAGCATCGTTCTCACATTGCACATCTATGCATCTGCTGGAGGATTGTAAGATGACTGTACGGTAACTCTTTATATTTAGATAGCTTAGACAGATACCGAGATGTGATTGGTCCAGAGCTCGTCACGTGATATTTGCGAGGATCCTAATTGTTATATTTTCCTGGCCGGTAACTTTTCGGTGTTATATTAACCAGCTGGTGAAATGAATATATATTTAATCAATGCATGTCGCCCTCTTGAGGACTGTATGTCACCAATTACACACATATATCCGAGGTCAAATTTTTTTTATTAAATTTTTTTTCTCAAATTTTTTTTCCCCCAAAATGCTGAAAAAATATTTAAAAAATTTTCCATTGAAATTATTTTTTCAATTTTTTTTTTTCCCCAAAAAATCCTTTTATTTTTATAATTTTTTCTGTTGTTAGATATAATTTTTTCTCGCATTATCTCGAAATATTTTTTTTTCAATTTTTTTTTCTCACTTTTTTTTCTCAAATTTTGTTTGTCCTCAAAAAAAATGGAAAAATATTCGGGCAAAAAAAATGGACCACCCCCCCCCCCCTACATTTTCAAACCAAGGCTATCTGATATAACAGATATTGACTAGCAGGGGGTATATAACATTCTTCGGACCTGAAGGGAGTTATATTTTCCCTCGTGACCATATTTTCCCTCAGCGCTGCGCGCTTCTGGAAAATATAACCACTTGGGAAAATATAACTCCCTTCAGCGGTCCGAAGAATGTTATATTACACCCCCTGCCAGTCAATATCTGTATAATATGCCACACTAAGAATCTTCCTGTGCCACATTGTATTTATCATGTGATAGATATACCAAAGGCTTCAAGATTGTATAGCTGTTTCCAGTGCAAGAATGTTCTTTACTGATGTTAAAAGGGTTGTCATGGAGCTAATCAAGACTTGTCATCAGTGACAAATGACAGTTTTTGTTATAAGCTAGGGAAATCCTTGCTTCTGATTGGTTATCAGCAGAATTGACACTGATTTTTGTCATTTGTCATTGAAAAAAGGCTTAGTGAAACGGGTCCCAGAAATGGGTAATTTTACAAAGCCAATTTGTTGCAAAAAGCAATCCTTCTGTCAATTGGTGCCTGTTTTTTGTGCAAAATTGCACGTGGCAAACAAGCCACAGTACAAAGAGGAGAAGAAAGCAACTGAATTGTTAAAGGATACCAGTTACATAGAAAATAACTTGCATACAACTAGTACATTTGAAATTAACCCAAGTTGGACTAAGGTTCCGTATGAGTCCCGAAATGTTATTCTTTATTTTCTCCATATTCCTTAACCAAAATACCTATAGAATGCCTGGTAAATTTTTTATTTTATTTATAATTTTACAGTTGGTTTTATACATGCTAGCTATACACAAATTTTATTTTTTAAAGTTGATCGGTACACTTTAATTATTTTCGATTGGAATAAATCAAATCAAAAATAATTCTAATAAGCTTATTGTGCATGTATTCAACAAATGTAGCTCTGACCAGCAAACAAATGTACAATGTTAATGCACCAAGTTCAGAACTGACCTACGATTACGCAAAATGAAAATGGATATCTTCACCACTTCAAAGGCCTCGCTGTTCTGACGAAACACAGTATGATAAATACCACTACGAGGTCATGTCCTTTAGCGAGAAATCCTATCCACAAAACCCGCACTCACTCCCTCTCTATCTATCTCGCTCTTTGAGAAGGTGCAAATTGACAATCGTCTGCTTGTGCAAAGCTAGTATTGAATGGACACTGTCCTAAGATGCACACATATGAATAGATATGTTGCTCTTTCTATATATGAAAGCCTATTAGCTTTGAGCATGTTGTTTCTGTAAATATTTTGCACTTAGAAAATAATTACAACTTCAAAGAAGAATTTCAGTGCTTCTTTTCTGGATGTACATAATAATACTCCATTCTTGTATAGCGCACAGCACGTTATGATATCATATCTCTGTGCGCTTCCAAAGGACTTTGGAAATTATATTACCCTGGCTTCAATTTCTTCATCTACATTCATACATCTTCATCATCTCTCCTCACTTGAGCTTTATTTTGTCAAAGATATGGGATAAATCCTCGGTTGCATGGGGTTTACATTTTTCGTAAAGTTTAGAGTTAGGTATTGTTTTGGCGGTGATGTTTTTGCAGAGGCGATAATCATATCTAGCACCCTTCCGTGGATTTTGTTTATAACTTTCCAGGGGTACTTATCTCATCTCATTGTTTCTGTTTTTCTTTCGTATAACATGACACGGATATGAACATAGTTTTCCACATCAGAATCCCAATAGCAGAATAACCTTTAGCTTATCACAAACACCAACTCAGCGCAAGAAGGTACACAACGACCAAGCCTTGTTAATGGTCGTCATGCCCTTCTTACACCAAAGTTGTTGGCTTGCTTTCAGGTGAATGATGTTGACTGACTTACGTGTCAAGGATGACGATCTCGACGTTGACATCGTCCCTGTCCTTGTGGAGAAAGTCTTTCAAGAAGTTGGAGACGCTGTCGTACGTGATGTGACCGCATACTACTATATGCCTGTGAGGGGAGATATAAAAAGCGATGTGTGTGAAAAACTTGCCCTGAAATAATCATTAACTACATTAAGTAACATTTGTAAGCTATATATTAAGTAGAGCTTACAAAGGGAAAGGTAGGGAAAAGGAATAGACCGGTTTAGTAACATATTCAAATTTTATGCATACTTTTTAAACAAAGGTTGTTCTAAAAAACCTGAAAGACTGCCTGAGGTTTGCCCAACATAGCAACAAGTAATGTATGTGGACTGGATTCTGAGTAATGTAGTTCATTCATTAATAGCAGGTCAATGGAATCACTAGGTCCCCTGGAAAGAAATATCCATAAATTTGAATATGTTGGTAAACCGGTCTATTCTTTTAAGAAGTTGGAGATGCTGTCATACATGATACGACCCCATACGACTACACATATATGCCCGGGAGGATAGATACAAATGAAGGTTAAAAAAATATGTGATACTTTTTAATAGATAACATTGACTTTTATATAATATCATATCAAGAATGTTATGATAAGAAAGCTATGTAAATGGAAGTATTTTGAAATGGTGAAGACATTGCTGAATGTGCTATTACCATATACTACTATATTTCATGAGGGGAGATATAATAGGAGATAGAAATATTTGTGAGAATTACTAACAAATAACATTATTGACTTTAATATCATTATATCATATCAAGAATATTATGATTGGAGAGCTATTTAACTGGAAATATTTTGAAATGGGAGACATTGTATGTGATATTACCACATAATACTATATGCCTGTAGGGGTATAAAAAAAAATACCGGTAGGCATTGTCAAAAACTGCCCAGAAATAACAAAATTCACTTTAATATTATACCATCATACCAACGATGTTGACATATAAAAGCTACAAAAAGGAAGTGTATGAAATAAATCAATTAATAAATTAAGACTACATAACAACTCCAAAACAATATACCACTAGGTTATATGGAGGCAAAAAAAGAAAATGCAGCTAAAATGCCTTTGTGTGCATGGATTTTGTCAAACCAATTCCATCTAAATATAAAAATAGGCATGAATAGTGAGATGGTGAGATAGTGAGATGGTGAGATAGAAAGAGAGATAGAGATAGGGAGAGATAGAGATAGAGAGAGATAGAGGGAAAGAGAGATAGAGATAGAGAGAGATAGAGGGAAAGAGAGAGAGAGTGTGAGAGAGAGTGGGAGAGAGAGAGTGGGAGAGAGGGGGAAAGAGAAAGAGAGAAAGAGAGAGACAAAGGGAAAGAGGGAAAGAGAGGGAAAGAGACAGAGAGAGACAGAGAGAGAGAGAGAGAGAGAGAGGTAAAAGAGAGACACAAAAATACATGGTGCCAAGCTACATCAATAGATTGAAAAACATTCCCCCATTAGCAGATTGTTTCCATGGAAACCATACCGATGACAAGTTTCTTGTTTATCAATGTAAGGGGGCAAAGGGTCTTCTGTGTATACCGCCAGAAGGCATGCATGGAAACACCATGCTAACTGCCGTTTGCAGGTGGGAATAAATTAGACACAATAAAAGTGATAGATTTTTCAGTTTCCTAAGTAACACCGGACAGAGTACAAGCTGATGGACACAAGAGAACATCACACTCTTAAAAGACATTTTTATATGTGAAATCAGACAAGGGCAAAAACAACAGAACAGGAAAATCTAATTATACAGTATATCTTGTCAAAATGAACAAATCTCTTATTATTATTTGGGGTGTGCCCGAGTGAGAAGCTTTTTAAAACTATTATTTAGCTTAAAGAGAAGGTTGAGTTCTGGGAAGAGGTGAAAAATAAGTTGTGAGCTTTATCATTGTTATTATGCAAGTGTGGAAGAACATCAGATAAACAATGTTCCCTGAAAAGCTTTTATGCCACATGTTTGTGTAGCCCCATATACATCTTTCTGTGTACAGTGCTTGTAACTTTTCCAAGACTGGGCCAAATTTCTTATCATTTTGATTATTCCAGAACCTTGCAGTACACACCAATACTTATATGCTAGATGATCAACCTTTTCTGATCGATTCCACACCGTTTCTTTCACAATGCAATTGCATGACCACAACTCAAGTTTATCTTTAAGTGATGTAAAGGTGAGCTTTGATCAGGTGTAAACAGGGTAGTGAATTACATCTCGACTCTTTTGCAAATGAAAATAATTCCAAACAGATGTGAAATTTGGTTTCACACTGTTTTACCACAATAATGGAACAAAATTGTTCATTTTGGAAAAATATACTGCCTTATGCAATTAATAGTCAATGTATATTTAACTGATTCAAAAGAAAGTGAATGAGAGAAAAGATTACATGAAGGAGGTTGAAATAAACAATATCCACATTTTCAGCTAAAATGAATACTAAATGCTTCAACCTAACATGTTGCAGAACTAAGTACATTTATAAATTACTGCCCCCCCCAAAAAAAAAATCAGGTGATAGCGCTCTGTTATCAGTGTAAGATATGAAACTATTATACCCTTTCCAGAGATATAAAAATTGTTTTCTTATGTTTTAGCTTTAAAAAAAATAGTATTCAATGCCACAGCCATGCTCAATGAATTATGTTTTAAGCGATTTCTACTTCTGTTTCAGATTTAAAAAAAATGATTATTCACTGCCACAGCCAATGTGTAGCAATGAATTATTTTTCAGTGATTTTTACTACACACACACACACACACAAGTCTGCACTCAAAGACTACACCTATAGGTTACAAGATTTGTAAGTCCGCCTTCTTGTTTATCATTTGTGGAATAATCAAAGCCCTTGCTATTTGTTTTATTTAGGACGGCCTAATGCCTTGTTCGTGAAGTAAACAATCGTCTAATTAATCAATCGTCAGAATCACACACTGAGCTGTATAGGGCATGCATGAGCACGTATCGACTCCTACCTACCCCACCCTAGCCTCTTTCTCGATACGTCACAGGTTGTTCAAGATACGTCTATGGGAAGTAGGAATCTTTGACCAAAGTGATTTTCATTCTTATCTTTTACTCTTACATGTCTTTAAATTGTGAAACAATCGTTCATTAAATTCATCACTCATCAATTCACAACCTTACAAACTGAGCCATGGAGGGGGGGGGTTCGCATGATCAAATATCTCCTACCTACCCCACCCTAGCCCCTTTCTCAGCATGTCACAAGTTGTTCAAGATACGCCCATGGGAGAATCTTTGACCACAGTGATTTTAATTATGATCTTTTACTCTTACATGTCTTAAAATTGTGAAAAACAATCGTCTATCTAATTAATCACACGTCAATTCACAAACTTACACACCGAGCTACGAGGGGTACGCATGATCACATATCGTCTCCATCTTACCCCAGCCCCAACCCCTGCCTTAGCATGTCACAAGTTGTTCAAGATACATCTATGTGAGTTAAGTTTGACCGAAGTGATTTTCAATACGATCTTTTACTCTTACATGTCTTTAAATTGTGAAACAACTGTCTATCTAATTAATCACTCGTCAATTCACAACCTATCTAATTAATCACTCGTCAATTCAGGAACTTACACACCGAGCTATGGGGGGTACGCATGATCACACATCATCTCAATCCTACCCCAGCCCCAGCCCCAGCCTCAACTAAAGGCATTCAAGCTGTGTACACAAGATATTTCTATTATAATTTTCCCATATCATCTAGCACTCAAAAAAGATACATGTGATTGAGTTGGGATCACGCTCTTCCATTTGATAGATTGGGGAGCCTTTTTTTTTCACTGTTTTTCATGTTTACAGTAGTTGTATATTGATTATCTGCATTTATATTATTGTAGTACAAATGCAGAGAATTTTCATTATCATATGAGTATAAATATGATACTGTTGACACAAGTTTCCCTCAATGAAGTTGTAATTACAAGGAAATGGTACTGCGCCCCATAGTTTAGTCTTAATGCTTATTACCCTCCTATATTTTAAGGAAAGGATGATGATTTTCATTGATATCATTACAGTGTATTAAATGTAAAAATCCAAGTAAATAAACATAAATAAACAGTGCAAGAGAGGGAGGGAGGGAGGGAGGGAGGGAGAGGGGAGGGAGGGAGGGAGGAGGGAGGAGAGGGAGAGGGAGGGAGAGGGGAGAGAGAGAGAGAGAGAGAGAGAGAGAGAGAGAGAGAGAGAGAGAGAGAGAGAGAGAGAGCACGAAACTGTCTATTCACAGCTTCACAAGCAACTCCCATGGAAATTAATCACATGCTATTCATCTAAAAAGAAATATCTAATATGGATGTTATGTTGTTAATAATATTAATAATATAATCATATTCATAGTCAATAGATAATTCAGAATAAATTGCGAGATCCATATAAAATAAATTAAACAACTGTCAGAAATTAAACACCTCATTTGAGCCAATCCAACCATCATGCAATATTCTAAATCAATTAACTCTAATAGGAGTCATCACACTTCATCAAATCTCATTATCTACCACAACACCAAATCAATTACGATCGCCAATTTACACCCTCCCATTAAACGACCCAACCCAAGCCATGTTTTTCTGGGTCACTTCTACAACTGGATGAATGCCATGAATATCATGAATAGCCAAATGATATAGCAAGATATTGTGATAAATTTCATTTTGATAATTTTGTTCAGTGCTGCATATGATTAGGTTCAATTACGATAGTGGTCTACAGAGGCGTAGTGGAGCCGATCCATAAAGGGGATCTGAAAAGAGTGGGGGCACCACTTTTACTTGGAAAATGAAACACAAATTTACAGGGCTACTGATTGGGGGAGGGTGCGAAAGGTAGTCCTAGCATCACCCTTTATCATCCTTTTCCCCTTCTCCCTTTCCCCTTTTCTCACATTCTCTTTCTTTTCATTTTGTTCACCATTTAATCAGGAGGGGGAGGGGGCACACAACCTCCCTCCCCTGTGTTCCCCTGGAGCTACGCCACTGGTGGTTTAAGTTGTAGTTTGGACAAATACATTTCTGAAACCCGGCGCCGAACACAGGAGCAAGGATTTTAAAAGATGGATGACAAGGGATGGATGCCGATGGATGCCGAAGGATAATATTGTCTACTCAGAACCAGACAGGCATTAACGCTGTGTGAGTCGATACAAGTTATACACTTCTGGGGAGTGTTTCACAAAGACTCAAGATCAACTTGAAGTTGGACTTAAATATGGCAGGCCGTTCATGCCAGCCACTGTTTGCTCTCACCATATACTGGCATTGCATGGTCTCTCAAGGTACGTACAAATCATGGTCACAAATCTAGAGACTTTATATTTTTTGATAATTCATTATTGAAGGAAAAAATATTATCTAAAGATCATAAGGATGAGAGCAACCAGTGGCATGAATGGCCTGCCATAGTTAAGTCCAACTTAAAGTCGATCTTAGTCTTTGTGAAACACCCCCCTCTCCGAAAAGATGATATTTCAGAGAGCATGAACCCGTTTCGCTCCTAAGATTGTATGCATGTCTGATTCTCAAGGTCTGTGTACACCTACGATGGAAATGTTTTAGTTTACTTTACTGTCTAATCACATTCCGTCTATGTCTTATTTTGAAGCACTATCTTTAGATGCAGACTGTAGAGGGGTGTACAGTATAGGGAGAGAGAAAGTGTGGAAACAGCTTGTACTAGCTTAATAAAAAGAAGCATAGGAAATTAACGTGTATTATGGAATTTAAAACAATCAAGAATAGAATATGAAAGAGATGAAATACACGGAAGGGAAATTGTAATTTGAAAGTCACCCTCTCTGAGGCAAAAAATGAATAATATGAATAAATAAATGGAAAAAAATAAAACAAACTAAAATTAAATAGCAAATGGATGTGGTCAAATGCCTAGGATGAAGTGATGCATCAACACTCATCAGTAGGAGACCATCAAACATATTTCAATACAGAGGCAAGAAGAAAGTATTCTTTCATAGCAATTTTGTTTAAAACTCCACTCAATTATGATTTTGAAATGAAATTTGAACAATTGCATCAATATCCATCACTCAAAGACCATGCAAAATATTCTAAATTTTCAATACATAGGCAAATTGACAGCATAATTTTCATAGCCATTAGTTTAATAGTCCACTAAATGGCAATCATGAAAATGTATTGAATGAATGAGATCAATTTAACTGACAGCTATTTTCGTTAAACTACATTAGAGGAAACACTTACATTAAGTGCACTTAATAAATTCACTTATCATAATATCCATCAAAATTTACCAATCATTCATTATCTAGTATAAACAATTATTTCACTGAACAAAATGAATATAGAGAAATGACCTACATTCCTAATGCATTGTAATTCAACAACACAGATATACAATAAATAGTTTATATCATACTTTTCAAACATTTCAAAATATTTTGTATTTGAAAAAAATTATATTTATATACCGGTATGCTACAATAACAAATAAAAACAAAGTAGAAAGAGGCAATCATTAAGCCCAAATGGGATAATAACAATTTTAACAAATTGATAAAAGAACTAAACTTTTCATAAATTTGCCCATTCATATCAAATTATATAGAGTTAACACCTTTCTAGCTCTCAACATATTGTACGTTCAGAGCCAGTAGGGAATTTGGTCAAAGCATTTAACACAGAATCTACACCCTCCTGCCTGTTTGGAGCCAGAAGGGCGCTAAATCATATACTTTAACACACAGTTAAACGCCCTTCTGGCTCTGAACAGACGATATAGAGTATTCACCATGGCAATGTAAGAAATAGAGGCAGGTTTAATAAATCAGCTACATGTCAATCAAGGAGTTTAAGTCAATGCATTAAGTCTTGCAAGGCAATCATACCAACTTAACATCTTAGGGCACCACCTAAACAATAGTGTGTGTACTTTTGGAATATCCTGTTCAGTTTGGAGGGGGGACAACACTCATGATTATTGAAAGTACTTTCAATTCTTAGTGATCGGTGTGCGTGATGAAACCATTGCCTACCAGCAACTCTTGCATTTTTACAATGACCTCGGCATTTTAGTTTCATTTCGGTAAAGTAAGTATATAAGTAAGTAAATAATGACCATATGGGAGCAGAATGCAGATATTCTATCAATGAGCCATATGACTTGGTAAGGAGATATACCCCCTATTGATACTGCATCTGTCAACATGCTGCGTTTTACACTTGTGTGCACGGTTTTTTAATGAAAGAAAAGATGAAACGGGGGATAACATCCACTATCTGCAGGTATATCTCACCTTGTACCAAATATCTGATTTCAGCCATGAACTGGAATATATAACCAGGGCTATACACGAACTACTATACATACAGTTAACAACTAAATTATTCATACTCTTACCCAGTTTTGTCATTTTTCAAGTGTGTGAAAACTTGATTTGTCCCGATTTATGTTTCTTGAGAATATGACATATTAAAGCTTACATCTGAACGTATTCAACATTATAGGCCCTAATTCAAACAGTCCAACTTTCATTCTTGAGTTATGAATAACACACAAAACATCAAATTTACAAGGGGGAGGAATAATTCAGATATTAACAGAAGGTCTCCTAAGTTTAACTCCTGACCCCACCCCCCTTCCCCAACAACAAAAAAGGAAATCTCAATCAAACAATCTGGACCCTCTAAGAAAGAAAAAAATAGTGTGGTGCCCTGTGTTTGAATATTGAAATTTGATCCTACGCCATCAGAAAATATCTTGATCTATGACATATCTATAAAATATATCATTGAAAATGGGGTTCAAACACAGGCTCTGAGAGCAAAGAGCATTTTTTTTCAATAACACCTCAATGCTCCCATATATTTTCTAATCACAAAGCAATTATAATCTTACTAAAAGGTGAATTCTTTTGAGGCACTATGAAATTACAACAACCTTGGAATATGCACTTCTGTATTGCCACATAAAGAAGAAAAAGAAGAAAAAAGATTTGGGCTATTTCTGCCCTTGTAGGCATGCACTTATCGATCTACTTATGCGCATCCCAAATCCTTTCAAGGCGGTAAAATGATTGTACGCACACGTACTGGGTTACAAATTTGAAATGCACCTAGCCCTCGTCGTGGACGGGCATCCCAAAATAGATTTCAATATGCGTATCTGTGTTGACCAATAGTTCTCTGGCAGATACTTCTATAGCTCCATTCGTGGATGATTATCCTTTTAGAGTTATCGGTCGAATCTGTTTAATGCTCTACGCCTCCACCTCCTTTTTTCCTACGTTTCCTCTTTCCGGAGATTTTCATTCTGATCCTACAGGTCAGCTTTGCAGGATTTGCTTCTAGTATTTCAAAATATCCCATATTTCTTGCTTCCCATGCTGTCTATTTGCATTGCTCTTGCACTCTCTCTCTCTCTCTCTCCCTCCCCCTCTTTCTCTCACCCTCCACCCTCTCTCTCTCTCTCTCCCTCCCCCTCTTTCTCTCACCCTCCCCTCTCTCTCTCTCTCTCTTTCTCTCTCCCCTCTTTCTCTCACCCTCCCCTCTCTCTCTCTCTCTCTCCCCCTCTTTCTCTCACCCTCCCCCTCTCTCTCTTTCTCTCACCCTCCCCCTCTCTCTCCCTCTTTCTCTCTCTCTCTCTCTCTCTAGCTTTCTATCTATTTCTATTCTATTCTATTCTATTCTCCCTTCATCTCACATTGCCTTTCTCCTTTCTTGCTTCCTCCAAATTTTGTTTGTCTTTCTTTTCAATGATCTTATTGGTTTAAATGTTGATCTTTTGTTGACTTCTTAATTTTTGTATTTGTTTTGAAACAGTTCCATTATATTTCCAAGCCTCTCCTGTGTTTTTAATGTTGATTGCTGTCTGATAATATATGGTGTAAATCTCCACAAAAACAGTCGTTTTCATAAAGTACATTCAAAATTTAAAAAGTACTTACTGGTGAGTTTTACAATACAGGGCTCAATCCACAATGACAGCCTTAAAGATTTGATGATTGATGATGATGATTGATGATGATGATGATGATGATGATGATGATGATGATGATGATGATGATGATGATGATGATGATGATGATGATGATGATGATGATGATGATGATGATGATGATGATGATGATGATGATGATGATGATGGATGATGATTATTTATTCAGCAAAGACAAAATTGAACTAATAAGTAATGGGAAATCATTATAAACATCTTTTAAAGCTAGAAACTATCCCCAAAAAAACAAATTTTATAATAATATTTATTGTATAAATAGCACTGAAACAAGTAAAAGATACAAAAAGATACAAAAAGAAAAAGAAAAGATGCCCTCCATATCAGATCATCATCACACTTGCTTTTCCCGGATTCTGTTCTTTATCAATGGGTAGGAATGAACTGCAATAAATCGATGATTCTTCACATGCCTCACATACACAATGTAGATCAATGGGCCAGGATTGGGCAAAGGGCTTCTACCAGAGAGGCCAAGCTTAATTGAAGTTGACCCAAATATGCGCGCTTGTCTTAGCTCACACTTCACCGTTCCATTCCAATTCTGACTCTGTACTTGATGAAAAGAGAATGCTATGACATTCACTGCAGTGCCAAGTCATTTGTTTGGCACTGATGCAGCAGCGGTTTGCGCCTATTCATTCAAGCAACTCTTGTAAGTTTGTACCAATTCTTTCTCTGTAGTTGATGAAAAGAGAATAGAACAATGTCCACTGCATTTTAACAGTGATGAAATAGTGTTTCATGCTCGTTCATTCGAGCTACTCTTGTAGGTTTGATACAAATTATTTCTCTGTACTTGATGAAAAGAGAACGGCATGACATTCACTGCCATGCCAAGACCTTTCGGTAGCATTGAGATGGTATACTTCGTGCCCATTCATCCAAGCTGCACTCAAGGTTTGGTACATGGGTGCACGAATCTGTCCATCAAACGTCATCTTCTCCGTGCAATATCCACTGATTTATTCAAAAGTGCATGCAGAAAATACTACAGAGCATATTATCTGTTTGGAGCCAGAAGAGCATTAACACAAATACCTTGATACATCTGAATGAAATTTGTATTGCATTTTATCACAGTTTTTTCCTATGTTACAGTTAATTGAGTTCATGTATCTGTATACATTATATTTGTCTATGACAATTATTCTTTCAATAACAAAACAGAAGGCCTTAATTTCTTCATTTTTTCTCATAAAGCCATTCACTCTATTTTGAATTACTTTATTTTCAGTACACTCACCTGACATGCTAGCAATATTCTGTTTTTATATTTTTTGTTGTTAATGCTTTTGATGTTTTGATGTAAACATTTATTTATTTTGATATATTTTTCCCCATTTTCTATGTTTTTGAATGCTTTTTTATACAATTGTATGTATGATGTAAACTCACATTTTTAGTCTTTGGACTTTTTGACGAGATTGAATAAAACCTAATTTGAATTGAATTGAATTGAATTAAAAAGTATTGAATGGCTTTATGAAATAAGCAAAATACATTATCTCATCATCTATTGAGAGCCAGAAGGGTTTTAACTCTGTGTTAAAGTATTTGAGTTACTCTGACTCTCAGCAAACGATACCATAAACATCTCTTGCTTTCTAATTTCAACTCAAGGGTTCATTGATTTCCTCAAACTGAAGTTATAAACATAGCATTAACCCTACCATCTCTGTTTCAATGAGAGATAATATGATATCAGTTTAATATTTGAAGCTGGTTTAACAAACCAAAGGAAAATTTAATAGAAGCAATACCAACAATCTCTAACAGTCTTCTATTCAGTATTGATTTTACACTTCTGTGAAAGAACAAACTGAATACAGCAGTGCGACTAAAGATAAAGTTGAATTATGGTCATGCGATTGCATTGTAAAAGAAACTGTGTGGATCGAAGTGATTGGAAAAAATTGATCATGTAGCAGATAACTATTGGTGTATACTGTGAGGTTTTGGAGTCGAAATGATAAGAGCTTGACCCAGTCTTGCTAAAAGTCACATACACTATACACAGAAATGTGTATATGGGACTACACAAACATGTGGCGTTAAAGTGTGGTCCTTTAGTTGGTACCTGTCGTATTTCAAATATGAGGGCATGCATGAGAAGAGCAATCCTTTTCAGGAGACATTTTTTCTATAATACACTTAATACACACTAACATTACAAAAAAAAGAAAAAGCTCACAAATTATTTTTCACCTTTCCCAGAACTCCAGCTTTTCTTTAAAGGGGCTTGGTAAAATTGTTCAGATGAGAGAAATGGTGCAAAGGTAGTGACTTCAATGCTAGATGTACAATTAAAGATAATCTGAAAGTTTGAGTAAAAACAGACCAAATTATTAATTGTAAAAATTGGGAAAAGCTGATCTGATTGATTCCTTAAATCTCCCAACTATATTATTACAATTTAATTACATTTTAGGTGAATGGATTGGCTCTATATACCATTCCAGACATTTAAATGATGTCAGATTTTTAAAAGCATGTCTTATGCTTTATTTTCATGGAAAAACGGTTGGGAAAATTAAAAAAAGGTTGGGAGAATTTACCGTTAGAGGGTGTCCCACAGTGACGTCTTCAAAGAAAACCATAAATATCTTCATGGTTTGAGAATTTTTTCAGGATTTTTTGCAAGTTGGAACTTAGAGAGGGTTAATACAGTAGAAGGAATATAATAAGTAACATTCCATACAAAAATTATGCATTTTTTTCATCAACCTTCAACAATGTTACCGAGTCACTTTAAATAAGTAAAGTGACACTCGCTCTCCTATGTTCTCTACCTTCAAAGAAATTTTCAGGTTGGATGCTCATCAGGCCTTTGTTAATATAAGGCTTTCATTTTGGCAAATTTCATTCGAAATGACCAATACATCATCAACCACATATAACTCAATCTTTCATTCCACAAAAGAATCAGCTGCTACATGGTAATGAAACAGGTGTTTTCTTTCAAATTTCTAACCATGTTAAAAGCAAAAAGCTAAAGAAAATTGCTTACGGCAACCAGTTGGAACAGTTCCATAATCATTTACTCAGAGC
Organism: Mesocentrotus franciscanus; assembly: GCA_037976565.1. NCBI lineage: Eukaryota > Metazoa > Echinodermata > Echinoidea > Camarodonta > Strongylocentrotidae > Mesocentrotus > Mesocentrotus franciscanus. The sequence continues at coordinate 21,200,661 of CP137685.1, forward strand.
CATAAGGCATTAAATCATACACTTTATTAAACAGAGTTAACACTTTTCTAGCTCTTAACTGATGACATACAGACTAGTAAGGTTTAGTTTCAAATGTTTATTCTTTTACAGAAAATAAATTCTCAGTACCGGTAGCCATAATGCTACACACATCTAATGAATGGGTTTCATATTATGGTAATGCTGATGATTTGGAGGAAGATTGGGGCAAATAAATTCAACCGCAATGCTCATTCCAGAATAAAATTCATGATTGTGGTTAAAAACCATGGTTTAATATTAGTCTGACCAATTTGTACACTTTTGAGGTTGAGGTAATGCCTTGCATTAAATGTTCTCTTTTCTGAAAAAGATGATGAAGTGTTGTGAACTTGGTGGACTTGATTGAATTTGAATCGAGTTGAATTTTTGTGGTCTAGAGGACTAAAATTGTATGCTGAGAACCAGAATGGCATTAGTCAACACCCTTTTTGATCTCAGTAGGGTAAATAAATGTGAAGTAAAGTGCCTTATTGACTCTTCTAATTCTTATGGTCTATTTATAGAGGTGTTGTGGTCTGGTGGATAAGTCACCGGACTGTACAGTATTCATGATTAAAATCCCAGCCCGGCACCAACATCCTTTGGCAAGACGTTATTCTACATTTGCCACTCTCCACCCAGGTGTCAATGGGTACCTGATAATGCTTGAGCGCTAGTTGCTTTGGCGGCTCTGCTATAACCAGGGTAATAATGTCTGAGCGCCATGAGCGCCACTGCGTGATGGATACGAACGCTATCTAAGTGACCATTATCATATTATCATTTTCAAGATGTGTCTGAGACTGAGAAAGTGGGTTAAGCCTCCGCATTGGAAATGTGATATTTAGGTTACACTGAATTGAACTGAGTGGAATATTGAAGCACGTAAACTCTTAAAGGTCGGGTGACATCCAAATATAAGTTGATTCCTGTTTATGTGCAGGGCTGCATACAACTCATATTTTGTTATTCAAACATCTAAATATATTTCATAGATTTTTAAATATTTTTAAAAATAATTTTCTCGGACCTGCTACAAGCCCCACCCTAAAAAAATGCTCCAGATCTCATTCCTCTTGTGACATCATCTGTCAATCATTAGTGAGCTAACAAGAGACAGTGGTATGTAACTTCCCCCAGCTCAGCACATGCTCACCAAAGAATTGCATTCTTTCATACAATACCTAAATAATAGGCTAAATTCAATTTGATTTCACCTTTATTCAGAGTGCAACTTTCGATACTTAAACTTGAAATAACGGTTTACAGGACTACTTTCGGAAGTTGATATATTTTGACAAGACACCAGCAAGGAACCCTCAACATGCAGAGAAATTTTCCTTATTTTGGGGGGAGGGGGAAGGAGTGATTGAATCCCTTTAAGCTGCCATCTTATTGGAAAGCTGTCTGCACTTCGTGTAGAGAGGTGATCACATGATCTGTTACACACGGTTTCCTGTACACCCAGTGCTCCATCGATCATGCTGAAACAACATGGCCGACACCAACATGTTCTGGACATGGGCAGTTAGATACTCGATAGACGAACAACTCATCATCTCCGTCTCAATATCCAATTATTCCAGCCGCCTAGCCTTTATGTGAAGGTGACATGTCCTTTGCATCAATTTCTTCTTTTGTCTCTTTTCAGAGAAAAATCAATCTCAATAGGTGAATATTTTAAATCAATTATCATTATACCTTCTACTGTTCTTGTTGGTGCTTTATACATTTTCAATGCCTTCAAAAAGGGTACTGAAACTACCTTAAAGTGTACCACTCACCTAAAGAATAATTTGTGTAGAGCTAAAAAGTATGAAATCAACCTCATAAAACTTTGTCGGGAATGTTCTAGGCCATTGGATAACGAGTATGAAGAAAATAAGGAATAACATAAAACTGTGCGCAAGGAACCCAAGTCGACTTGGGTTCCGTGCTGGTCCTGTTTTATGCGAACGCGTAATGGTGCATCGAGTAGTCTACTCACATGTCGCTTTTATGTTCATCCAGAGAGTATTTAAACACGCAGTTTCTCTCTATAGAAGTATTATTTGAAGCTCGTACTTCAATAAATTAAGAGTCACATGGAACCCCTATACAGACACATTGATAGGTACGATTGACTTAAGATTTCTTGAGAGTCTTTACAATCGTGTTCAGCACAGAGGATATAATTGATTACAAGATAGGGGACCTTGAAAAGAAGAAGCTCTGACAAAATGTTCCTCACATGACACCGTGTTGGAGATAAATCAATCTAACTATAACCGTGTTGGAGATACATCAATCTAACTATCAACAAGAAATACAAATTGGAAGACAGATGAAACATAGATAAAGGTCAAATACAAACACCGTATGAATATCTAACAATCCCACTTAACCACTTCAACAAATACTTCCAATAATTAACTTCAAGGCTTGAAAAGCAATTCTAATCATTATTGAAGGGAAGAATGGTTGCATTTTCATTTGCAACCATGTGATTCTTATCAAATATTAGTCATTCATAGGCTGTCGGATTTATTGGCAGTGGTTGTATTCATACATTTATTGCTTTTTTTCCTCTCCACTCTCTCTCTTTCAAATTATGACGACTGACTCAGTATAATTAAATTGGAAACCTTGAATATGTGCTATTTCTTATTGCTATAATGCCCACCACCTCTCTCTGTTATCCTGTCCTTATGATTTTAATCTCTCTCTCTCTCTTTCTCCCCCCCCCCCTTTTCTCTCCCATTCCTTCCAATCCTTATCAAAAATTTCCTCTTTTTAATTTTTTAAATCTAAAGCCAGGGTACATATTAATGTGATTGCAGGGCCCCTAAGGGAGAACAGTGTTAATACTCATGAGGCTACCCTTAGTAACTCTCTTTCTCTTTCTATACACAATGTATTTCTCCACCTCTCAGCTTCCCTTCTGATTTCTCTCCATCTCCTCTTAATTCACACCTTCCCCCACATAAACAGAAAAATGAACACTGCGTTTCTATGGAAACGATGTTATGTTCTTCTATGTCACCTTCATTAATTTCTTGCCATGGCAACGAGAGACTACAAACAAACAAAATTGTCCTTCAAGGAGAGAGTCATATATGATAATCTCCAAAATGCTATTCTCCCCCACCATGGTTGGTTTTAAAACTGAAATACATACAAATGATATGAACAATTATACAAATCAAGAAATAAAAAAGACTGGATAACTCTTTTCAGAATCATAAATATAATGGCTCTGTTCCCAACACAGGTCCAAAGGCCCAGCTGTACATGTAAGAATCATAATGGACCTGTTATTATCACATTACTGGGGTGCGCTTAGTGTGAAAATCGACAATTGAAATGGCATTAGAAATTGACATTCCTCTGAAAGGATGTTCATCATGTGTTGAAGAACACTCAAGGAGTGGACTCCATCTTCGAGAGCCAACTTATGTCTGGTCTGGAGGGACGTTAAGAGTAGCTTGCTCATGTTATTAATCTCAGGGAATAGTCGAGTCAGGACCTGCCATATTCAATCAAGGGCAAATCCAAGCATCACGGAATGACATTTTCAAAGCATTTTCAATTTTGAAAAGAAAATATTATAGAATTTTTAATTTTAATCTACAAATTAATGACATTCTATATAAACTAATATGAAGTACTTTCACAACAGATAAGTATCCTATCAATCATTCATCGAATTCATGAAATATTGTATTTAAAATGCTGTGTTACAGAATGGACAAAAATTGACCTTCTATGTCATTCCGTAACAAAGTATACAAAATTCATATTTCATAAATTTGATGAATAGTTGATAGGAAATTCATATATTGTGAAAGTAACTCACATAATTTAATATACGATATCATTCATTTTGATATTCTTTATGAAAAATAAAAAAGTGCATTTTTAACTTTTTACTTTTGACCTTGACCCTTACTTTAATGTAATGCATAATCCATAACTAATATACAAATAATACACAGGTGTGAGTGCGTTATGGTCGATGCAGCGCATGAGGGTATTTACTACGGTGCAAAATATCATAACAAATGGGTTATCATCTTTAAAGGTAAAGACCAGTTTTGGAAATGCCCCTGTCTCAAAAAATGAAATGGAAGCTCTCATTACCAATCATGTGAAAGAATATGTTTTGACTAATACGTGATGATACAAATTTTGCCGAGAAACCGCCTACTAATTGATATATTTGGTAAATTATTATATCTATTGGGACCAAATAGATATCGCGCACGTGGTCTTGTAGTCCCATATACATCTTTCTGTGTACAGTGCTTGTAACTTTACCAAGACTGGGTCAAATTTCTTATCATTTTGATGATTCCAGAACCTTGCAGTACACACCAATACTAATATGCTAGATGATCAACCTTTTCTGATCGATTCCACAACGTTTCTTTCACAATGCAATCGCATGACCAGAACTGGCCTTTATCTTTAAAGAGAAATAAACACTCTTCCTAATGGTACTAAATATAGCGATGATTATGCCATGACAAGAGAGATATAATCAATCAAACTTGAGTTTCCAAACTTTTTTTGAGGGTTTATGTTATAGGTAGGTCCCAATCATCTGCTGAGGATGTTAATCCTGTATTAATTGATACGAGTTGATGCCCTTCTGTCTCCCAACAGATTGTCTGCTGAGAGCCAGAAGGGTGCTTAATAACTCTATGCAAAGGATACGATTTATTGCACTATTCGCTTTCAGAAAAGACAGGGTCTACTCATGAGGAGCTTTCAATTCAACGAATATGATGCATTTATCCTATATCTTCCTATCATCATTATCAAGTAGAGGCACGATGGCTCAGTGGTAAAGCAGTGATCACGTTTAACCGGGAGGTCCCGGGTTCAAAACCAAGTCGATTCGCTAGTGCCCTTTGGTAAGGCAGTAATCATCATTACCAAGTCCCTCGGAGAGGACTTCAAGCCGTCGGTCCCCTCAAAGCATTCATACGCTTTCTTAGGAATCAGGTAAAACAAACAAACAAACAAACAAACAAGTGAACTGAGCTTCATCTACTTCAATGGAGTGACCACCCTGGAAATTTCCTACAACTTCATGACTAAGACCCCGTTCTCATTCACTTCGTTGGAGCGGTCTATTAAGACCTGTTCCTTAGGAGCAGTTCTTAGGTGAGTGAGAACGGTCAAAGTGGTCCAGGAAGTGGACTTCTGGACCGCTCCAGAAGACCACCTCAGGAGGTGGTCTTGAGGAACGGGTCTTATTAAGAGCGGTTTGGAGCGCTCTAACGTGCGAGTGTGAACGGAAGCGTACTTTGAACGGAAGTGAGCTAGTGACGTTCTGTGCGAAACATGTAGTACATGTACATACGCTTAGTATTCCGCGAAAAATTTACCCGCTGACCTGAGCTGCCATAGCAACAAGACCACTTTGACTCGTGGAGCGGTTTGAGCCATAAAAAACTGCTTGGAGTGTGAACGCTCCCAAACCGTTCCTCAAGACCCGTTCCTCTGGAGCGGTCTAACTAAGACCACTTTCAAAGTGAGTGAGAACGGGGTCTAACAGTAACACTCATCAGTCACCATGCAAAACTGTACCGAGAAAGATAAAAAACATGATCGCAACTTCAAATAAAGACTCGACTCAAGGGAAATTTCAATACCCTATTGGATGTCCCAAAGTAATCATGTTCGGATTACGTATCATATCATTCTAATGTTCGCACATTTCAAATATTGACGTACAAGGCCGTTGAAATTGCCCAAGGATGGTTTCCTGGAAAGCACAAACTTCTACTTTAATGGAGACTAGAAAAAAGGGGGAAAAAGAAAGAGAAGAAGCACAAATGCACTCCTTTCTAGAGAGACTCAAAGCTTGCACAACAATCTTGGGGGTGTTTCACAAAGATTAAGATCAATTTTAAGTTGGACTTAACTATGGCAGGCCATTCATGCCATTAATTGCTCTCACCATTATGATCTTGAGATGATATTTTTCCCTTCAATAATGAACTATAAAAAAATGTAAATTCTGTAGATTTGTGACCATGATTTTTACGTCCCTTGAGAGACCAATGCCAGTAAATGGTGAGAGCAAACAGTGGCATTAATGGCCTGCCATAGTTAAGTCCAACTTCAAGTCAATCTTAGTCTTTGAAAACACCCCCCTGTTTTGATAGAGTGGACTACAAGATGAGAATTGATTGAGAGTCCGTCTTTGGGATGATGAATTAACCCTACTTTTTTTTCTTCATTTATTCCAACGTTGCAGCAGAAGTGAGGCAATACTTCTCTGAATGCTTGGTTGTTTTGCTAGATTACTTGGCCAATAATCAAACTTTCTGTTCACACTTCCATCAATTCTATAACCCGGTGGGGGAGGGAAGCGGGAAGCGGTGAAATGTATTGCTGTACACAGGCATGACCAAAAAAAATGAGTAAAAAGGGTAGTTTTTGCTGGTTGAAGCACATGACGCAATTAGAGTGTCAAAACTCAGGGTAATGAATGGGGTTTTTTTTCTTGGGTTTGTGACAATACATTTAGAGTACCCTTTAATTTCCCCATAGTATTATTTAGAGATTTCATTGAGGAAGACTTCATTTAGGGGATATGTTCGTTTGAGGGGGTTAAACTTGTTTAGAGGGGAAATTTTTCCAGAAAAAGCATGAAAATACTTGAAAAGGAAGTGATTTTTACCAATGGGTGAAACTTTTTTAGGGGGACTTTGGAAAACCTGTGGTTATGCATGCATGTGTACCGTGATATATTCTGACTGGACCCTCTGGCCCGGATTCACAAAGGAGGTTTAAATGTAACCCATGGTTTAAACCCTCATTTACATAACCCATGGTTTAAAATAAGCGCCAATTAAGCGTACCTGGCCTGGTGCGCGTCTAATATCAAACCTCCGACTGTGTCACGCTTATTTTAAACCATGGGTTATGTAAATGAGGATTTAAACCAGGGGTTAAATTTAAACCTCCTTTGTGAATTCGGGCCTCTGGGTCTATATCTGTGATAGCTCTTTGAAAAATGTAGGAATAAAAGGATCATTTTAGTGCGTTGGATTTGTATTGATGATTTGTATTGTGACTATAGTCTTACGAGTATCAGCTAGTGACATTTATTAAGAGAAAGAGAGTTGCACACGGCAAGTAAAGAGTGTATGACTCTCGTACGTCGCACACGTGCTATACTCATATCAAATAGCTATTACAGAGCTGGGGAGGATGGAAATTCTCACCCTCCTTGGAATAAATCAAATGTTTATCTGGCGGGTGTCAAACTACATTAATGTTGCATTGCATAGAAATGACTTGTTCATATGTGAATAAGTGTCATCACTGACTTAATAAGCTGGCATATTTGCCATGGTTTAGCTTATGAATGTTTGTGCTGTATGTATATTTATAAGCGGATGTGTCGTGGTGTAGTGGTTCATTCACTTGACTCTCAATCCAAGGGTTGAGGGTTCAAATCTCAGCCCGGCACCGACGTCCTTTTGGCAAGAAATTTAATCCACATTTAATTGCCACTCTCTTCCCAGGTGTAAATGGGTACCTAGCATCTGCTGGGGTAATAATAATTGCAGGTCCCTCAGGAAGAACAGCATTGAAGCTGTTGATGCTTCCCTGGGTAAACAAAATTATTATCATCATTGTGTGAAATCAGTGAAGGCTCTGTGATTTAATTACCCGATCATTCCATGTTCATTCACTATGACTCTAAAGCTGTGAAAAGTCGTTCATTCATGACTTACAAGTAATGTTTGGCAATGGGAGCGGGCCTCCCTGCACAGGCCTCCCACACACATCCCGACATGTTATTAGAGTTTAAGGGTGGGCTGCTAAATTAATGAGAGCGTCTCCCATTCTGAAGCCAAGACTCGTCTCCTGCTCATGATTGCTTTAACACTCCATACCTCTACTCATGCTAATGGCTGTATTATTAAAGCATACATCATTCTTGAACTAGGACACAGACATAAGTATTATTTTGCTTGCTTGCTTAATAGGCTGGATACATACATTTTCACCCGTGTACCTTTCAACAGAATTGTAGCTACTGTGGATAAAAAGCCATCTAGGGGTCTGGTTGCACAGGTAGCTCAAAAGATGTTAAATTTGTCACCTACTGTAGGTGTCTGTAAGCATGGTTTTTCGAGCTCTGTGCTTTACAAAAAGAAAAGGAGGAAAAACAAAAACAAAACCGACACCCATGTCAAGATAGAACTCTCTCAATACATTAATTGCTTTTCAATTCAGCTGCTAAAGTACATTTAGAAAAAGAAATATACTCTGCAATGTTTAAGAGTCTAAGAGATAATGCAGATACATCTTAAAATGTCTAACATTCTATTTTCTCATCTTCCAATGTCTGTTACATCTAGGGAAAAAAAGAACAAACTCTAGTCCACTACGGTATAATGTGCAATGATCCATGAAAGGGAGAATTCACAGTTGTAGACTGTGTGTGAAAATGAAATGTGAATTCCTCTGCACTACAAATAAAACATGTGTTTAGAACTAAAAATGAATCACGATCTATCATCACGATATAGAGTCTTTCCTTCAACTTGAAGTCATCATTACTGACATGTTTACCCATTCCGCACACACGCGAGAGATTGATGCCCATTTTTCCATCACTCCAATTTCATCTCAAAACACTCCGACTCTATATTCAGTGTCGGCAAGCCACAAATCAGCTATCCTTCCCCTTCGATAAATCGCCTAAACCTCATATTCTGGGCAAACGCACAAATCCAGTGGTCAATTTATTCATCTTCTTCTCAGAGTGCATCCATGCAGAGAATTATTCTTGATTTAACCTACTGAACACTAAACCCAAGATAACTTTGGCTAGAGTCTCTGGAAAATGTGTTTAACCAAAATAAAATCACTTATCAACTGGGTTTAATAGTAAAGCAGAAGTCCACTTTGATAAAAGAAATTGGTTTCAATAAACAAAACAACGAAAAATGAGAGAAACAGATTGATGAAAACTCTGATGAAGAAAGTTCTGAATCTTTTAATACACAAGCTACCCTCTGACCATGAAGAGTGGGTCTTATGACACACACTCCTAGAACAATTGCTCCGAGGTGATTTCCTACACTAACCACTTTCCTAATTTCAACCAACCCGATACTACACCCAACCCGAACCCTTTATCTTTGATAAAATAAAGAGCAATAATTGTCGCTGTAGCAAATGACAGACAGTGAAGTACTCATCAGATAGGGCCTATTATATCCTGCATCAAAAATTTGTTGGCTTTTGATTGGTTGAGAGCTCGTCACATGACCAGAAATATTTGAACCATTTTTAGAAAGTACTATATGAGAGTACTATTTGGGAGTACTATTTGGGAGTTGAAATTTTTTTTTTTTTTTTTTTTTAATTGAATTTTTTTTTTCTTCAAATCTTGATTTAATGAAAACAAAATATTCTAAATCTTTTTAGATAAAAATTGACATTTTTTTTGTTCTAAATTTGTTTTTGTCCCAAAAGTGTGTTTTTTTTTTGTTTTTGTTTTTTTATAAAATAAATTTTTGATGCAGGATATAAAACAAATATACCATGCTTTCTATTCGAGGTACTGGTTAAAACTATGGGCCTCGGTGACTCCAAAAGTACCATTTGCTTCGGGGCTGCGCCCCTCAGCAAATAGTACTATTGGAGTCACCTCTTGCGCATAGTTTTAACCAGAACCTCTCAAGACAGTGTATATTTGTATACTATGTAGAGGTACTCTTTGAGTTGTGATAATAACCCCTTTGGTCAATGGGGTTTCTATAGGTCTGTCTGCATCAGCCCGAGTTAGCCAAATAGCCCGCTATTTTATGTTCCGGAAAATTAGCCCGAAGTTACAAATCGCGTTTTAATCAGCTCGAAAAATTTGCTCAGTGTTCGTGCATGCGCAGTGCGAGGCCCTTTGAGCTAACATATTAACGCACATGCTGGGATCGAGAAATCTTCCCGAGTCTTTGGGCTAGTGAAGACGGACCACAAATAGCGGGCTATTTTGCAAACTAGCCCAAGATATCTTGGGAAGATTTCCCAAGCAAATAGCCCGCTATTTGTATCTTCACCTGTCAAATAGCCCGCTATTTCATGATCTGGCTAATTTCCTGGTTCAGAAATAGCGGGTTATTTAGCCAACTAATGAAGATGATGAAGACAGGCCTTATGTGCAAAAGAGAGACGTTCTTTTCCAAGAATGTGATTTTCAGGAAGATTTTGATTATAGTTTGTCTATAGTTGGATGGCTCAAACAACCCATATCCTGTATTATATGTGATTAAGCCAGATTCTTTTAAAGTGCAATTCCATTACGGGAACTCCAGATTAGCATTACTCCTGAAAAACCACGGTACGGACACACTTTAACTCATATCTCCCAGTGTAATGAACTGCTTGAAGTGCGTTTACCTCTGTGTAATACGGTACAATCGTTATATAGAAATTGCCTCAATTAAGGGACACATATATCATCCAAATATGAAAGAGAATTACAACATCCTTGATTATTTTTCTCATTTTTGGAAGTCTGGGATTCAATAATGTAGAAGCAAGCTATTAGAATAGTACCATTATTGCTGTTTCCATGACAACTGCAGCCACAGTCTCCACCAGAATTTATGAAATTAACAATATGGTTTGTTCGATGAGAAATTCTTAGTCCCGCAGACTGACATGGAGCAGTTGAATAAACCACTAAAGAAGATATGAAGCAAAGAAAACACAACTTGGAAATATAATTTGCCAAAGGACCTAAACTTGTACTCTAAAATACAGAGTCAATGTCCTTCAGGCTCTAAAAAAGTTTATTCTTGGCAGCGAGACACTTTTCCTTTATTCCCCTTTCTTGCATCTCACATAACGAACTTAATTATGCTCTAAAACAAAAAAATGAATGACATGGAGCCTTCTTGCAAGCAGTCGGCGAATTGTAACTTCATTGATTCTTTATTTTTTTTGCAAAGGGAAATATTTTTTTCATTGTCATATCGTCAACGTTTTTATGAACCAATGAACCTGTCACATATATAAATCTATGTAGGAATTCGTTGGTTCATAATATCAACATTGATGTGTGAAAGAAACTTAAGCTGTACAGGTTTGGAGTGAAGGAAAACAAAACTTGTTTTCACATAGATAAGATGGTGAATACACTTCACATTATTTGCTCATCGTTTTAATAACAAAATACCAATCATCTATCTATGTACACACAGCCATGACTGGCCGGCCCACTGCATGATCACACCAAGGTGTTAATCTATTTTGAATGTGAGTAATGATAACACGCTGGGAGAAGCGAGCCCTCCAACTGTTATTCTTTCTTCTCTCTCTCTCTGCTCTTCCTTGTATTCTTTCACTCCCGACGGGAACGATTTAATCAAGAAGAGGGATAGGAGTGTGACTGTTGCCTGTGGGGTGGGAGGTTAGTCTTCCTGACCAGTCACTTGTATGGTCTAAAATCATTGGTCAAGAATAATAATAAGTAATTGCTGGTTGTTCGTCTGCCAAGGATCATGGTAGAAATGAACAATGACATTGGTTGATTTGGAAACTTACCAAACCATTGTTATCCTAAGATTTGATTTTCAAATTTGAAATGTACCTGGTATTTTGCCTTATTCAGAATAATAAATTTGATTGTCTTTACTGTACCTACGATACTGATTAGACACATGTCTACTAATGGCAATGCTCGAAATTGACCATTCCTCTAAACTGACAATTTCTCTTTCAGAGTGTACAGCGAGAAAAACAAGAACGATAAAAAGTGCTATGATCTATTCCTTCCTGATCTACAAGATTAAAGATTTTAGCTACATGTATGCTGCAGACGGCAAGGACAATCTCTGTTGCCATCCCCACCCCATAACCCCCAAACTGTAATGACAGGTAACTATCTCCCTCAAACCTATTCATGAACCACCCACAGGGGCTTGCCAGGGAGGGTAAGCATGTATCCTCTGCACCCTCGGTCCCTGGTCTATCCAGTGTAAACGCACCCTGTGACCGATATGTGCTTCCAGTGGTTTTTTTCTCCCTATCTCAAATATTTTCATTCAACCGACAGGTAAGAAGGTGAATGGCAGATATGAGGCTCATAGATAAACAAGAAATTAGGGCTTCTGGCTTAATGCTGTCACTCCTGTATGGGTGTGCTAAGGAGTTTAATCACAAGTCGATTCTATTTTAATTAAAAGGTCTTTAAACTTCTGATAGGCCTATCTCTCTGAATAATATTTTAAGAATAAACGTTTTATGACATCAGCAGGTGCTCCCTGCACTATTCAAGTAATGCAACCTGTTCCCAATATCTACATTAAAGGACATTACAAAAACTGGACTTGGTGACCCTGACACAGCTAAAGCACAGTCAGGGCGTGAGCTTCAGAGTCTTTTTAGGCTTGACGATATCCTCAGCATAGGCTGCAGAATAAAGAGAGTCTCCATGGACAGGCTCTGAAAGATGGACCTTTCCCCCACCCGTGTATATCTAATATCAACTGCCATTTCCCATTAAGATGCGATAGCCACATGCCACGCAAGGGATCAGAAGACAAAATCTAATAAATATATCAAGTGCCTTTACATTCCTTTGCAGCAAAATGCTCTTTTGTGTGGCACAATGCAGTTTATTCATTAACACTAAGCAGAGTGTCTGTCAGCACTTGCTGATATGCCTATAGAACTCCTCTTTTGTTTCTTTCCACGAGTGACTTAAACAAAATCACTCATTTCAATGTTAAACAATAATTTCTTTGATCACTGTAAGAAATTACACACAACAAAATATTGCTGGATGATGACACACTACACTTCATCGAAGAAACCTACAGACTACCTGTCAAAAAGGACCAACAGATGGTGACTCATTTGGGGGCATTTCACCCCTGTAGAGATGTACTAAGTGTATATGTACTTTGTTTTGTTTGTTCAAAAGCATTGTAATTTCACACCTACTCTGGATAAAGGCAGAAATGGAATTAACACTTGCCCTGTCACTAGAAAATGTAAGAAATTGTATAAAAAATATGAGGCTCTTCACTTTGTTGAAAAGATTGCAATCAGTTCACATCAGCAGTAGATGTTAGTTGACACGTATGAAACGGGCTACATATGTGAACTGGACATCCCTTAAAAGATCAACTTGAGTTCTGGTAAACATAGAAAATAAATTCTCACAGAATCCAACAAAATTTACACTGAATGTTCAAGATTACAAATAAATGACATGTGCCACACAATTTTGGTAGAAAATGTATAGTTGCTGAGTAATAAGCATATAAAGATAAGGAAATTCGGGTGAGTACGAGGCCCGCCACCATGTGCTTTACACAGGTCACTATGTGCAAATGGGAGTTGTGGTTTTTATCGAAGATGATGCCCAGTAAGTTATTATGCGTTTGTTTTTATTTCACTGCAGGATAAACAATCCAGAAAAAAATCATAGCGATTTTCTCTCAAAATATGATTCCCATACCAGAGCTCAAAATGAGCTTTAAGTGTGAAAACTGTATGAGGCTGCTCCAATAGTGCAACCTGTTCATATCTTCTGCAGATAACTGAATTCAATGAAATTTATCAATTGCTAATTGAAACATTGATAGCAAAATCTATCTGTGAATAGAGCATTGCCTAGAATACTATGGAAAAGTATGAGGCTGTTCACATAGTTCAATTAGTTCACATCTTCTCGAGATAACTCAGTGAAATATATATATAACATAAAGCATTGACAAAATAATACAATTGTGAACAGAGCATTGCTGAGTATATAATAACAAACGGGTGATGCTGTTTAGATTGTGTAATCAGTTCACATCTTCGTCAGATAACTCGGTGAAATAAGTTAAGTGTGAATGGAAATGTTTGAAGCACCCTACATATGTGAACAAGGCATATCCTAAAATACTTTGAAACTGTATGAGTTCAAATTTGTAACAGATTGCAATCAGTTCACATCTTCTAAAGATAACTCGATAAAGTATGGCAAGTGTACATTGAGGTGTTTGCAGCACTCTACATACCGGTATGTGAATAGGGCATTCCCTGAAATGCTATAAAGAATGTATGGAGCTGTTGAAATTAAGTCAATGACATAAATCAACTTCAAATCGGAATGGATAACATAATAATGTATTACTGTAGGCCTCCCATGGGGGCACGATTATAGCCCAATTTTATGCATACAGTCATCCCGGCATTGCACGGCTTGGAAGCAGTTAGAGAATTCCAATCAATATTGATTGATTTATACAACTTCGGGCGCCGAACTGGTTTTTTCTGCAAACATTCGGATGGGAATTAAACTGAAACATAATCACAGTTAAAAGCAGAGAGCTAATCAAACTGAAATGCTATAGCATGCGATCAAGCACGGATTAAAGTGTTAAGTGATATATGTTACCAGGAGGTTTGCGGCTTCCTAACATTACAAATTCGTAATAAGAAAATGGCAGTAGTATAGGTCTAGTCTGAAACACCCAGACATCATTCCATCACATGAAGGTAATCTTTCAACCTTTCATACTGTTTGGTACATCATAACTACTTGCGAGTTAATCTCTTTGTGATGGTATGAAGGTATATATCATGATTTTTAGTTATGATAGATAAGCTTTCATCAAAAGTAGTCTAGGACACTACAAATCTGACCGTTATGATATTAAGGTATAGGAATGAGACTATCGCTACCTTTGCTCTAATCCGATTACAAAATGCATTACTTAAAGGAAGGCCGTAAGACAGAGGTAAGTAGATGTAGCAATTGCTGCTACTGTACTGCAGATTAAAGCAATACAGGAAAGACCGAATTATGTAATGGTACTCTGTCAAAGTGCTTTTGCTATAACCCTTTGACAGCCACAGACAGATCTGATTGCCAACTATTTTGGATTGAAAACAGTTTGTCCTTGATTTTGAAACACAAAATTGGATATACATTGAAAAATTGGATATCATGGAACACTGTTGTTTTTCATTTTTGTTCCCAAATCAATTAATGGAAAGAAACGCACGATGTAATATTGTAGTTGTGATAAATGTTTGAAAACTTGGTTGCATTGAAAGGTGAGAGAAATGTAAAGGTATAATACAACCATAAACTGAAAATTACATTTTATGGACACAGCATCAAATTGAATGTTGAGAGCCAGAGTGGCATCGATTCTAAACCATACACTATGACGAAGAGTTGATACCCTTCTTGCTCTAACATAGCAAAGTATTTTAAACAGCCTTGGAATCAAAAAGATTATAAAAAAACATACGAGTCAATGACACTGTTCAAGTACAAGTTCAATTATTAGCAAATATTGCTATATCACGTTGCAAATTTACCACACATTTTAGGCATGACTGCATCACAAATTTGTGGTTTTGAGATATATTTGTAACCACAAGCAACCTGTATTGAATGTTTGTCTGTGACATGTTACTGCTTATTAAATTTGAGATGGTACATTACTCTCTTTCGGAGGCATCTATGACGGCAGAATGCAAGCTTCATCATAATTGCATTGAGCAAGAAGTTAGAAATGGCGATGTTAAAAAAGAGAGGTTTGCCTTCTTTACTCCTATCATAGAATTTGCATTTCCTTTCAAGAAAAGGCGTAACTGCGAAATTGGGGGTACTCTCCAATATAACAAGTTATAGGAAAATGCTCAATGTGGTCATTATTTCCCAAGCAGTCCATTACACCTTTGAGTATTTTCTTAATTGTACATCCTTACAAAATAAAAAAAGTGCCTGAAAATGAAAAGCCAACATAACATTGTTGAAATTAGAAATTGTTTCTCCAATTATTTTTCGAATGCAATTTTCATTACATAAGCCAAAACGACATTGAACTTTTGGCATTGAGATTCCACCTTATAACACAGAGTGACTCTGATATGTAAAACAGGAAGGAATTATTACCAGCCTGGATTTTGAGACAAAGCTGTACTTTTCTTCAATTATTCAATGAGTCTATTTACAATATTGGTTTGAGCCAAAGATCTTACTAGACCTGAAATACAACAAGAAGTTGTTTATTCCTGTAATATGTAATGTAAATGCTCTCTATGATCACATATCAAACAGCAAGAAATGATAACCAGTCTGTATCATACGACTAGCAGTAGAAGTCTCTTGGTGAATGGCAGTCTGAATTTCAAGACCATCTTTTCTAGTCTTGAGCGAGAAGCATGAGGAGTTTTTAACGCCGACGTGATACCACAACACTTTCTCTATCCAGTAAAACAGCAATAAATGCGAAAGAGCCTGTCTTTCCAGACAGAGCTGTACTTTCTCCCCTCCGAGTCCGGCTCCGATATGGGGTGTGAGCCTTGGAGAGGTACAGGGGAGAGATTTATTTGAACAGCGGTAGCTAGGTGGGCAATGTGATCAGCCCATTACAGAGAACAAACACGGCTACATCTCCCCGACACGCAAAATATTGATGACATCTTCTGCCGGTTGTACGACACATGCTCCTGCAGCAGCTCCTCTGTGGTAACTTCCTACACCAACCTAATCCCTAACCGTACCCCTTGACGAATCACTACACCTTACCCTAACACTAAGATTTAACGTGCCCTAAAACCCTGTTGCAACCCTAATCCCAACCCTATATTTTGATGGATAAAACCCAGGAGCAATTGTCGCTGGAGCAAATTTTGGATCATCCTTTTACCAGCCTGCCTGCTAAACTAAAATGGACAGGTTCTTTCCCATTTCCCATCAGTACACAATCAAACAAGAGAATTTGGGCTATTTGCCATCTCTTCTCCCATTATATTCCCATAAGAATATAGTGCAGGAGTCTAAACAAAGCCCCATGCCCATAAGCATACAATGTGTAGGTGTATTGTATGAACAGGTACATACTGGTGCATCATACATTGAGGGCAAAAAGGCATCAACTCTATGAGAAAGTCTATGAGTTCACGCCCTTCTGGCTCTCAACAGACAATATGATTTTAATATAAAAGAAGTTGTAAGGAATGATGGAATGTCTCTCACAATTGTAAATACATGAGCAGATGATTGTGAGCATATGATGGTTTACGGATACCACTATCGTTGTAATCAATACCCTAATATCAATAATGTACACGTACATGAAGGAGTGATTTAAAACAATTAATTGAGCCCCATTTCAATAAGAGGTAGTAAAAATGAACCCCTCCCCCTCCTATACTACTGCAGCACAAATAACGATGCAAGCAATTTGCGCTTCACATTTCTTTATCTTACAGCGAGTGCGTGTGTAAAGAGGGGCCATTGTTGTATACTCCTTATGTTTTCACTCCCACAGCACTGCCTTTTGACTTTTATTTACGCATTTATAAGGGTTTTAAACACAAA